>CM033738.1:11011005-11496101 GCA_019671005.1 Hibiscus mutabilis | reverse complement strand
GTGGATCTAGAGATATGCGATGCATTCCGGATGAACAAATTTTAGTTGCCTCGGCAACCCTCGGCGCCTCGGCAACCCTAGGCGCCTCAGCAACCCTCGACGCCTCGGCAACCCTTGACGCCTCGGTAACCCTCGACGCCTTGGCAACCATGGATACACACGCCTCGGCAACTCTCGATGCCGCAGCAGCCTTTGACGCGCACGCCTCGGCAATTTTGGGAGCAGTCGCCACGGCAGCACATGCCTCGGCAATACCCTGGTACGCGGATTTAGTTAACTTCCTTGTTTGTGGTATTTTTCCTTATGGCATTACTCACCAAGGGAAGAAGCGGTTCCGCCATAATGCTAAGCATTACTTTTGGGACGAGCCTCTTTTATTTAAACAATGTGCAGATCAGTTTATACGCCGATGTGTCCCAAGACTTTTACAAGCAATGTGATCGTTGCCAGAGGACGGGCAATATCTCTAGACGACATGAGATGCCGCTCCAGAACATCATCGAGGTGGAATTGTTCGATGTATGGGGGATCGATTTTATGGGACCTTTCCCATCTTCATTCGGAAACCTCTACATCTTACTTGTCGTCGACTACGTGTCTAAATGGGTTGAGGCAGCTGCAGTTCCCAACAACGATTCCAAGACCGTGCAACGATTCTTGCAGAAAAACATATTTACACGGTTTGGGATGCCAAAAGCAATTATCAGTGACGATGGCAAGCATTTTGACAACAGACTAATTGCCAAGATGTTGCAACGCCTCGGCATATCACATAAGATCGCCACGGCATATCACCCACAAACCAACGGGCAAGCAGAAATTTCCAACCGGGAGTTGAAGGGAATACTCGAGAAAGTTGTAAATCCCTCTAGGAAGGATTGGTCATTAAGACTAGATGACGACTTTGGGCATATCGCTTTGCATTCAAAACACCCTTAGGTATGTCCCCTTCCGACTTGTCTATGGTAAAACATGTCATCTACCGGTGGAAATCGAGCACAAGGCGTCTTTGGGCAATCAAGACTGTGAATATGGATTGGGAAAGTGCTGGACAAAAGCGTTTGATGGATCTCAATGAGATAGAAGAATTTCGCACACTCGCCTATAACAATGCGAATCTACAAGGAGAAAACAAAGCGATGGCATGACAAGAAACTATTGCCACGGCAATTCACGCCAGGCAACTAGTTCTCCTATTCAATTCTCGGCTAAAACTTTTCGGGGGAAAGCTGAAATCAAGATGGTCGGGACCATTCAAGTCATCAAACCATTCTCCCATGGTGTCGTGATAATCAAGTCCATCTCTGACAACCATGAATTCAAAGTTAATGGACAAAGATTGAAGCACTACAATGGTGCCCATATGGAACGTAACAAGGAAGTGGTCAACTTAGGAGATGCATAAGCATGCTCTCCCTTTTGATATTTTTATTTTTATTTTTATTTTTATTTTTATTTATTTATTTTTATTTTTATTTTTTCGATTAATTAGTTATTATTATATTTTTGTCGATTTTTTTTATTTTCTTTATTTTTTTTCTTTTCGATTATTAGTAGTTTTTAGGATTGATTTTTTTTATTTAAGTTTAAGAATCCTATTACACATCTTTATTTATTTTCTCTATTAGTTTATATTTAATTTTAATCCTTATTTGATTTGTCTTTGAATTGTAGGAAAAGAAGTTCAAGATAAAGAAGGATTTCTAAACCAAGTAGGAAAACATCTTCAACAAGGAAACTAATGGGCTGAATCTAAGGCTTATATAAAGCCTCCAATTCATCCTAACCAAAACCCCTTGTCGACAACTTCTACCAAACCCTAAACCCTAAACCTTTTTCGTTTTCCCTAATCCCACCCACTTATCTTTTACGTAAAACCCATCACCCTTAACCTATTCCTACTTTCTATCTTGCAACTTTTTAGTTTCTTTTCTTTGTTTTTACTCACAACCAAGATCACCCATGGCATCCAAGATTAAACTTTTAGTTCATCCAAGTTCCTCCAAAGAACCAAGATACAAGAAGTTTGCTACACCGGTGGTTCAAGAAAGATTTCGATCCAATTTTGAAAGCCGAAAAATTCATGAAGAACAAGGCTTTGAATACTCCAACTCTCATCAAGATTTCGGCCTTGAACCATTCATCTTCAAGAGGATTGCACATCAAAAGTGGCAAATTGTTGCGTGTGATAAGTGCTACGCAATTGTGCAAGTATACACGTCGCAAGTAATAAAGTGATATGAGTATCGAGTATCGTCTCCACAGGGATTGGTTTGGGCCATTTTGCTTAAGTTACTGCACTGTGAAAAGTAAAAACACAATTAAAGGATTATAGGAGTTTAACTAATAACTAAACTAGAAAGCAATAAAGTAAAAGAAAAGATGAGATCGAATGAGAGAGAGATAGGCCAGGTTATCGTGAGTTGAGGTGTGATAGCCGATTGGATCGTTTTGGTAAAAGAGTGCAAGGGCAACTCAGTTGTCGTGGCAACTTGCACAGCGGGGTTGCCTTGGCAACTAATTGATGGTTGCCTGGGCAACTAGCTGGGCAACTACTTGGGCGTCTGGGCAGCAACTTCAAGGTTCGTGAGCGTTCTTCAATGGTTTCTTCTTATCCCTAAGTCGAAACTCTAGCTACTTGTGCATGCCTTGATAATACATCCTGCGTGAATCAAGGGTGAACAACAACCAATCTTGCGCTCCTCTTAGCCGTTGAAATCCTTAACTTATTCTAAGCCGGATTAATCTTCACCATCAATAGATTGAATAAAGACCATACTCATTCGTTTCTTGAATCTAACTCTCCCGATATTAGATAAATAGATGAAGTTACGAGATCTTCTCCCAATTCACTCGCAAACAATAATAAAAGCCAAGAATGAGTAAACCTTGAATAGAAAAGTGCAAACTCTTATTACCTAAACAAAATCCAATTGTTTCTCACAACAACAAAACACAATAACCCCAACCAATCAAGTTAGTTCATGGTTGGGTTCAAAAGATATACAAAGAATAATCCCCAAACCATGAATCTAATGGAAGCAAAGAAGAAGAAGAAGTCGAAATTTCCCCTAATGCTCTCTATCGAAATTTCTCTAGCCTTCTCTTCTTGGATTGTCGAAATCTCCTTGCTATTTATAGGGCTAGGCCAAAGTCCTTCTTTGATGAGGAGTTTGAGTTGGAATTAAATTATCTTTAAAGAATATAATTCTTTATTATAATTATATTCCTATTAGAACTTCTCCTATCTTCTTGGAATTTAATTCTTCTTTAATCTCTGCATGGCAATCAAATTCCTTTGGGCTTGGGCCTTGCTCCATGTCATCTTGGGCTTGTATAGTCATTAATTTCGACATCCCTATTGCATTTTCTCTTTGTCGACAATTGCCATGGCAACTGGCTCGCGTCTCCTTCATGCATTGCCCGGCAACTAGCTCGGCATATCCTTCATGCATTGCCCTAGCAACTAGCTCGGCATTGCTTTGGCAAGTGATCCTGCACATACACACAAAAAAACACACCAAAGCAACATCTTTTTCCACAAAAATCACCAAGTTATGTAACCAAGCTCAACAAGTGGAAAGAAACATGAATTAATGCATGAATAACTAATTATGCAACTAATATGAGCTTAAGTCTAACAATAATATGAGTAAAAGGGTAATAAAAATAGTACTTTTGAACACTTATCACGCCCCAAACTCGAACTATTGCTTGTCCTCAAGCAATGCAAACTAACAATTACCTGCCAAGACTTTAATCATCAAAGACATGCTTCAAACTTGAATTCAAACCTTGGAACCGTGGAACAAAGTATGATCACCTTTTAATTTTTCGGATAACACAAAAATTACCCGGAACCAAACTATAGTGCTCGTGACAATGTGTGTGCGTAGTTGTGTACAAGTTGATTTTCAAGATTCTATGTGAATAGTAGGCTGTTATCAATTTAATTACTGGGCATTTATTTTAATTTTCACTAGAGCCAATTTCGGGCACCTCTAGCAAGGTAAGCAATTCCTCATTTTATTTTAGTCGACTAGAGCCAATTTCGGGCACCTCTAGCGATTCTTTAATGTGCATTAACTACTAGAGAGCAGTTTGGGCACCTCTAGCAAGAAAGTGTATTTACTACTAGAGAGCAGTTTTGGGCACCTCTAGCAAGAAATTAACTTTTAATTTTCAATTTTAAATTTACCCAAATTTTAAGCAACCTAAGTTCACTAAGTTTCTTTGAATCAACAACCCACAACCGTGTAAAAAAAATTCAGCATCATAGTAAAATTCTAAGTTCTTTTCATGCAATCCTAAAATTAAAGGTTATTTCAATTAAGTGCGGTGGCAAAAATTCATCATGATATTCAACAAGTCTTAAGCAATTAAATCCAATTAAAGGCATGGCAAGTAACATATGCAACCTATATGTGATTGCTAAAGATGAATGCAACTAAACATGAAACTAACTAGAAACCAACACCCCCCCAAACTCGAGAGAAGCATTGTCCTCAATGCATGTAAGAGTGAAACAAAAATTTAAAAGAAACTAAATGAAATGAGTTAGTCGAAAGAGGTCGTCACCTCGAGTGATAAGTTTCTTCGTGCCGTTTGCTTGATTCATTTTTCAGTCGGTGGTTGAATGCTGGTGCCGTGTGAATAGCATTTCTTTGATTTGATCCATGTTTGCCGATGCAGGTTCACTTGCATGGGCATCGATGAGTTCGAAGCCATAGTTGTTGCCTGGGCATCGCGATTTCATTGTGGTTCTTTGTGGCAAGTAGTCGGTAGTGAATTTCCTTAGCATAGTGGTTGTGAGTCTTGTTGTGGAAAAGAAAACCTGGAAACTAAAGATAATGAAGAAAAATAAAATATATCCTAAAAAATAAAGAGAAAAAATAACCAAAAATAATAGAACAAAATAGTTCAAAAAATAAAAATAAAAATAAATGTATCAGTAGTTTCCGTGGCGTCGAGGGTTGCCGAGGCGTCAGGGGTTGCCGAGGCGTGCGCGTCCATGGTTGCCGAGGCGTGCGTATCAGGAGTTGTTGCGGTGTTGAAGGTTTCCGTTTTCGATACTTCTTATAGTCCATCCGCACCCTCCATCGGGTGATAATATTGCCCAAAAAGAGTTTGGCCAATGTGCTTGCCACTACTCCCTTTTGCGTTACCATGGTGAAGGTGTCTTTCTTCTTTGTTCGCTTGTAGTCCATGTATACTCTCCACCTTGCTACTATTCCTGAAGGCACAAATATATTAATAGAAAAAATTATATCCATTCTCAACCATTCAATTACCTCATTCTTGTCGACTTCTATCATGGTTGGATGTAGCCTTTGTTGTCGTGGCAATTGATGCTCGAGCTAATTGTCGTGGCAATCAGTTGTCAAATTTTGCTTTAAGTCAAGGGAAGAATCAATTTTCTGAAGAGCTTTATGAATCCAAACACCATTTTCTTTTGGCCTCTCAAACATCTCCATCAGTAGAGATTTCGATGGCTTCAAATATACCAACCTCGGTTCCTCAAGACATACCTGCAATGGACGAGGTGAGTTTTTAAAGAATTCAAAAGGTTCGACTATTACCTGCTCATATTCCATTGGCAAAGTATTATCATCTCGTTGATCTTGCATGTGGTCGTGTAATTACCGTGGCAATTGTAGATGAGAGCAATCTACACATTCCTGCTTCAACATCAACGTTATAACTTTCTGGGCATTAGGTTCCTCAGAATTTGCTGTAGTATTGTTTTTCTCAGCTTCACCGAGTGTTGTCGCAGCATTGCTCTGTTCAGGCTCCTCAATCATTGCCGAGGCAATTTGTTGTTCAAGCTCATCATGTGTTGGGCAGTCTCTCTCATTGGCATCTTCTTGACTTTGAGGTTCTAGTTGTTCCTCACACATCAGAGAGATTTCTTTGTATTGCTCCTTATCCTCTTGCCTTGGGACGTCAGTATCCCTAGGAATGAATTATTGGTGCATGTTATCCATGACATATGTGGATCTCCCCAATTGATCTTCTGAATCCCCTAAGGTTGCATCCCACTGAGCTATCCTCATATCCATAGATTTTGATAGTTCTCGAATCTCTTCAATTGATCCGTCAAGTCTAGCCAAGGAAGCTAGTAACGTTTTCTCCAAGGAATTGGAATGCTCTTGAAAAGGAATACATTGCCATGGCATATCTGTTGCTGCGGCAAAAGTGTTATGGTAAAAATAAATTGAGCTTTTTGACCATACCATGAAGAATTTTGCTGCTGGTTCCCTCTATGGTCCTCCATGTAGTTATATGCACCGAAAATGTGAGGGCAATTTTCAAACACATGATGTTCTCCACACATAGCACAAGATTTTTCCATAGTATAAGTTCTTTGGGCTTTTCTCGGTTGGTATAGGTAATCATCAAAGGGTGCAAGAAACTCTTGATTGGATTGATTCATATCCTCCAACATCATCTCTCGAATAGATTGGCTTTTATTTCCCGACATGTTGATGTCCCTTAACTTTAGAAGCGCACCTAATTTTTTTTTTTTTTTTGATAAAACAAACAAAAAGAAAAGTTAGTAAAACTAAGAGAAAAAAATGCAATAACAAAAACAACTAACACCAATTGCCAATCCCCGGCAACGGCGCCAAAAACTTGTTGCGTGTGATAAGTGCTACGCAATTGTGCAAGTATACACGTCGCAAGTAATAAAGTGATATGAGTATCGTAGTATCGTCTCCACGAGGATTGGTTTGGGCCACTTTGCTTAAGTTCTTGACTTTGTGAAAAGTAAAAACACAATTAAAGGATTATAGGAGTTTAACTAATAACTAAACTAGAAAGCAATAAAGTAAAAAAGAAAAGATGAGATCGAATGAGAGAGAGATAGGCCAGGTTATCGTGAGTTGAGGTGTGATAGCCGATTGGATCGTTTTGGTAAAAGAGTGCAAGGGCAACTTAGTTGCCGTGGCAACTTGCACAGCGGGGTTGCCTTGGCAACTAATTGATGGTTGCCTGGGCAACTAGCTGGGCAACTACTTGGGCGCCCGGGCAGCAACTTCAAGGTTCGTGGCGTTCTTCAATGGTTTCTTCTTATCCCTAAGTCGAAACTCTAGCTACTTGTGCATGCCTTGATAATACATCCCTGCGTGAATCAAGGGTGAACAACAACCAATCTTGCGCTCCTCTTAGCCGTTGAAATCCTTAACTTATTCCTAAGCCGGATTAATCTTCACCATCAATAGATTGAATAAAGACCATACTCATTCGTTTCTTGAATCTAACTCTCCCGATATTAGATAAATAGATGAAGTTACGAGATCTACTCCCAATTCACTCGCAAACAAGAATAAAAGACAAGAATGAGTAAACCTTGAATAGAAAAGTGCAAACTCTTATTACCTAAACAAAATCCAATTGTTTCTCACAACAACAAAACACAATAACCCCAACCAATCAAGTTAGTTCATGGTTGGGTTCAAAAAGATATACAAAGAATAATCCCCAAACCATGAATCTAATAGAAGCAAAGAAGAAGAAGAAGAAGTGAAATTTCCCTAATGCTCTCTATCGAAATTTCTCTAGCCTTCTCTTCTTGGATTGTCGAAATCTCCTTGCTATTTATAGGGCTAGGCCAAAGTCCTTCTTTGAGGAGGAGTTTGAGTTGGAATTAAATTATCTTTAAAGAATATAATTCTTTATTATAATTATATTCCTATTAGAACTTCTCCTATCTTCTTGGAATTTAATTCTTCTTTAATCTCTGCATGGCAATCAAATTCCTTTGGGCTTGGGCCTTGCTCCATGTCATCTTGGGCTTGTATAGTCATTAATTTCGACATCCCTATTGCATTTTCTCTTTGTCGACAATTGCCATGGCAACTGGCTCAGCGTCTCCTTCATGCATTGCCCTGGCAACTAGCTCGGCATATCCTTCATGCATTGCCCTGGCAACTAGCTCGGCATTGCTTTGGCAAGTGATCCTGCACATACACACACAAAAACACACCAAAGCAGCATCTTTTTCCATAAAAATCACCAAGTTATGTAATCAAGCTCAACAGTGGAAAGAAACATGAATTAATGCATGAATAACTAATTATGCAACTAATATGAGCTTAAGTCTAACAATAATATGAGTAAAAAGGGTAATAAAAATAGTACTTTTGAACACTTATCACAAATCTTTTGCCATCAACCGGAACCGGGTAACATCTCATGGGTAAGAGAATTCTATGCTCACTCACCTAACCCGGATAATCCTTATGTTTTTGTTCGTGACAAGGCCATACTTATAAGTCCCGAAAGCATCAACACCTTTTACGGACTTTACATTGAGAAGGACGAGCATCAAGCCTTCGTTGACCAAATCAATCCCAAGCAACTCGACAAGGTGCTTCAAGAACTCACTCAACCGGGAACTCATTGGAATGACGGTAAATACAAGGGCACGGTAAATCGCCTTCGGCTTAAACCCGAGGCAAAACTATAGAATAAGTTTGTTAAAACTTCTTTAATGCCCACCACACACAATACTACCGTTGATATACCACGTCTTTTGCTCATACATTCTATTTTGCATAATCGCATCATTAACATTGAAAAATTATTTGTGATGAGATTTTTGTATGCAGTTCAAAAGATAAGGGTTATCTTTTCTTCCCTTGCTTAATTTCTAATCTTTGCAAGGAGATGCATGTCCCCAGTGAGTCCACCGATGAAAAGGCCCTACCCAAGTCTGGTTGGAATCAAGCACTAATTAGAAAGCTAATGGGAGAGGCACCGGGAGATTCTTCAAGGCCTCTAATTGCCACGGCAACTCCTGCCGCCGCAGAAATCTCTAATGCCCAAGCACCTAACGCCAGGGCAACTCGGCCACCAACCCCGGGACACTTTGAAGCACTTTTGCACCCATTGGCAAGCCACCTAAGGCAAATTGAAGACCGGCAACTAATGTTCATGCGGTACATGAAGGAGCACAACAATGCCATCACCCAAGTCATCCTGGAGAAGTACCCGGACAATCACGTGCCGTTCCCAATCTTCCCCGCCGAGATCCTTGCCCCGGCAACCAATGAAGCAGACGCTATGGCAACCTCAACAGATGATGCCACGGCAACCTACTTCGTGCATGCACAAGCTGACGCCACGGCAATCAACCCTGACGATGCCACGGCAACCAAAGCTAAAGACATCCCGGCAACCACTGCAAAAGCCAAAGGTAAAGAACCTATGCCCGAATCAACTCCTACGGAATCATTTTCTGATTTTTTAGATTCGGACGAGTCCTCCATTGAACCAACAAAGACCGCACCAATTGAATCCTCCAAGTGAAAAGCCATTGACATTGATGAAGAGGACGATGAGGACAACCCCGTACGAGGATCGATTCCACCATTGGCAACAAGAAAACAACCATCGCGTTCAAGCAAGAGAATCAAGACACCGACTAGAAAGAAACTAATCATCTACGATGATGAACTCTCGGAGTAAGTCCTCGTATGCATTTTTATTTTTATTTTTATTTTTCTCGTTATTTTATGCATGCATTGAGGACAATGCCTCACTCGAGTTTGGGGGGATTGTTATTAGTAGTTACCATGTTTAGTTATATTCATCTTAAGGATACATAAATTGCTTGCCATGCCTTTAATTGGAACAAGAATTGCTTAGATTTGATGAATATCCGATGATAACTTTGCCAATGCACTTAATTGATAGAATTTTTATTCTAGGATAACCATGGAAAAACTTAGAATTTTACTATGATGCTAAATTTGATGAAACACTGTTGTGGTTTGATTGATTTAAGGAATTCTAGTGAACTTAGGTTGATAATTAACAAATTGGGGGATTAGAATAAAAATTGGATGAATGCTAGAGGTGCCCGAAATTGGCTCTAGCATGTGCTAAAAATTTATCACTAAAGGTGCCCGAAACTGGCTCTAGTATATGTTAAAAAAATCGCTAGAGGTGCCCGAAACCGGCTCTAGTCGAATAAATTAACTTAATAAAACTAAAAACAAAACACTAGAGGTGCCCAAAACTGGCTCTAGTTAAAACATGTTAAAAAGAACCCAATGAAGTAATTTGAAAACCTCTTGTTTGCATAGAATCCGAAAAATCAACTTGCACACAACTCCGCACACACTCACAAGCATTATAGTTTGATTCCGAGTAACTCCTAAGTTTTCCAAAAAATAAAAAGCCAATCATACTTTGTGCCCCGGTTCAAAGAATTGAAATCAAGTTCAAAGCTAAGTTTGTGAAAATTGAAGTCTTGGCAGGTAATTATGAGTTTGCATTGCTTGAAGACAAGCAATAGTTCGAGTTTGGGGGTGTGATAAGTGTTTAAAAGTACTATTTTTCTTACCCTTTTTACTCATATTATTGTTAGACTTAGGCTCATATTAGTTGCATAATTAGCCATTCGTGCATTAATCCATGTTTCCTTCCATCGTTGAGCTTGATTACATAACTTGTTAGTTTTTGTAGGAAAAGATGCTGCTTTGGTGTGTTTTGTGTGTATGTGCAGGATCACTTGCCAAAGCAAGGCTAGAGCTAGTTGCCAGGGCAATGCATGAAGGAGATGCAGAGCTAGTTGCCAGGGCAATGCATGAAGGAGATGCAGAGCTAGTTGCCAGGGCAATGCATGAAGGAGACACCGAGCCAGTTGTCAGGGCAATTGTCGACAAGAGCAAAGGTGATATGGTAGTCAAAATTGATGACTAGACAAGCCCAAGATGACGTGGAGCAAAGCCCAATCCCAAAGGAATTTGATTTCCATGAAGAGATTAAAGAAAAATTAAATTCCAAGAAGATAGGAGAAGTTCTAGTAGGAATATAATTATAATAAAGAATTATATTCTTTAAAGATAATTTAATTCCAACTTAACTTCCTCCTCAAAGAAGGACTTTGACCTAGCCCTATAAATAAGAGGGAGATTTCGACAATCCATAGAGAGAAAGAGAGGGGAATTTCGACAAGTCCAAGGAGGGCAAGGAGGATTTTGACAAGCCTTTTTCTTCATCTTTTTCTTTCTTGTTCGATTGGGTTCATGCTAGGGATTATTTATCTTGTGTTTCTTTGGAACCTAGCCATGAACTAAATCTATTTGGCTATGGTTATTATGTTTTGTGGTTGTGAGAAACTATTGGTTTTTGTTTAGGTAATAAGAGTTTGCACTTTTCTATTCAAGGTTTATTCATTCTTGGTTCTTATTCTTGTTTGCGAGTGAATTGGGAGAGGATCTCGTGATTTCATCTATTTATCTAATATCGGGAGAGTTAGATTCAAGAAACGAATGAATATGATCTTTATTCAATCTATTGATGGTGAAGATTAATCCGGCTTAGGAATAAGTTAAGGATTTCAACGGCTAAGAGGAGCGCAAGATTGGTTGTTGTTCACCCTTGATTCACGCAAGGATGTATTATCAAGGCATGCACAAGTAGCTAGAGTTTTGACTTAGGGATAAGAAGAAACCATTGAAGAATGCTCTGCCGAACCTTGAAGATTGTTGCCCAGACGCCCATGTAGTTGCCCAGGCAACCATCGATTAGTTGCCAAGGCAACCCCGTTGTGCAAGTTGCCACGGCAACTGAGTTGCCCGTGCACTCTTTTACCAAGATGATCCAATCGGCTATCACACCTCAACTCACGATAACCTGGCCTATCTCTCTCATTTGATCTCATCTATTCTTTTACTTTATTGCTTTCTAGATTAGTTATTAGTTAAAACTCCTATAATCTTCTACTTGTGTTTTTACTTTTTACAGTGCAAGAGACTAGATTCTTGAAGTGGAACCAATCCCTGTGGAGACGATATCTTTTATACTATAACTTGCAACGTGTATACTTGCACCATTGCGTAGCACTTATTACGCGCAACAGTATCGATACACCCTAAGCGTACCAGTACACAAATACGCTACTAGAATTCTAATACCGATACACGAAAAGCTGTATAGGTACGCCTCTTACAACCTGTCTCTCTTTTTACTAAGGCGTACCGATACTCGAACAGCCGTATCGGTACGCGGGCCCGAAATTTGAACTCTGGGTGCGGATTTCACATAAAAATCCTACTTAACCCATATGGTTAAGCCTTAAATTACTCCTACAAGTTATGGTGGAGTTATTAAGTGGATTTCTACCAATTTTAAGCCTTAAAAATGTCAAACCCATATTTTACCATTAAAGAGTCAACCCAACATATCAAGCCATAAACACTCAAATCATGCACAAAGCCTATTTTTGTGAGTTGCACGAAACTATAGGAGTTAGTATTGTACTAACCTTGAATTAAAGCTGAGAAAAAATCCCTCAAGGATCCATTCTCGTTCTCCCTCTTCAAACCCTCACCAAACACCTTCCTCCACCAACTTGGTGATCTTTACCTTGATTAATAGATTTCTCAAAGTTGAACAACTTTTCCTCCAACATAAATATGAGATTCACTCTCAAAACCCCAAAGATTAAGCCTTGAACTAAAAGATTTGAAAGAAGAAATGAGGGTATGAGAAAGAAGAGGCAAGGGACAAGAATGGTCTCATTAACTCTTTTTTCTGCAGAAAATTAAACCCCCCAGCAACTCTTTTTTTTATCCAAACTACTTTTACCATTTTAACCCTAACAATATCCATCCCAAACCAATCTAAAACCATCAAGGCAAGCCCAACAACACAAGATCAAGCTAAAAAAGACTCCCAATGGCCCAACATCACGGCCCAAACGTGAAGCCCGCACCTCGGGTCAACTCGACTCCTAGATCCAAAAATTCAGGTCATTACAGTATGTATAATAGAAATAAATAATTGTAAGCAAACACTTAGAAAATCACAAACGAATGCAAATACGAAGCACCCAAAATTCCTCCTCATGAAATCTTTTAATTAATTTTAACAATTTTACAATTTTTGCAAATAAATGTGATATAATGTAAACATGCATGAATGCAAAGAAGAACATTGATTTAGCAAATATCCTCGCTAAACAACTTGCACTAATACATATATTGTTTCATTACAACCATGAAAGAAAACCGCTAGACGTACGGCCCAAACTAAGACAATCTTTGTTCCTTTTCCAACTCATCCTTGGCATATTCCTGAAGTCCGATAGCATCTCGTGCTAGAAACTAAAGCTATTGAGCAATTCTCCATACTTGAGCCATCAAGTTTGTCGTCTCTTGTTCTTGCCCCTGAATACTCTAAGCAGCAGCTCAAAGTCGTTCCATCATCGGTATCTGATACTCTTGGATTACCCCTTTGTAGCTTGCAACTTGGTACTTGAGCTTCTGAACCTCGGTTTCTCTTTCCTTTGATCTACCCCTCGGTCAATCACCCTTTTGTAGGAGTTCCTTGAAATTCTTCTCATCGTTGTTATGTACCAAATCTCCCATTGATTAAGCCTTTAATTTCAGACTATTTCCAAATCAGTGTTTTTTATGATATGGCAAGATATAAAAATAAAGCAAACAAAAGGACAGGTTAGTAATGGATAGAACAAATAAAGAAATAAATTAATCAGATGAAAAAAGTAGCAAAGCGAATTAATCAACAAAGAAAAGTGAAAACCTAACCACATAAATTCTAATTCGTTATGGTTATCCGCATGGATCTAACCAGGGTGAGCTCCCTAAATTCTCACGCATAGGTTCGGTTCTAAAAAGAGTACCCGAACCTATCCTATTATCTACTAAGGCAACAAGAACCCCAATTCTGGCCCATTACAGGCTTGTGAATCGAATTTTGTTCGAGGGAACGCACGACTTAATGACATGGAGGGCTGCTCACGTGTCAAAAGGCATGGATTCTGGAAGTGAATTACCGACCCGTGGAAGGCTACTCACGTGGGTATGTGGTGTTTCACTCCCACTCAAGGGACATAGATCAGGTATAGAGCTTGATGATCATGATGCAACACATGTAAGTGATTTCTTAAAAATTAAATAAGCAAATAATTCAAAACTACCAATTATCAAAGTCCGTATAATTAAAGTCATATCTTTAAAAAAAGAACAAATTAATTGAAGTCAATTTAAATTTCAAAATTTCCTTCATTAAAAGCAACATATATTTTCTTGGCTTAACTTTCTTTTTTTATTTTGTAAAAACAAAAAAATTGTCCCCAGCGGAGTCGCCAACTGTAATGACATTTTTTTGAAATCACATCGGAGTCGCTAAAAAGAACGTAATCCAGTTTTTCTTTCGCTTTTTGGAAAATATTTGAAAAAGTGAGGAATCCTTTAAAAATTCGTGTTTTTGTAAAGACTTGGAGTCACCACCGGCCACTTAGGTAGGCCGGACACCATAAAACCAGAGATTCATTCGAAAACAGGTTCGAGAGTTGGTTACGTGTGCGGAAGGATTAGCACCCCCATCACGCCCAGAAATCGGTACCAAAATATATGTTGCTTTTAATTGATGGAAACTGTTAAGATTTAAATTGAATTTAATTAAGTGTTCTTGGTTGGATATGGACTTTAATTAAACGCGCTTTTGTCAAACTGGTGGGCTTGAATTAATTAAACTTTAATTAATAAGGGTGACGATACATCGGACCATAGATTAAATCGACATTGAATAAGCCTAACTGTCGTGTTAATTTACGGTTCGAATTTCGTAAATCACCTTTATGCATGATGCAAGCATTTAAAATGATGTCATGACTCGTCAACTTTTAGCTCAACTTAAGGTTTGCCTTCAAACAGTAAGAATTAATTCGAATAATTGGTCAACATCCATTGAGCCAGGATTGTTGCGACACAAATATCGAAATTAATAAATACCTCATTTCTATAATTTAAGTCAATTAATTAATAACATTTCCAAATAAAAGATTTAAGGTCTAATGAATGACAATTAAAATGCATGAAATAGAATTGCATGAAATAAACCTAGGCCCACTAAAGTCCTAACCTAAAAGGCCCAAATTATGAAAAATTAATTAGTGATCTAATTATTAATTAGGTTAGTCTAATATTAACCCTAAATTAATTAAGATCATAAAAACAAGAAACTCTAACATTTTATGGATTATCTTGAATCAAAATAATTAATTTGATTAATTTTAAACTAGCATCCTATTCAGCCAATGGCACTATTTAAAACGAATCAAATTAATAATCGTGATTTTAATTGAATTTTCATCTAAGTCAAATGTCAATTTTATCCTAAAACAATTAAGAGGTAGTACGGTTAATTTAATTAATTTAACATTCATTCCAATAAGTCAAGGACAAATTTAAATTAATTAAATTAATTCAAACCAAAAACTATCTAAAGGTTTCAACTAATCTAAACCTAAATTTAATTTAATTAATTTAAACTTACACCCTAATAAGTCAAGGACATAATTTAAATTATTTAAATTAAATTTTAAGCCTAATTCTAACAAAGGATTCAACTAACCTAGAACCTAAACTAAATTCATTTTAATTAATTTAAACACATACCCCATTAAGCCAAGGGCGTGTTTTAAATTAATTAAAAACAAATTCTAAAAAGCTAAGTTATCCTAAGAACATACAAACAAACAATAAATTAAACCACATCCAAGGAACAAAATAAAACACATAACACAAATAAATAAATTAAACAAAAACATATAAGAAATAAACTTAAATAAATAAAGAAGATTGTCAACAAACCTCATCAATATTTCTGTTAAACCATAAGAATGGATTACACATAAATAAACAAGATAAGAAAATAAATAAACAACAGAAGAAAATACTAAAACCCAAATATATGCTCGATCAATCAATTCACGAATCGTTGTTGTTGGGATTGAAAAGTTTAATTTAAGGGTTGGTGGTTCGAATGGGTGTGGTTGGAGGCTTTGGAGGCGCGACAGTGTTAGGATTGAAGGGTGAGGGAGAGCTTGAATGGCTGGGAACGGCTAAGGAAATAAAAATGAGATAGGGCAGTGGATGCGTGAATGGAATAGGGGACTGGCTAAGGAGAAAATAAAATAGGGCAGTAGAGGCGTGAATTCCATAATCCCCCTATTGTTAGGTATTATATATATATATAGGGCGATCAAGGGTATTTGGTGAGAATAAAAATAAGATCTAAGTTTTAATGTTGGGGTGATAAAGGGTATTTTTGGTTTATCCCTTTAAAATGAAAACCAATGAAAATCAAGACCTTAGTCACCAAGTAGTAGTTCATCCAATGGGAGTGAGGTATCCATCCATCTAATGGGAGTAAAGACTTAATAAGGAAGGAGTTAGAATATTCATTTTTTGTATTTTTTATTATATAAAATCATAGGTAATGGGCCATCTTTGATGTGGGTTATTGGGTTAGGGTATAAGATTTTGGGTATTGAGAGGGGTAATGTGGATTGATTTTAATTCAAGCATTTAATTTAAGTCGAACAAAATTTAGTGTCTACAAGGCAATTTATTAAAATCAAAATTAATCTGCTAATTAATTCTTGATTTTTATCGAATAATTAACAAGCATGCTTTCCAGCAGCTTGATCAGCCGTTAAATTTAGAAATTAGTGTTTAAGACTGATTCTATTTGTTGTATTTAATTCCTGTGTACAGCCTATAAATAGAGGGGTTTTCCAGAATTTTAGGGTATCAAAAATTCTCAGCTTTATTTTCTTGTGAGAAGAGCAATTCCACCATTGTCCACTCCGATCTTTTGGTGTACGATTATCAGAGCTATCGTGTTAACCTCGGGGGACGACCGCCTGCTGCAGCGATTACACACATCGAGGCAAATCATTTTTAAGGCAATTGTTTATACCACGACATTGTTTCTTTATCTGCCTTTTATTTTTGTTTATTATTATCCTGTCAGTGTTAACGGTTTGATCTTGCAGTAATATTACCGACAATTTAGAAACGATTTCTATACTGTAAAATGTCAAACCTAGTGCCAAAGCTTGTTCTGGATCTGTCAAAGCTTGATGCACTCGATGGGACCAATTATCAGATGTGGTCCCAACGGATAATCATATTCTTCAAGCAACATGATCTTGACTATGTGTTGCTCATGTCGTCGCCTCAGCTATCGGCTACTTCATCATCCTTAGATGTTGCTTTCAATGATGTTGGTGGTGACGCCACTTCTACTCCTAAAAGAATAGTTCTTTAGACTACAGATACTCCTGCTCCTGCTTAGACGTCCATTGACAAGTATAAGAAGCACAATAAAATTGTTCGTGGCTTTCTCTTAAGACACATGTCGAACAAACTATTTAACATGTTTTTAAGGAGAAAAGTGCAAAAGCCATATAGGACATGCTAGAGAAAAAATATAGAGCCGATGATGCCAGAATAAAAAAGTATATGATCGGTGAGTGGCTTAAATTTTAGATGTCCGACAGCAATCCAATCATGGACCAGGTCCATGATTATGAGAAGCTGGTTTGTGACTTCCTGGCTGAAGGCATGAAGATGTGCGAAGTCCTGCAAGCAAATGTCCTCATAGAGAATCTGCCAAAGTCATGGTCCGACTACCGCAACTTTTAGAAACACAAGAAGATGATGTTCACAATTGAGGAGCTAGTGAGCCACATAAAGATAGAAAAAGCCAACCGACTTAAAGATAAGTTTATTTCTTCTAATAATCCTTCTTTTAAGGCTAATCTGGTAAACCTGGGTCTGCCTCAGGGTTTAAATCCAATAAGCCCATAAAACGAGGTGGCCAGAAGCAGAAGGTCAAAACTCAAAAGGCTATCAACTTTAAAAAGCCTGCGAATGATAAGGCTCCACAAAAGCCTTTTAATTGCTATATCTGCGGACGGGCCGAATACAAAGCTTACCAGTGCCAACAGCGGTCAGACCGCCAGAATAAGAACAAACCACAACTAAATGTTACTGAGAATGCTGACGACATTATAGCAATGGTGGTTTCTGAAGTCAACCTAGTTGAGAACAATGCTGAGTAGGTTGTAGACACTGGCGCTTCCAGACATTTCTTTGCTAAATGAAAGTTGTTCACCAAGTTCGAAAATGTGAAGAATGGTGAACAAGTGTACATGGGGAACTCCAGCAGTTCAGAAGTGCTAGGCAAAGGGAAGGTTTTACTAAAGATGACATCCGATAAAACTTTAGCCTTGCATAATGTTCTATATGTACCTGCCCTGCGTAGAAATTTGATCAGTGGTGGATTACTCAACAAGGCATGCATTAAACTGGTTTTTGAAGCAGATAAACTTGTACTTTCCCAAAATAGGGCTTTTGTTGGGAATGGCATTTTAAATGGAGGTTTATTTGTAATCGAAACCCAGTTTAATGAAAGTAAAAAACCACCACTTCTATTTATATTGTTGAGAATATGGATATGTGGCATGCTAGATTAGGACACGTAAACTTTCATTCTTTAAAGAAACTCATAAAAATGAATCTACTTCCAAATCTATATGAGAAAAGCTTTAACAAATGTGAGATTTGTGTAGAAGCCATGCATGTTAAACATTCTTTTAAGACGGTTTCTAAAAGAAAATTTGAATTGTTAGAACATATACATTCTGATCTAGCAGACTTTAGAAACTCTGAAAGTAAGGGAGGTAAACACTACTACATAAACTTTGTAGATGATTATTCAAGATATACAAAGGTATATCTCCTTAAAACCAAAGATAAAGCTAAAAACTTATTTCTTATTTATATGGCATAAGTTGAAAATCAGCTTGATAGGAGAATAAAATGGCTTAGATCTGATAGAGGTGGTGAATACGGGTCTAATTTTCTTAAAGAGGTGTGTGAAAAGAATGGCATAATTCATGAAACCTCTGCCCCTTATTTTCCTCAATAAAATGGTATAGCTAAGAGGAAAAACAGAACTTTAAAGAAGATGTTGAACTTCTTGTTATTAAGTTCTGGGTTATCCGATAATATGTGGGGGAAGCCATTTTGTCAGCAAATCATATATTAAATCGAGTACCTCATAAGAAATTAGACTGTACCCCATACGAGTTGTGGAAAGGTTATGCACCCAATTTTTAATAGCTAAAGTGTGGGGATGTTTGGCAAAAGTTGGTTTACTTGACTTTAAAAAGTACACCATTGGTTCCAAAACCATTGATACAATGTTTATCGGGTATGCTTCGAGCAGTGCCGCATACAGATTCATGTATTTGCATGACTTTTCTATTTATGAAACTAAGGGTGTTGTATTCTTTGAAGATATATTTCCTTTAAAAAACCTAATTTAAGTTTTGAAACACAAGTAGAAAGTCGTGTCTCAACTTCTTCTGATCCTTCCAAGGATCCTCTAGAGATGGAATAAGATCCTAGAAGAAATAAAAGACAAAGGGTAGCCTCTACCTTTGGTCCGGATTTTCTAACTTCCTTTATCTCTAAAATAAGTGATGTAAACTCAATCTCAGTTCCTATAGCTCAGGCTTTTCTTTAGATGAGGATCCAAAGTCGTATGATGAAGTTATAAGTTCAATTGATGTTAGTTTCTAGAGAACTGCAATAAATGATGAACTCTAGTCAATAATGTCTAATCACACGTGAGGGTTGGTTGAATTGCCTAGAGGATTTAGACCTATTAACTCTAAGTGGGTCTTTAGAAAGAAACTTAGACCTGATTGTTCAATCCAAAAATATAAGGCAAAACTAGTAGTCAAATGGTTCACTCAGAAGTTTAGTATAGACTTCTTTGACACATACTCTTCTGTCATAAAAATCTCAACGATCCATGCCTTGTTTCCGATGGTGTCTATTCATAAGTTGCATGTACATCAAATGGATGTAAAGACTATATTTTTGAATAAAAATCTAGACGAGAAAATCTATATCGAGTAACCACCAGGTTTTGAGACACTTGGCATGGAAGGCAAAGTGTGTATATTTAAAAGTCACTTTATGGCCTTAAACAAGCTCCAAAACAATGGTATGAGAAATTTCATAAAACTATTCTGAGTTTTGGTTTTATAGTAAATAGAGCGAATGCATGTGCATTCGAAAATGTTTGGTACTGATTGCGTCATCATAAGCTTGCATGTTGATGACAAGTTGATATTCAGCCATTAACAAAACGAAAATTTTCTTGTCCACTAAATTTGAGATGACAGATTTAGGAGAGGTTGATATGATCTTAGGAGTTAAAGTTACATAAACTAAAAAGGGATTTTCTTTGGATCAAACACACTATATTAAGAAGGTGTTAAAGAAATTTGACAGTTTTGATGTCATCCCTGTTAGAACTCCTTACGACTCTAGTATGCGACTCTTTAAAAATAAAGGAAGTAGTGCTTCCCAACTAGAGTATGCCAAAATTATTGGGAGCCTTATGTTCTTAATGAACTATACTCGGCCTGATATTGCATATGTTGTGAGTAGGTTAAGTAGATATACTCATAATCCTAGTGGTGGATAGTGGATTGCTCTAAGACACTTAAGTATTTTAAGGGTATTATGGATTGGAAACTTGATTTTATTGGTTATCCTTCGGTCTTAAAAGGATATTGTGATGCAATTGGGTTACCGACAATGATGAAGTAAGCTCTACGAGTAGGTATGTCTTCACCTTAGGTGGCGCAGCGATCTTGTGGAAATCTACTTAGTAGATTTCTATCGCTCGTTCTACCATGGAGTCAGAGTTTATTGCTCTTGACTTAGCTAGGCATGAAGCTGAGTGGCTCAGAAATTTATTGGTAGAAATAACTTTGTAGGGAAAATCGACTTTTTCAGTATCCTTATTGTGTGATTCACATGCTGCAATATGTGTGGCTCAAAATCAAGCTTACAATGGTAAGAAGAGACATATTTGCATAAGACATAAATCAGTAAGACACTTAATAAGGAATGGAGTACTCTCTTTAGAGTATATGAAGTTGAAAAGGAACCTTGTTGATCCTCTTACCAAGGGGTTAAGTCAGAAATTGGTTCTGGATTCATCGAGAGGGATGGATCTAAAGCCCATTGGTTGAGGAATTCATGGTGGATACCCAACTTAGTTATCTAAGTTCAATGTTGCCAAATAAAGCCATGGAAAGACTCATAGTGTACATTTTACTTACCCATCCCTATGATAAATAATGTACATGCACAAGATGAGCTTAATTCCTCTTAATAAATTTATAGCCCAAGCTTTAGGTGGTCTTAGTGAGAAAGACTTGATGAATTTATCAATTTTTGGTTGACTATCTATTCTTAATAAGTTCATAACCCAGTGTTAAGTGGGTAGTTCTAATCACGAATGACTAGGTGAACTTACCGCTAGAGAGGATGAGTTTTCTTAAAACTCTTAATGAATTCAAACCCAAGAGTTTGGGTGTTCCTAGTGAGAAGGACATAGTGAATTCACCAATTATGAGTTTGAATACTTATTCTTAATGATTTCTTATCCCAGAGTTTGGGTGGTTCATTCTAAGATGAACTTGAAGAAATTCACCTTACCTTTTGTGAGGTTGAGCTATTATAAAATCTCTTAACTATTTCATAGCCCATATTTTGGGTGGTCCTAGAGAGACGGACTTGATGAAATAACCTACGTAAGTGAGAAGGGTTATCCACCTTCTATGAAAAATATTGGGTCGTTTTTCTAGTATACTTACTAGAATCCTAATGAAAAAGAGCTACACATACACATCTGTATATACTCTTTGCAGACACAACGAGGACTTTGGTGGATGAAAAGGTTAGTTGTATGTTATGAGTTCACCATAATCTTAGAAAGTTCAAGATTCGCCCACTTATCTAAGAGAATAATTACTCATCATCTCTATGTACTAGTTCCAGATACGTTCACTAGTGCTTAAGCATTTAATCTCGCAATTGCTCTTCTCTCAGTTTTAACTAAAATTTTCTCTTTTAAAAGATTCTTCTGAATTTGTGGGGGAATGTTGGTCATATCCCACATTAGGAGGGCATATTCCTTGGGAAGGGTATTTAAAGAATCTTCCTTTCCCTACCTTGTTGAATGTGGTTAAACAACTCTCTTGCACGCACGCGTCACCACCACTGGCCAGCTGGCTCAGTTTGTGGTCGTGGTCATGGTAACACGTGTCTTCGACACGTCCGCGCGCATTCTACCTTTTGGGGGAAATTCGGAATAATTTCTTTAAACGTGTTTTTTGAATTGAACTGTAAATTAGTCTATTAATTAGAATAAAATCAAAATTAATCTGCTAATTAATTCTTGATTTTTATAAAATAATTAACAACCCTGATTTCCAGCAGTTTGACCAGCCATTAAATTCGAAACATTGATTTTATTTGTCGTATTTAACTCATGTGTATAACCTATAAATAGAGGGGGGTTTCAGAATTTTAGGGTATCAAAATTTATTTGCTTTCAAAGTTCTCTGCTTTATTTTCCTGTGAGAAGAGCAAT
The DNA here is from genome assembly GCA_019671005.1 of Hibiscus mutabilis. Lineage (NCBI taxonomy): Eukaryota > Viridiplantae > Streptophyta > Magnoliopsida > Malvales > Malvaceae > Hibiscus > Hibiscus mutabilis. The sequence goes on along the minus strand of CM033738.1, from coordinate 11,473,811 downwards.
TCCACCATTTTCCACTTCGATCTTTGGGTGTACGATTATTGGAGCTACCGTGTTAACCTCGGGGGACGACCGTCTGTTGTAACGATTACATACATTGAGGCAAAATCATTTCTAAGGCAGTGGTTTATACCATGGCAAAGTTTCTTTATTTGCTTTTTATTTCTGTTTATTATTATCCAGTCAGTGCTAATGGTTTGATCTTGCAGTAATATTACCAACACGTATTAGTCAACCAATAGGTTGGATACCAGTGATTAACCAAAAATGATTTAACCCTAAATAACAAATATATTTACACTCAAATTGATTTGATCTGTATTAACTCAACCAAAACCAACTCGACTTGACCAAATAAATTGATTTGAGCATGTAATAGGTTTATCCGAAACCGTACCCACAAGTGTTAGGGACAGAGTGAAGAATGCAAAACCGTCCCCGCACCAACCGATTCCCACCCCTAATTTATATAAATTTATAAGATGAAACTTTTTTATACATATATTAATAGGTTTATATTTTTATATTGTTTTCATATCGATTTTTAATTGTTTATTTTATTTAGTTTTATATTTGTATTATGTTTTAATTTATTTCGTATTTTATATTGCTTATTTGTTATAAAATTTAAATAAAAATATTTGTGTTTGTGCTACGTCTCAATTAGTTGTCACATGTCGCTTACTTTTATCATGTTAACTTGCTTTTTTAAAAATATTTGTACATTAACCATAAAAACCTAGTTTTTTCTCTCCTCTTTCCCTAACCCAGAAGGCTTTTATATTTTTTTTATCAGAGGCGATAGTAATTTTAGTGTTGATTGTCGATCTCTGGTACTTATTATTTCTCTGGCTTTTTCATATTTTCTTTTTCTTTAAGTTTTTTCAATTCTTAATAAAAATCTATGCTCATGTGGCACGATTTTCTTATCTCTGTGGCACTTTTTTCTTTACTTTTGTAATACTTGTTCCTCTACCGTTTGGCACAATTTCCGTATACTTTAGCAATCATTTGTGCTCGTACAGAGATCTTCACGACGCTTGTTTTCTGATTTGAGTTTGTTGGTGGTCATAGAAAGTTTGATCCCCTTTGATGGTTGTTTGCCGATGTAATCAGAACTGTGTAGCGGAGCAACCTGCTTAATAGTTTGGTTCGCTCACCACTCCATTTTCATTTCGTAAAACGTCTCTTTGAGATAGAGATAAGGAGATTCATGAAGATTTCTAGATTATTTGACTATGTGCACAATCTCAATGGAAGATTTTACTTTTATTTGCACATTTGGATTTCAAATTTTATTTTTGTATGGATTTTTTATTGACATAGTCTTTATTTTTTTTCTCTTTTCTGGTGCGTTATATTTGTGATATCTTTCGTATTCTTTAATAAAATTCAGTTCATTGCTCAAAAAAATTGTACATTTTCATTATTTTTACAGTCGTTCCTTATTTTACTTTATTATTTTTGTAATAATTTGACTTTAACATTAAATTGATTTACTTAATAATTTTATCTTATAAATATACTTAGGGATGTCAGTGGGGCGGATTTTACGAGGATTCGTCCTACTTTGCATTCAATTGGGCAAGATGGTTATAAAATTTGCGGGTTATGGGGTGAGGATGAAGATAAAAATTAAATTCGCCGTGAGTGGTGGGGAAGGCATGAATATGCCTTTGTACCCATCCCATCCTCACCCGCCTCGTATCATTTCCACCCGGCCCCTCATCATCCCCACTTTCCCCAACAGATATTATAACATGCTACTATAAGTATTATTAAAATATAATATCAGTTTGGATCATAGTCAAATTTAAGATAATTCACATCAATGGCTTGAGATATTAATAAAAATTTCAATATATATATATAATTGATTTTGAGATTGATCGGATCAAATATATAAATATTTTTTTATAATGTCAATTTGAATTAGAGTCAAATTTAAAATAATTTATATTGACTTATCTTGGAATATTTATTACTATTTAGTCAAACGTTAGTGGCATATTTTTGGGCATTATGCCTTATGTTTATTGGTTTCTTCTTTACTGTTGTTTGCCGTTAAGCCTTCTTTCTAAGATTTTTTTCCTCTTCAGCCCTCACCATAGGTATGTTATTCTTCTACGTTTTTAATTTTATTTTTCTAATATTGTATGCTATTTAAATTCTATTGGTATATGTTCTTATTTTTTAAAGGTTATTTTTATTGTTATTTTCTTTTTAGTTGTTTCTATATTGTTTATTTGTTACGATAATTGAAATATTATTTAGATGTTATTTGTTCTACTTTTTGGTCCTTTACAATAGACTTTAGTATCCTTTTAGTCCAAACTTTTGTGTTGTACAAAATTTAATTTTGTATGTTATTATTTAAAAAAAATGTTGACATTTGGAATAATGTCACATATGAGGTGAAAGTCTGAATGACAAGTATTTAATACTTTTTTCATAACAAATTTGATTTATATTTATCTAACTAATATTTATAAATATATTATATAAATGGGTCATGGAGCGGGTAAAGAGAGGATTAGGTGGATCTCAGGACCCACGTAGGTGATGAGGCTGGAATGATTTTAGTATTGCGGGGCAAGGAAGGTTTTAGATTTTATATTCTCAGGCGGTCGTGGGGCGGGGATGGAGATGAAAATTCTTGACGGGATGGATGTGGGAAGAGTATCCTTCTCACCCTCCCCGCCCAATTGACATCCCTAAATATACCGGTGTGATTATATTTTTTCTTAACCATATGACAATGCACACACACCTTGTGAACTTAAGTACTTGAACCTGGATCTCATAGGTTAAATATCATCCTCTTTTTATACTAGAGCTCCTCGTTAGGTTCTGATTCACTTGATAATTGAATCAATAATATTATCTATAATTTATGTCTATATTATATTTAAAATTTTAATATAATCTCTCTAAACGTTACGAGGGACATATTTCAGTATAATTAAAAGTAGTACCACATATTGAAATTATCAAGGCAGTAATATGAAAATGAAGTGAAGATAGTAGTACATTATTTATAAGGATGAGTGTACGCTAGATCCAATGAACATAAAAATAGAAGTTTATGTTATACATATAAATCTTGATTCAGATATTAATTTTTTTCCATACGATTTGATTATAAAATGTCAACAATTTATAATTCATTTGAATTAAAAATGACCCAATTTTATTATAAAAAATGACCCAATTTAAAATGATTAAAACCTAAATAAAATAATAATCTAAATTAACATGATCATCAATAAAAAAAATGACATAAAGTAAAAAAATACTCCCAACATTTGATTGAATGGTGACTTTGGCCCCAATTCTTTTTTTGGAGCAATTTAACTCTCAACGTTTTATTTTGGGTCAAAATGGCCCCTTTGCAGATGAAAATTGTTAAAAAACTGACAGTAAACAATTTGAAATGACTTGACAGAATGATAAGTTAGAAGAAAAAATTAATTTATATTTTATATAATTTTATAAAATTATTTTTTGATTGATGTAACATTTTTTCAAGTCAATATATTTGTCTATATGATACTGTCATATTAGCGTGCACTGTCATATATGTTTGTCACATCATTTTAATTCATTTACTGTCAGTTGACTGACAGTTTTCATCTGCAAAGGAGTAATTTTGACCCAAAATAAAACGTTGAGGGTTAAATTGCTCAAAAAAATATAGGTCAAAGTGACTATTCAGTCAAAATGCTAGGGACATTTTTTAACTTAATGCCTAAAAAATATGTAACATACTTGAATTATAAAAGAACTTAAATACTTCACGGGTAAGACATCATCCAGCACCCATCGATCCATCTATGACTGCTTCCCTTCTCCCTGGGATATTTTATCACACAAAACTGATACACTGAGTTTGTGGTTGCCACTGGGCCAAGCAGAACTCCTTTGAACAGCAAAAGAGTTGAATCAGCTTGTGGGGCTAGAAAAGCCTAAGCTGGTCCATAACAAGACCCTGTTGAATCCATTTAATGTTTCCAAAACCAAGGTCCACTGCCTATGCTACATAGCCCATGCTCGACCCAACAATTGCTGTCATGGCTTCAGTGGTCCGGGACAACGTATTTAATTTATGACTGAAAACAGGGAGATGTGAACTGCTGAATCCAGACATGACAAATGGAAGCAAAGCATTTATGAGTTCTGAGGACTATCAACTCATGGTTAATATCAGCTTGAAAACCATGGCAAACGTCATATATTTTCTTTATGGAGATGAAATTCCAACATTTTGATTTGAAATCCCATTATTACTTTGAAATTGTTGTTCCAGTGTTAATCCCCCCTAACCCCACTTCTTACATCATAATCTTCTCTTTTTTATATATTATATCAACATGAGATTAGGCAAGGTGGTGAATGTATTGCGCGGGAAAGTGTCTCTAAATTTCAGTGTATGAATTTCTGAAAAGATTGAGTTAACCTCAAGGGAGTCAATTGCAGAGATTACAGCAATAGGAACAAATTTATTTTTAAGAAAGTGATTTACCGCTGCACAATATTTTACCAACAGTGAGTTGTGGTGAATCAACAGGATTTTGCGCTTCAGTTTCACGAGCCATGAATCTAGTTGGAACGAAAGAACGCTAGAACGAGTATTTTGCACTTCAATTTCATGAGCCATGACCATGAGTCATATCTAAAAACTCGATACAATTCAACTCGATTGTTTTCCAAACGGGTTATTAATAGGAGGGGTTGCTTAGCTCTAAAAACAGGCAAATAAATACTCTGAAACTCTGAGTGGCCGAGCCTGTGACTCGCTTTTCCTTGCTTGCTGCTTTAGCTTTTATTTTGCTCTGCACTCAGAAAAAGCTTTATTAAACAATGACGTCTTTGTTTACTTACTTGACCAGGAATGCACACAACTGAGAAATGGGACCTCTTTCCTTGGGGTCAAAAAACACATCCCCAGCACTCAGCAGAATTGTCTTGTGTTCTGTCAAAGTGGTTGGTTTTCCCTCATTTTCACGCCAAACCCCACGCTCCTATATTCAAATAGATCCCCCCTCTCTCCTTTCTCTCTTAAAAACACAAAATGGACTAATTGCCCTAACCATTCCATTTCTAGAACAGGATCAACCAGAAATGGCCAACAAAATAGAGAAGAAAAAAAAAAGTGGGCCTAACACCACCTCTAAAGCAACGCTGACAAGAAGAGTATCGAGTGCTTGTCTCCTTGTGTTCCCCTTGCTACCTGCCTGCACTCCTGCTACGTACTCCCTCTTTATTTTTTACCAATACCTGCAAATCCCTCTTTTTGTTTTCTTCATTGCTTCCCTTTCCCTAGGTTCAAATTTCCCTATGCATGACCAAGGTCTCAAGGTCTCGTATTCGAGACTTTAGAATACAATAGTGTTAAATATTTGACAAGGGAATTTTATTATTTTTGTGGTTTTCGACGGGATTAATCTTTTACTTAAACCATTGAAGGGGAGTTTTGGGTATCAATAATGAGTGGATTTAAACAGCAATTACATTCGAATGCGCCAGATGCATGTGAAAAATTTGGAATGCTATGTTGAAAAGGGTTTAGCCCATGGGATTACTAATTAGGCCCTTGCAGTCAACATTTATGAACATTAATATGGTCACACCCAAAAATTAATTCCCCTGCCAATTACTCATTTCAATGACACAAAATCCTATCCTATCACTTGCTTCGGTATCTTCCTTTTTCCTTCTCAGTTTTCACAACAATTCATCAATAAATACCCTCTAAAACCCTCACCAACTGCCCCTTCTTTGCATCACATATCAGAAGTCATTTCTCTTTATTTTCTCCGTTTTCTTGAGTCGAGCATGTCGAGAAGACCGAGCAAGCGAGTGAGTTTCAGCCCCGGTGTCGGTGAAAGGCCGACGATGTTTCTCAAGCATGAAGGCAGCGGCACAACAACGAAAGGAAACAAAAGAAGGGTTGTTGTTGGGTTGTTCACGTTCAGGATTGTGGAAAGCTCTAGCTTTTCACCGGCAAGCCTTTTGAGACATGTTGGAGCTAAAGTCGCGGGTGCTTTGCGGTTCGTATCCATTCGAGGGAACTCTTCTTCGCACAAAGTTTCTGCTTCGAAGCTGTCCAGGTCTCGGTCACTGGCGGAATCTGTTGAGTCTCATCGTGCTGAAGCTATAGAAGATTGCATCGAGTTCTTGAACTCTTCTTCATCTTTGTCGAGAACAAACTCGGTAACTACATGTTCTTGCTAGGAAATTGATTAAAACATATGTAAATGAAAGGGGAAACAAAAGGGATTCTGTATAAATTCATTGATCGGTTCAGTTTCTAACATTAGATGTAGAAGAAAACATGCATGTCCATTCATTAGATGATTGAGAAATCTCATGAACAAATTTGCAACCATTAATTTTCTTGAAAACGAACCATTCAAATGAAAAGTCAGTGTAAGGACCGTAGGTGAAAGCTCAGCAAATATCCCACTTGGTTTCTCATTTATTTCGGTTCTTTGAGTCTTGAGACTGCTCAATAAATTCTTATAGCTTCATAACAAGAACTCTTACAATATACCACGGGTTCAGCTCAATGATTAATGGTTAAAGAATAGAAATTTGGAATTTGAATGATAATTCCTTTAAAAAAAAAATACAATGATCTTTGTTTGAAACAATAGTACGACTGATGGTCTAAAAATCAAGAACGGTAAGCATTGTTTCTCCGTTAATAACACCAATCGCAACGGATTTAGCCCTGCTTTTTAAGTCAAGAATCCAAAGAAGTCATTTCAAGGTCTCGGATGCCATTACTGGAAGCTTTCTTCATTTCGAGAGCTCTCTTATAGGGAGCAATGGGGGGCTGGACAGGATCCAAACTCTGGTAAGTTCCATCCGCAACTTTCGGTAGCAGATATGAACGATCAGAGTCGTATCCAACAAGCTAAAAATGGAAATATAAACCTTATTCGGTCCCTCTAACCATCCACTACTGCAATCTGACAAATGAATAAAGGAAATTGAAGAAAGAGAATTGTCTAAGTATCACAAAATCTCAAGTAGGGAATGTGATTCTAACTATGATGTCCACTTACCTAGATCATCTACACATGAGGGACTGCCCACCATTTCCAAGAGGCGATGCAAATCTTTCGGATCGAATCCTTCAGGAGGTGAATAATTCTCACAAACTGCAAACGCCTCTGTAATAGAAATAAGACTTGTATTAGCCACTTTCTGCTTAATGTCAAGTTGTTTAGAAATTGTTATGAAGCAATAAATCCAAAGGAAGTAAACACTAGATATAAAGTGTAATATATAGCTGACTCAGCTTATACATAGCAATATAGAGCATTTTACAGGTTCCCATTGCTATGAATGAGCCAATGCCTCAGATTCACTAAAGGAGAAAAACTATGTTGCTCCACAAACAATTTTAAAAAGGTGTATGAAAGAAAGAAGATTATAAGGATAATACAACAATTATATCTATATATATATATATAAAGAAAAAAAAGTGAGCAGCCAAGGATTAGTACATGTAAGTCTATGCATGTCATCCTTACCTATGCTAGAGTTTCTGCTGCCTTTTGGTTTTGCAAAAGTCACTACAGGGAAAAATAGTTTCAGCTGCAAGGAAGAAGCAAAAAAAGAGTGGTTACTGTAATAAGCTTTATATCTTACAAACTTAGATACTAAAATTGAGAGTTTTTAGAATTTTATTTACCTGGCAGTACAGAAGACTTGTATCTTTTCCACGAAATATTTTTGCAATAAATTTTCCGCCTTGTCTAAGTATATGAGTAACAATAGTTAAACCCTGGATTAATAAACCAAATCATAAACACCAAACCGACAAATTTGGGGGGAAAAAGGAAAGGAAGAATAAGATGCAAAATACAGTAGAGTATATTATTTAAGTTTCATATATGGCAGGATTTGATAAAATCGGAGGGCAAATTTTCCATCTCAAAGGAAAACTGCTTTGATCACCTATCAGAAGGATTTCTAAATTCTCATAGGGAACCTGGAATTCATTTCCAGGGATTACTGAACAAATTCATCCATATCATGAAGACCAGTAACTGCAAATCGAGAGAGAATAAAACAAACTTATGAAGCTTAAAGGAGAGTGGGAAGGGGCAAAAAAGAAACAGCCACAATGCTGTAAACCATAGGCAAAGTTAGAAACCGTAAATATTGTTTTACCATCAGGAGCACCATCACACACAACAAGGTCAGCCTTACAGCCATCAAAATGTCTAATTACCTGCGAATGACTCAAATAAACAAGAAATCATATTGATGGTGCATACACACGTTCAATAAACAACATAAGGTAAAACAAATTAAACCATAGCTCCAAAAGCTAAATCATGTACATACACCACCCACATTTTCTAACACCCTCGTGATGATAAGAACAAGCACAGGGAGTACTGAATCGTCATATATTATAAAAGTGGATCAAGGATTCCATTTGTCATGTAATTATCAACCGAAGATCGAACCTAAGTGGAAAGCTAATAATTAAGATTCAACATCAAAACAACATGCAAACATCCACTGAAGTAAAGAATCTTGCCTATAATAATTGGCTCTCTGTCCCAAAGTACTTTTGGCATTCAGGGAATCTCCTAATGTGAACATCCAAAACCTCTAATTATCATAAACTAAAAGACAGATAAAAGAACAACTCAATTCAAAAAAATGAAATCCTCAGTCCTCGCCACTGCAGCAGTCCGGGCATTAGTTATATCGCCCTGCACTTGGATTACACCTTCAATTGGAGCCATCGGCTGCAAATCAATGGCGACAATAAGAAGGAGCTCGCCATCCCTACAAGTTACGATAAAGATGAGGAAAATGGTACCAGAAAATAAAATTTTAGATGCAAAATGAATGAGCAGGCACGACCAAACTTCTAGGTGTGTACTTTGGCATATCTCCTCAGTCCTTGGGCAAAGAAATAGACTCCGAATGCATGAATTAGGCAAACGAACACCAACCAAAAATAGCAGAAAAAAACTTACTTTGAAGCAGGCGACTGCTTGGCAGAGGGATACAATTTACGGCTCAAAACCTGACTCCAGCTACCTGGGGCAGCACATAAATCTACTACGCGCTTTACTCCTAAAATCAAATCAGAATCAAACCAATGAATAAAATGTTCTATGTATGTATGTGTGAGAAGTTGACCTTGAAAGATGAATTTTTCGTCAATCTGGAGAAGCTTAAAGGCACTTCGAGCACGCCAACTTCTTCTTTAGCTTTCCGATAGTAAATATCCTGAAGATCAAACAGTTTACTCTTGTTATGTAAGTTGCAAAATCACCCAAAATCCCAACAAAGAAATTAAAACTAACCCTCTTATCCCTGGAAGCTTTACCCATTATTTTCTAACTTGTAACTTCAAAACCCTGCCGTCGAGGTTGAGGGTTCTACAGTATAATGGGGTTTATCGGGCAATCAAAAAGAAAATTGGGGGTGGACGAAAAAGGCGAAAACTACGTACCCAGAAGAAGATGATTGGGCCCTGAAAACAAAAAAGAACCGGCAAAGAACCGGTTCATCAATGGGCCTATTTAGGCTTTATTAATAGTAATAATCCACGAAAATTTTACTAAAATGGCCCTGCTTTCTTCTTCGAGCTCTTCCATTTCTTCTTTTTGGTAATCTTGAATGCTTCACAACCATGAAACAGGCTCAAAATAGCATGTACCATGGACAATGCAGAACTTTATATAAGGAGAACCTATAAAATTTTACAGGAGAAATAAATTTTTAATAAGAAATATATAAAAAATTTCTAAAAAAAATTAAATTATATAGGAATTATAAATTTTTAGGGCGCGACCGCCCCTTCTAGCCCCTCTAGGTCTATCCCTTTCATGTACCTTGGTAAACTCTGTAGGATACCTTACTGTCCAAGTATAAATACCTTAAATTTCACTCTACAACTCTCGGTTTGATTTAAGTATAGGTTTAACGGTAAAATAAATGCCAAAACTATATATATTTTTTCTAGATAGGTGTTTGAATTATATTTTGGGTCAAATAGGTGTCTAACGTTTTCTTCTGTGACAATAATTATTTTTTCGTTATCCAATGAAATACGAACACATGACATAATTTTCATTTTCGAATTTTAATTTCTCTAAAACCCCCACTCAACCCCATATTCAAAAATGAGAAAAATAAAAGTAAAATAATATTAATTAACTCACAATCTTCAATTTCTCTAAAAACCTCAAACTCAAACCCTAAATTCTTAAATTCTTCTATTTCGACCACCGATTCAACCACCACGGCCACCCTTGTCTTCATCGGACCCCACTACTAAAAACCCCATCATTTTGTCGACTAAAACTGGCGAATGAACAGTCGATTGTACCGTCGATGAACACCCAATAATGAAGAAAAAAGCGGATGATTGGGTTCCGATTGATGCCTAGAGGGTGGGGAATGTTGAACAGTGAGGTACCCGACACTTGGGTGGTGAACGGTGAACCACCGATGTGTGAGGGATGTCGAACGGTGAGAGATATGTGATTTGAGGGTTTGATTGAAAGAAATTAAAACTTTGAGATTTTTAAAAGAAATTCAAAAATTAAAAATATAAAAAAATATGCCACGTGTCATGTTCTAATTGAATAACGGAATTTTTTTAATGGTCATTGGCGAAAAAACCTTAAATAGGTCACGAAAGAAAATGTTAGTCACCTATTTGACACAATATAATTCAGGCTCATATCTAAAAAAATATAATTTAGGCAATTATTTAACTGTTAAGCCTTAATATATGAAAATAGCTAATATTGAGACAGAGTCCCCTTAAATGTTGGTACAAATTTGATGGACATGCACTTTTCTTGTACTTTTTTTAATAGAATGGTAAATTACGTAAACCATCACTACACTTTACTCTTAAATTTATTTTGGTCACTGAAGTTTCAGAACATTCAATTTACTCACTGAAAATTAGATATTGAATTTTTTTGTCATTCCTCTGTTAATTTATTTACGACGTCCATTTATCGGGAAATGAAAAAACTTCTCCATGATCCGAGCGGTGAAAAACTTCATTGGCATGAGAGAAACAACATATTGAGAAATGGGTTCTATCTGACGACGAAGGAGGGAGATCGACGAGAGAGAAACCATAAAATTTTTGGCCAATTCGTAAACTTCTGAACACTTTTCGGCAAAATAGAGGTCGAATTTAGGCTCAGGGGACCGAGACAAAGTGACTCGTGAAATTTGGGACCAAAAGACCACCGTCTATGACCTTTTGGGGTTTAAGAGTGACAAAAAACGTTAAATGTCTAAACTTTATTGACAAAAAAGTTCAATGTCTAAACTTCAGTGAATATGTTGAATGTTTTGAAACTACAGTGACAAAAAAAGTTTAAAAATAAATTTTAGTGATGACTTATGTAATTTACCCTAACTAAAATTAATATAATTCTGGACAGAGTCTATGCATAGTAAAACTTAAATCAGAATAAATTTAGACTAAAACTCAAACATACATAAATTTATTCATAGTAAAAATCGAATATAAGAACTTAAGGATCCTCGTTTTAAAAAAAAAACTTAAGGATCCAATGTTTTGGAATTTGTCAATTGTGTCAAGGCATCATTGGCCATTCTTTCATCTTCTTTTTAAATAGGATGAGTCAAGTCACTTTTAAGTGTCTCAACTGACCCCTAACCCAAAGCTTTCAAGATAAAGGTCCAATCATCCCATTTTTATTTATTATCCTTTTTTTTTCACATCCAATACCTAGATTATTCGGACTTTTTTCATTCATTATATGCTCAAACTCATATCCTTATGTATATTGCATCAGTAACATTATAATCGAACAAAGACTCAAATAACATTGATTTTTTTCCTTTTATGAATGAATTATGGGAAATAGTGAGGTAGTTGGATTTTTTATCAAGTAAGAGATAATTACTTTTTCAAAGTAAATGTTGAGATTCAAACACATACAAGATAGGACAATATGAACATCTTTGACCACTCGACCAATTAGTAAATCTCGAGGTAGTTGGATTTTTAGCTTCTGGTATAACTTCTCAACATGCAAAGTAGATTTATGTATCATGTGTAGTACCTATTTTTCCCGGGCTTAGCCCATTACAAACAAACCAAGCCCAAACTGTTGGGATGATCAATCAATGGAGAAAGTAGCCAAGAGGGGGTGAATTGGCAATTTAAAAAATTGAAAGGAAGTTAGAAAAAAATAAAGCAATGGGACACAAGGATTTATAGTGGTTCAACATTCTAACAAGGTTTACGTCCACTACCTTAGCTTCCTACTAAGAATTTCAACAAATTCACTAAAGAATTCTTCTTCTTTTCTAGGCTTAGGAGGCAACCGTTACAAGTTCAAAGCTTTCTACCCAAAGCTTTGAAAGACTTACTCTTTTACAAGGATAAAATTTGACAAATGAATAAAATCCTCACAAGGTAATAATTTGCCCAATTACAAGATCACTCAACCCAATCTTGAAAATAAATAATACAAATTTGCTCACTCAAGTGGTTTACAAAATATTTGGCTCTAATAGGCTCAAGATGTTGAATTTTTGCTTGAAGGCTTGTAAGTTGATCAATAGTTGTTGTTGTAGCTTTGGAGACTTCAATTTATACCCCTTCATTGATTTCTAACCGTTTGGGTGGTTGTGGAATTGAATATAGCTATTGGAGAGGTGATTTCCAGGAATAAATATAGTCTGCAACCACCAGTATCGGTACGCGAGCTTGCTGTATCGGTACCTGACATACAAAAATATAATCATTGTACAAAGGTATATCGATACGCAGGAGGGGCGTATCGGTACGGTATGTTGAAAATACAAAGGCATACCGGAACGATATCGCCATAACGGTACGGGGGCTTACTTTTCGAGTAGAAAGCACCGTATCGATACGCTATACGGGCGTATCGGTACGCTATAACCGATTTTTAAAGTTTGGGATTCCAATAAACTAACAAGGCAACGGTCAAGATTTAAATGCAAAGATTTGAAAAATCTAACACCCCGTATCGATACGGATAACAACCGTATCGATACTCATATAGCCATTGTCTCCCAGGTTGAATGGCGTATCGAAACGAATACATACCGTATTTAAACATCGTACCGGAATAGACATAATCCATATCATACGCGATAGCCATTTGCTTAAAATTAAATTTCTAGTAGCGAGAGACCGTATCGATACGGTGAAGGGTGTATCGATACGCTTAAGAAAATCTCGGCTATTTGAGAACAAAAACACTTAGAAAATATTTGAGGTTTTAGTTTTAGATTAATAAACACTTTTGAGTTTGAATCCTTGTCATTTTGTGAGTATTTTTGGGTATTTAAAAATTTATCTTATTTTGCAAAATAGTCCTTCAAAATACTTGTTATATCAAAATCAAATATTAGTTTTACAATCTCTCCCTTTTTGATATAACAAAACCCAAAATAAATTTTTAAGTCTTTTTGAATAAAACTCCTCATTTCTTTAAGACTATTTGAGTTTGAAAAAGTTTTGAAAAATTTAACCTCGTACTTCTTCCCTTTTGTTGGATCGAAATCAATAGGGTAAATATAAACAATAAATAGATCCAAGCAATTAAACAACATAAATATAATTAAATCCAAAGCAAATATTCAAGCAACATAATATAAAATCCAACTTAAAACATAAACCAAATAACATAGAAGCATAGGAAATTAAAAACAAAGAACATAGGGGCATAAACTTAAGTCCTAATAGGATATGAAATGTAATCATTCTCATCCTCATCCTCTTCCACATCCACATCCTCATCTAGCATACCATCATCTCCAAGAGAGTGTCCACGTCATTCGCCATTCACCATAGAAAGCTGTGAGAGTCATATCCATGGAAGCTTGACGGTTCTCCATAGATGTCAAGCGAGCATCAAACGAGTCAATTCTTGTGGTTATCTCCCCAAAATGAGTGGTCATGGTGGCAAACTTCCCATCAAAATACACCATAAGAGCATTATAGGAAGCTTGAGGAATCGGAGCCACCAGAGCAACATGATCGGCTTGCACGTTCTCTTCAGTATTAGGTCATGCGTCGCGAGGTATATCAACATTACAAATCCATTCACCGTTGTAAAAGGTGAATTTTGCACACCTAAGGGAATGATCATCAATGGGACCGGTGAGACATAAGGTAAGATCATATGAGCAGTCGGTCTCTAGCTTGTGGAAGATGAAGCTTAGGACGGTGCTATAGGTAAAGGATGTGACGAGGGAGGTATAGAAGTTTTGGACAAGGAAAACAAGCTCACCAAACATGATTTGGGCAAGGTTTGGGCTTTTTCGTTCACGGAAACAATAAATTCAATGACTTGGCGTATGGTGGACCACTTACCACCGGATGGTCGAAACCACCAAGTGATAAGGAGGTAAATAAAACGATCATGAACATCTAAGATGGTAACGGAGCCACTATAGGTGTGAGGAAAATTTGTTTCATCATCAAGACCCGTATTTTCCAACCCCAGAAGATCGGCTAAAGTTTGAGAATCAAGTCGAAAAGGTTTGCCCATAAGATGAGACTCAAGAGCTATAACCTCAGATTTATCTTCATTTAAATACACCGGGCATTGCAATAAAAAAATGATGACAATATTTTTGTAAACAAAACCGGGCACACTTAAAAAAGACATGAACTTCCAATCCCTCATCAAATCAATATACTTAAAAGCATCGGAAGTCATAAATGGCATAGAAACAACACGTTCACGTTAGAGAGGAAGGTTTTGAAAATGTTTAAAACGTTCTAAAGCATTTGAATTATTTGGTGTATCAAAACAATGGTGAAAGAGTTAGTTAAGATTTGGTCTAGTACCATCATTATCTGGATTGGGTATGGAACGATTTCTAGTGGTAGAACTAGCCCCGATCTCTCTTCTCGCTCTTTTTTTTGGTGCCATAGTAAAAACCTGAAAATTTTCAAACAAAAAATACATGTATGCATGAATCATCACATTCAATCCAATTATTAATCCATTAATCAAGGTAAGATAAAAATCAATTTTATATAGTTTAAAAACCTATAAAAATATAAAAGAAAATTGTTGGTAAAAAGAAATTTTGAAAAATAACTTAAAAATATACGAGTATATTTATATATTCGAATAAATAATTTGAGTTTTTTTTTGAATTTTTTTGTAAAAACAGTGATGAAAAAAGATATATACATAGTAAAAGTATAATTAAAACATGAACACTATACAAATATAAAGAAAACGAAAATTTAAAGAAAATAAAGTTTTACCTTGAGTTATGGAGATATAGGATAAATGAGGGATGATTGTGCACAAAGTTGATGATGATAGCTTGGGTTTAACGTGGGAAACAAAAACCCTCAAAAAATTTAGAGTGATTTGATGAGAAAATTGAGAGATTTGAGAGGTTTATATAGAGAAGGCTGACCTAGGGTTTTTATGAAAAATGTAGAGATTGAGTTGAATTTGGAAAACCTTATTTAAAGCCCTTTTAAAACACCCAGCGGCTACGCGTACCGATACGCGATAAACGTGTACCGACACTACGTTTCATTACACTTTCCAGTCGTATTGATCCTCGACCTGTACAGAAACGGGGTTCACTCGTATCAAAATGCTGCCTGTTAACATGTATCGATACGCGATTAACCGTATCGATGCACCTTGACCAAAAATGACATGTTTGGCTGCAAGGTACCCAAAAATTCGAACTTAATCGAATCTATATGCATGGAAATGATATGATATCATCATGTCTGAGCATAAATAGATGCATACTCCCCCTAACAACATGAATAGATGTATATAGGATTAAAAGCACATAAGCAATGAGATCAACAAAATTCAAGCAATATTTGAACACCAAAAAGGCTCTAAGGTTCAAAAAGGCTAGTAAAACCTAACTCTCTCTTAAGAGTCCAAAAACGCTCTTTATCTAATAGTTTGGTAAAGATGTCCGCTACTTGGTTCAAGGTGTCTACATACTCTATAACTACATCATTTTTTAAGACATGATCTCTAATGAAATGGTGCCTTATCTCTATGTGTTTGGTTCTAGAATGTTGAATGGGATTCTTAGTGAGACAAATGGCACTAGTACTTCACACTTTAGAGGTATAGTACCTACATCAACTTCATAATCTAAGAGTTGTTGCTTTATCCAAAGGACTTGAGCACAACAACTTTCTAATGAAACGTATTCCACCTCAGTGGTAGATAATGCTACACTATTTTGTTTCTTAGAGAGCCATGATATTTGCATACTACCTAGGAATTGACATGTACCGAATGTACTTTTTCTATCTATCTTACAACCTCCATATTTTGCATCCAATAAAGCATGCGAACTAATGGATAAGTCTCTAGGATACCAAATACCTAAACAAAGTGTGTCTCTAAGGTATCTAAATATTCTCTTAACAACTATAAAGTGTGAATCTCTAGGACTAGCTTGAAATCTAGTACACAACTAAACATGCTATCTGGTCTAAGATAAAGCAAAGATCATATCATTGATCTATAAAACTTTAAATCAAACACTTACCTCATTCATCTTTGTCAAGCTTTGTAGAAGAGCTCAATGGTGTGGCTTAAGGTTTCACATTATCCAAGCCAAACTTCTTGAGCATATCCTTGATGTACTTAGCTTGATTGATGAAGATGTCATCCTTCCTTTGCTTGATTTGGAGTCCTAAAAAGAATAAGAGCTCCCTCATCATGCTCGTCTCAAACTCACCTTGCATCAACTTAGCAAACTCTTGACAAAGAGACTCATTAGTAAAACCAAAAATTATATCATCAACGTAAATTTGTACTACTAATATGTCTTTGCCTTTTCTTTTTATGAAGAGTGTAGTGTCCACATTTCCTTTATCAAAACTTTTTTCAATTAAAAAAATTGATAAACGTTTATACCAAGCTCTAGGAGCTTGTTTCAAACCATATAAAGCCTTTGAAAGTTTAAAAACATGGTTTGGATATTTTAGATCTTCAAAACCAGGTGGTTGTTCTACATACATTTCTTCATTTATAAAACCATTTAAAAATGCACTTTTTACATCCATTTGAAAAAGCTTGAACTCATGATAACATGCAAATGCAACCAACATCATAATGGCTTCCATTCTAGCTACAGGTGCATAGGTTTCTTCAAAATCGATTTCTTCTTATTGAGTGTAACCTTGAGCAACAAGTCTAACCTTGTTTCTTACTATGTTACCACTCTCATCTAGTTTGTTTTTAAAAACCCATTTAGTTCCTAATGTAGACTTATTACTAGGCCTATCAACTAGTGTTCATACATTACTTCTCTCAAATTGATTTAACTATTCTTGCATAGCCAATTTCCAATAATCATCATTTAATGTTTCTTTGATATTTTTAGGCTCTATGCATGAGATAAATGCAATATAATTACAAGCATTTCTAAGAGAAGATCTAGTGCTTACCTCTTTGGATGAATCACCCAAAATCTCACCAACTTTGACATAGTTGAACTCCCTTCGGTAGGTGAGCTCATTTTCCTCTAGAGTTGTGTCCTTCAAGGCTTCTAGAGGAGGATCTTGTGGTTCGTCTTTTGATTGAACTTCACCTACCTTTGATTATTGTCATCTACCATCATTGGCATCAAAAATTCATACATCATCATCACAAGAATTCTTCTTCGAAAAGAGGTTATCATCAAACACCACATGTATAGACTCTTATACTACTAAATTTCTCTTGTTAAATACACGATAGGCTTTAGAATTCAAAGAATAACCTAGAAAAATAGCTTCATCACTTTTAGCATCAAATTTGCCTTTTTCATTGTTTAAAACAAAACATTTACAACCAAATGGATGAAAATAGCTAATGTTAGGCTTTTTTATTTTTGAAAAGTTCATAAGGAGTTTTCTTTAAAATAGGTCTAATCATTACTCCATTTACAATATAGTAAGCCGTATTAGTGGCTTCCGCCCAAAAATACTTAGGAAAATTATTTTCACAAAGCATGGTTCTAGCTATTCTTCTAAAGTTCAATTTTTCTCTCAACAACCCCATTTTTTAAGGTGTTCAAGAAGATAAAAATTATGGCTTATACCATTTGAATTACAAAACTCTTCAAAACCTAGATTTTGAAATTCGGTTCCATGGTTACTTCAAATATGTGCAATTGAGTAACCAAAATCATTTTGATTTGTTTTTGAAAATGTGATGAATTTTTCTAAAGCCTCATCCTTTGTACTTAAAAATAGAACCCAAGTATATCTAGAATAGTCATCAACTAAAACAAATGCATATGATTTTCCACCCAAGCTCATTGTTCTAATAGGGCCAAAAAGATCTATGTGGATCAATTGTAAAACTCTACTTGTAGAAACATCATTAATAGGTTTAATAGAAACCATTTTATGTTTGCCTCTTGCACAAGCATCACAAATTTTTTCAAAGGAAAACTTTATTTTAGGCAAACCTCTTACAAGATTATTTGAAACTAATTTTTCCAAAACACTCATGCTGGCATGCCCTAGTTTTCTATGCTATAACCATGAATCATGGTAATCTTTAGCAACAAAACATGCATTAGAAATGTGAATGTCATCTAAATGCACCATGTATATGTTTCCTATGCGATGACCTATAAGCACAAATTTGTTGGTTTCGATGTTGATAATTTTGCAACCAAATAAATCAAAAATACAACGAAACCTTTATCACAAAGTTAGCTTATGCTTAAAAAGTTATGTTTAAGAGCATTGACATATAAGACATTTCAATAAGTATGGAAGAGTGATTACCAATGGAACTAATTCCTTCAATTTGGCCTTTAGAGTTGTCACCAAATGTCACTACTCCTCCCCTTAGATTTAGTTCCGAGAATCTACTCTCGTCTCCGGTCATGTGTCTCGAGAATCCATTATCAAGGTACCACGAATTTGCACTTGAAGCTCTGGCCTTGTAGCAATGCTCCCCCTACAAACAAAGAATTATGTCTTGATTTTTGGTACCCATATCATTTTGGGTCCATGAGTATTAGCTCCCAAATACTTGGTTCCCTTAGGAATCCAAGAAGCAATAGCCTTAATATCATTTGAAGTGACAATTTCCTTAGGAACCCAAACACTTCTAATCCTTTTTACCTTTAGAAGACCTTTGGAAGCCTCTTTGTTTGTATACATTAAAGTTTCTTTTTACATAGTTAGGTTTTGAAGAATTTTCTTTTTCAAAATGGGTATTCCCAACTTTGCTCAAAGAAGCTTTAAGATCACCAACCTCTTTTTGGTGATCATCATAAACTTTAGAAAAAAGGTTATTTAAATCTTGATTTTTATTTTCAAAATCATTTAATTTGGCTTGTAAATTTAAAACCTTCTTCTCAAGTTTTGAACTAGTTTTGGACAAAGAATCATTTTGATTTTTCAAATCGGAAATTATTTTCTTGTTTTTCAAATGTGATTCTTTGTACTTAAAAACTAACTCGTCATAAACCTCTTGCAACTCATTATATTCATCATAAGTAAGATCATTAGATGGGTTTGAGGTTACCTTAGGATCATCTTTAAAAGCCATGAGACAAAGGTTTGCAACTTCTTGCTCCTCATCACTTGAGGATTCTTCATCGCTCCAAGTGGCTACATGGGCCTTGTGCTTCTTTTTCTTCTCGAAGCCTTTCTTCTTGAGTTGGGGACAATCGGTCTTGATGTGTCCCAGCTTCTTGCATTTATAGCATACTATGGGATCCTTCTCTTCTTCCTTGTTCTTGAAATCCCTTCTTCGATGGAACTTTCTTCCCCGGTTAGATTTTATGAACCGAGTGAATCGTTTGGCTAGTATAGGGAATTCTTTATCTTCTTCCTCACTATAATCACTCTCATCTTGTGAAGCTTTGAGAGCAATTCTAATCTTCTTCTTCTCTACTTCTTTCTTCTCGACCTTCATCTCTTTCTTCTTCTTTTCTTCTTCCATTTTCTTTCTTTATTATCTCATGAGTGAGAAGGGACCCCATGAGAGCATCAAGATTCAAAGTCTTTAAATCCTTTGCTTCGATGATATTGGTTCTCTTACCATCCCAACACTTGGGAAGAGAATAGATGAGCTTTTCGAGCAAGCTTTTCCTCTGAAATGACTTCTCCGAATCTTTTAAATCCGTTGGCAATGACGAAGAATCGATCAAACATCTTTGAGATGTCTTCATTTGGCTCCATTTTGAAGTTCTCGTAGCTTAGATTTAGAAGACCGATTTTGGTCTCCTTTACTTCATTGGTGCCCTCGTACGTGACTTCTAGTTTGTCTCATGTCTCTTTTGCACTTATGTAAGAAGACATCGTTGAGTACTCATCCAGACCAAGCGAAAAAAAAGCATATGCATAGCTTTGTCATTGATTTGTAGCTTCTTCCTATCTTTATCAGTATCTCATGTTTGGTCTTTGGAATGGGCCAATCACCTTCTCTTTTCATCGGAATAGCCGGTCCATCTTTTATTACATTCCAAAGGAGGTAGTCATGGGATTTGATGAAGAGCCTCATATGATTCTTCTAATAAGGATATTTATCCCCATTGAAATATAGAGGTTTGGTGATGGATTGAGAATCATAGAGGTGGTACTTGGAAGTAGATGTCATGGCTTGATCTTCTATTGATTGAATCACCTTTAAGATCGCCTCAACGGTGGTTAAACCTTAGATTGAGTATGGCTCTGATACCAATTATTGGGATGATCAATCAATGGAGAAAGTAGCCAATATGGGGTAAATTAGCAATTTAAAAAATTAGAAGCAAGTTGGAAAAAATAAAGCAGTGAGACACAATGATTTATAGTGGTTCAACCTTCTAACAAGGTTTACGTCCACTATCTACTAAGGATTTCAACAAATTCACTAAAGAATTTTTCCCCTTTTCTAGGCTTAGGAGGCAACTGTTACAAGTTCAAAACTTTCTACCCAAAGCTTTGAAAAACTCACTCTTTTACAAGGATAAAATTTAGCAAATGAATAAAATCCTCACAAGGTAATAATTTACCAGTTACAAGATCACTTAGCCCAATCTTGAAAATAAATAATACAAATTTGTCCACTCAAGTAGGGTACAAAAGATTTGACTCTAATAGGCTCAAGATGTTGGGTTTTTGCTTGAAGGTTTGTAAGTTGATCAATAGTTGTTGTTGTAGCTTTGGAGACTTTAATTTATACTCATTCATTGATTTCTAACCGTTTGGGTGGTTGTGGAATTGAATATAGCAGTTGGAAAGGTGATTTCCCGTAATAAATACAGTCTGCCAACCACCGATATTGGTACGCGGGCTTGCCATATCGGTACCTGGCATACAAAAATATAACGGTGTACAAAGGTGTATCAATACACGGGAGGGGCGTATCGGTACGGTATGTTGAAAATACAAAGGTGTACCGAAACGGTATCACCATAACGGTACGAGGTTTACTCACTGGAATCCTTATTTTTCGAGTTAAAAGCACTGTATCGGTACGCTATAACTGATTTTCAAAGTTTGGGATTCCAATAAACTGACAAGGCAATGGTTAAGTTTTAAATACAAAGATTTGGAAAATCTAACACCTCGTGTCGATACGGGTAGCAACTGTATCGATACTCATATAGTCGTTGTCTCCTAGGTTGAATGACGTATCGGAACGAATACGTATTGTATCGAAAAACTGTACCGTAATGGACGTAATTCGTATCGATACGTGATGGCCATTTGCTTAAAATTAAATTCCAGTAGCGAGAGACCATATCGATACAGTGAAGGGTGTATTGATACGCTTAAGCAAATCTCGTCTATTTGAGAACAAAAACATTTAGAAAATATTTGGGGTTTTAGTTTTAGATTAAGAAACACTTTTGAGTTTGAATCCTTGTCATTTTGTGAGTATTTTTGGTACTTAAAAAATTATCTTATTTTACAAAATAGTCCTACAAAATACTTGTTATATCAAAATCAAATATTAGTTTTACACAAACCCTAAACCAAACAATAATGCCAGATCCAAAAATAACCATTTTTATTAATTATTTAAACCAATTACAAATAAACCCATCTGCCAACATGATACCCAAAGCTCAAACCCGTTTGACCCAATTACCCAATCAGACCCACTAATTAAAAAAATACCCATTAAACCTAAAATTACCCCAATACCCCTAACCCTAAAATAACCTAAACCTAAAAACCCTAACACCTAATTGCCCTCTACCACCGTCGCCCCATGTTCCTTCAAATCCCTCGCGCGTGGCCACCATACGCGCCGCCCACCGGCTACTTGCCTGGCTACCGCCCAAGCCGCTGTCCAAGTCAAACCTGCAAAAGAAAAAAAACAGATCTGTAAACATCAACTTGTATCTTTTTTATTCTAAAATTTGGGTATAAAAACCCAAAGAAACCGATTGTAAAAGAAGGATTTCTTTCAAAATTCGAAATAAGAAAAACACAAAAAAATTATTTTAGTTCCTATTCGAATCAAAATACAAAAAAGAGATCGAATAGCAGATTACAAAACAAGAAAAAAAGTAAAAACCGAAAGGTTTTTTCATCGATTCACTCACCTAGGGTGTTTTGTTCTAAAATCGATCCCGAATTCGAATTCAGTGAGTCGAAAAGAGTCTAAAATGTGCAGCCTTTGATCTTTCGACCGCCTAAGCCGACGACGGCCACTGCCGATGACCGATGATCCATGGCGGAACGTGACGGCTACCTAGACCGGCCAAGGCAGAGAACATAGAGTGTTTAAGAGAATTTTTTTAAAAATCAGATGTCAAATGATTTTTTTTGCAAGAATCGTTATTTAATGGCTCACCAAAACGACGTTGCTTTGGTGCTTGCCCTTAAGGCCCAAAACGACGTCGTTTCGTGCAATAACCCGCACAGTGACTCGACTCAAGAGGATCCGTGCAATTTTTTAAAAAAACAAGGAAATTATGTTTTGGTCCCTCTGCATGAGTAAATTATTCTTGTAGTCCTTAAAGTTTTAAAATGTTTTTCAATTTGGTCACTAATTCCAATTTAATCAGATTTTCAATGGGGAAATCACCCTGTTAGTCCCTCCGCCCCAAAAATAATTTGAAAATGGGTCTGCCGCGTGGTTTAATTATCTCCGCAGTCCCTGGAGATTTTGAATGTTTTGCAATTCAGTCCCAAAATTTGATTAAATCAAT
The DNA here is from genome assembly GCA_019671005.1 of Hibiscus mutabilis. NCBI lineage: Eukaryota > Viridiplantae > Streptophyta > Magnoliopsida > Malvales > Malvaceae > Hibiscus > Hibiscus mutabilis. Next base: position 11,450,636 of record CM033738.1, on the reverse strand, counting down.
TTTAAAGGGATATTTATATTTTTGGTCCCTCAAACTTTCGGTAGCTTCCAATTTGGTCCTAATGCGAGGGTATAATTACGTATTTAGTCCCTGAACCTTGTAAATATTTTAATTTTAATCCGGAATTTAATTTTAACTTAATTTTTGCATAATTTTTTTGTTTCTTTAATTTAGTCCTGTATTTATATATTTATGTTATACTCGATATGTTTTATTATTATTTTTACCCGTTCATTCATTATAATTAATATATAATGTGTAAATAATATAATATGTATAGTATATTTATATCTATAATATATATAGTATATTATGAATATGTATATAATATGTATAATATATGTTTAGTATATTTTTATATATAATGTTAGTATACTATATTTATATGTATTTATAATATATTATTATAATGTGAAATGTATATGTATATATTTATATAATATGTAACGTATATATATAATATATTATTATTATTTTCACTATATAATATATACGTATTATATTTTATATGTATATTGTGTTAGTATACATAATATTTTATTTTAATTTTTTTTAACTTTTAATGTATAAAAAATTATTTTAATATATTAATGGAATATTTTTCTACTTTATTTCGGAAACCTGCTGGGAAGTGATGTCCTGACTCATTCAGGTGTCATCTTTCTTAGTTGTTGTAAATAAAAAATATTCTTCTTAGACCGCTTTTTGGGATTTAATTTTAAATTAAAATTTGAATTTTTGTTTTCTTGCAACGATGGCACTTAATCAACGCGGTACCAATTTTAGGCGCTGTGGGGGTGTTAATCCTTCCCCACACGTAACTGACTCCCAAACCCAAACGTTTTGAATCTCTGGTTAATTTTTAATGGTGTCCGGCCTACCAAAGTGGCCGGTGGAGACTCCATCCTCCATTTTTTAATTTTTACGGTATTCTGCTGGGAGTGTCATCTTGGTCTCCGGGTGTCATATCCTTTAATGTCATTTTCAAATTTTTGTACACTTTTAATTTCCAAATATTTCTATACCCTCAAATCTTTAATTTTATATAAAAAAAAACCTTATGACAATATGCCAACAAACCCAGCGGCGGATCCAGAAAGATATTTGAGAGTGAACACACATAAAATCTCAAAATTTCAGGGCGAGCATAAGTCACAAATATTATAAAATTTTAAGAATTAATTTATAAAAATTAAGAAAATTGTACCCTACATTACATGTAGATACGCCATTGAAAAAACCTTTTTTGTTTTTTTTACTGAGATAAATATATCATAAATGTTGAGTTCATGCAATTAAAGAGACCGAATTTAAGGACTGCAGCAGTTGTGGGACAGCTTGACAGTGTGGCTAGCATAACAATGCCAGGGTTGGGAGTAACTGCAAGTTCAATTCTCTCCTCTGTCTTGCCCACCTTCATTATTAGTGCATGAATTTATAATTTGATTTACAAAGCAAGGATCTAGCAGTTCAGCTGTTTCTACTCAAAGCTGTGGAAAATAGGGATAGGTCCCCATTTGCTAGGAATGGACCACTCAAATTTAGATCAACCCTATGAATTTTCTGGTATTTTTCTTTAGCTGGTGAACTTTTTATCGTTATGTAAATTATGAATCAATTAAATCATATCATTTGCTAGATAATTTTGGAGACATTAATGGTACAGAGCTAGACAACAAATCTGCTGCAATTTCACCAAATTGTTGGCCATTATTCCTTCCCATTGAATTTTATCTGCTCACTAACTAACTCGGCAACCCGCCGCCGTGCCTTGATGATCAACCTTCAACTTTGTTTAGCCGTCAATGAAGAGAAAATAGTTGGTCCTTGTAATTTTTTTTTTCATCAAACTGCCAGCACCGCCATCGTTGCTGTCACGAAAAGATATGGTGATATTACGAGAAGAATGAAGAAGATGCAGAAAGATAGGCACTGAACACTAACACATTAAAGATTTGTTTGTATAAAAAATAGGACCAAAATATACATAGTTGTTATTTTTATATAATTAGCATCACAATCAATTTTTACTTGTAAGACGAAGTTTTTAACACAATGCAAAACAATAGCCAAACTAATATATAAATTTATCTTCTTTTTTGCTTAAGCCTTTTCCTTTTCCTTATCTTTTTCCTTCTTGGATGGAACCCGACCGTCGGTTCCTGCAAGCATAGCGTACTTGTCTTTCCTAGTCAAGTTCGTGCATTCGAATCCCAATGTCCCGGCGAGCACCCTTTGGATGTAGTTTGCAACTTCAATGGCTGATTTTCCACCTTTGCAAGTCAGCTCTGTAGGCAGCTGGTTCAAGAAGGTGATCTCGTAAGTAGGCATCGGGTTCATGAAAACGAAATAAGGATCCAACATCTTGTGACCGAGAACCGTTGTCCCGTGGAAAACCGTTTGTTTCGTGTTGATAGCGACCGGCACGATCCTGTCAGTGAGTTCAGCAAAGAGTGCACTGAATCTTAGCAGAAACGGTTCCCTGCAAGTCGTCCCTTCGGGACAAAGCACCAAGTCTCCTTCCTCGAGAAGGCGCTTGATGTTGGCCGCATCTTTTTCTCTTTCCCTCGATAACGCAACGGCCCGAATAGGCGAAATAATCTCGGTGAATTTGCTAATACTGTAAGTAACACAACTGATTTTTCGGCCTAAGGCAACCGCTGTCACAACCGGGTCCAACACCGTTCTATGGTTACAAACAAACAGGACTCCACTATGGCCTTTCCTAGGTGGTGGAGGCGGGGTACCCTTAACGATCACTTTGATCCCTAACAACATGTAATTGTACCGAGCGATTTTCTCCGGCAACGGGATGTTGGTGTAAACCCGGAGTAGGGAAAGGATGAAGCCGATGGGAAGCCATAGGAAGGTCAAGAGGGCAGCCAATGGTGTAGGCCTTTGAACAAGGCGACCTTCATGGAATATAACAGGGCTTAGAAGCTTGTTCCTTGGTAATGGATCACATTTGGTTCTTGGCACCATGTATCCTTCCTGCAAATACAAACAAAAATCAATGTAAATTTTCCGACCATAACATAGTTAATTCATGGGTAGAGTTACTATATTTATGGCTGCATGTTACTTTCATGTAAGACTTTCTTTTTCCTTATTAATTAAAGCATTGAAAGAGGAGTAGGGTCCATGCAAGCAACAACACCATATCTGTATAAAAACTAGAGTAGGGTCCATGCAAGCAACAACACCTTATGAAAAATAAATAAATACAAATGCAAGACTATCCATTCAACATCACGAGGATCATGATCTGTATAAAAACTAGAGGTGCAAAAGAGTGGTTAAGGCACGAAAAAAGTTGTGTTACAAATTTAAAATAAAAAAAGTTTAAAGATGTGAAATTTTTATGTTCGAATTTTAAAGTTGTACCTTTAAATAATATTGTATAATTGTTAAAATTACGAGTAGGAAACTTGTAGACTATTGAAATATAAATTTTTGTAACCAAAAGGCAAAAGCAATTTAAAGCGGGGGAGAGACAAAGGAGCCATATCGAGCAAAACAGTATTAAAGCATAAACGGTCTCACCAACCATATTGCAATTTGCAAGAAACTGTATTAGAACCTTTATTAAGTTAAGCAACAATTTGTAAAGTTCAATCATGGCATTACTTAAAAAGGAAAGGGAATGAACCTTGCATAATGACATGAAATCATGATCAGTTTCTCGGTCTCCCAGGCCCAAATCCGGCAACTTGGTGCCGAATTCTGTTAAGACGGCAGCACTTTTGTGTTTTCCGACCAGAACACCTGGTTTAATGGCAAAACCTGTCGCCCTGCCCGATTTCGTCACCTGCAGCTCGGTTCCAATAACCTTATCAGCTCCTAAAAATGTGTTGGCAAAGGGTTCCACCATGATCCTAGGATTTGCTGTAACAATGTATCTTTTGCCAAAGGAGTTGAAAACTCTCCATGTCTCGGGATGAACATCCTCCGCATAAAACTTCGGCAGGACCGACCTCGAGACGAGCTCGATGTCTTGAACTTTCAGCCCGGCAAAGGCGATGAAAATGAAGGTATTGATGGCCACGGATTCGGAGATGAACAAGTAGGTGAAGTACACGAATGGGACGGATGTCAAGAGGACAAGTGCTCGAATAAGGCTACCGGCTTCGAGGGCAACGAGCATGAAATAAGGAAAAGCACTACGTGATACAAGAAGGGTTCCGTCCAAGTCCGCAACCACTGTCTGATTCGACCTACCCTCGCTGCTACATTTCGAAATCGGTTCGAAACGAGGGTGAGCCCCCATGATTATGGAAGAAAAGTTAGAAAAGAGCTAAGAAACTTTGATGTTAGTTATGAAGAGAAAGGATTGTAGAGGGAGGATTTAAAAGGATCGGACAAAGATGGCAAATGGGGATATGACAATGATATTGTTGAAGCTATTCGTTAGCCTTTTGTAGTTGAGACTTTGATGGGTAAGGAAATGCAATAATTTCTAACTTTTTTTGAAGCTCCATATATCGAAGGATATTAAACGTTTCGATCTCATGTCCTCTCATATTATGTATCAACAATAATATCAATCAAAATATACTCAATCGACCAATAATGATTAACGTAGTCAAATTTACAATCTCTGAAAAGTGCCGATCATAGTATAAGTTAGTTACAATGTCAATATATGTATATTATAAGGTATAAATTTGGGCAGTTGCGTGAGGGGTGCGAGTAGTTGGAAGTCGGATACCAATATATATGCAATTTCATTCAATTAGCCTAGTTTTTAGTTCATGGACGCCGCCCCACAGCCGCTTCATCAAAGCTCAACTTTCGGCTCCAATTCGAGTGAAAAAGCACAAAAGAAAATTGTTGTATTAATTTCGTCAAAGGTCCTCAAATTATGAACTAAAATTTAAATTAATCACTAAATTTAAAATATTTTAATTAAATATTCAAAATATAAATATCATATTAATTCCAACTCGGTTATGATGTGTAGTATAAATATTTTTATTTCAAGGGTATTGAGTGGAATTAACTAAAAATAGTAATTAATTCTTTGATTACGAGTAAATTTAGGACATTAGGTAAACAAATTTTAGCCAAAATTAGAGGTTTAAACCATTTTTAGACGTTTGATCAGTTAATTCTGCTAATTTAGATGTTTGATAAATAAAAGATTGTAATAGTGGATTGAGGTGAAACCTCTCAATTTAAAAAATCTCATTTTAGGAGCTTTTTCGAGTTAGAGGTTTGGATAAAAAGAATTGTAAAGACTCTTTTATCCTTGACAATTATAAAAATTTCTCTAGTTAACATAAATTTGAATAATTAATAAAATTAAAAAGATAATTTCATAAATAATAAATTAATAAATATATCCAAATTTAATAATTATTAAAAATATATTAAAAATAATTTCACAAATAAGAAATTAATATTTACATCCTTCATATATGCTTAGTAATGATATTAAAAAAATTACCAACGGGGGTTGGTCCAAGTGGTAAGCAGCTTGGTATCGCTTAAGCAAGGTCTCGGGTTCGAGGCGTTGTGTATGCAAAAAAATCTCCGTTGGGAGACTCACCCATCAAAGCCAGGTGTGCGACTCAGGTCGTTCTGGATTAGTCAAAGCGAAGCCCTAGAAACCAGAGGGCAGAAAAAAATTAATGTTCTTAATCATCTAATATAATCCGTTAGTCAAATCAGCTAATGTAAATCGCTATCTGCTAATTGCCAAACAGAACCTTATTATAGCCCAAAAGTTTAAATTGTTTATATGAGACTCATTGTTTTTAATACGTTTTCAATCATCGTTAACAAATATGATTTTTACGATTAATTAGTGAATACTAGGAAAAATATAGTAGACTTGAACTGGGTTTATTTAGTGAAAGAATTTATTTCATTATTTGATTGAAGGTAGGGGAAAAAGGAAACATTAATTTTGATCATATGACTTTTTAGGTAGACATGAGGGTTGATCAGAAGGTGACCAATAACCATCTGCCACGTGGTTTTATGGCATCATAGTCATATTACAAAAAAAAACTAAAATATTAGCATGTGGTGAGAAAATAATATTGTCATGTATTCTAAGAAGGTTTTATGTTTATGATTTGTGGATAGAAAATAGTAGAATAATTTAATTTTATTTAAATGTTCGATCTGTTTTTTTATTGAGTGTTGTTTTCTCTTAGTCTAACACAATTTTTTCCTTTTATTTTTGGTTGATCAGCGGTGACACAAATTTTAATATTGGTCACCAACCACTAGTACTTTTTATATTATGTTCTTATTTTATCTTATTTTTCGGTTATCTTTTAGTTTTTATCTGTCTTTGTAACACGCTTCTATCGTATGACACGTTTTCGCCTACTCTTTTGGTAGATTTGCACTCGTTGATAGTTTTCTTACGGCGCTCAGCTTTGATTTGCGGTTGTCAGTGGTCTTTTAATAGTTTAATTCCTTTTGTGGTTCATTTGTTGATGCAATCAAATCTTTTTTTTTTTGCGAAGTAGAATGCAAAACTGTTGGTCTCGTTCACCACTCCTGATTAAATCCTTAAGTGTGTAGGTGGATAGAAATAATGGGTTTTGTTTTTGCTTCCTTTCTCTAGTGTTTCATCTCATATTTGTCGTTTGCAACTCATTGGACTTATGTTTTGCTGGTATGATGTTTGGTTTTCTATTTCTTTTCAATTTAGTTTTACCTTATTTTGTTATTTTGTCCTGATGCATTTTCATTTTCGTTTTGAATGTTTCTCTATTTTATTTTTTAATAAATTCAGTCGACATATTATTAAAAAAGCTCGATCTTATTCGAACTTATATATAATTAAAGTTGATGTAATTAAAACATCAAGAAACTAATAATAATTATATTTTTTAATATTCCGATGTGATTACATTAAGCATATGGATAGTATTTATTTTGTAATGGAATATTTAATTTTTTTGAATAATTTATCTTCTTTTAATAAAATTAATTTTTAAGCTTTAAATATAATAAAATATTTAATAATTTAAGTATCCATAATTTAGACAATTAATCGTTTCTAATTAATATTAATCTATTAGTACAAATAAAACTGAGTTATTATTATAAACTTATAAATATATACTTTTATGTATATATGTTTTATATTTTTGGTTTAAGCATACTTTTAGAATTGAAATGATATCATTAGGTTAAGTGACATTAAATTGAAGCAAACTCTTTAAAAATATACATTAAAAAATAAATTTTATGTAAATAATTTCATTTGTATGAAATTAAAATATTCAAATAATTATAAGTAGAATGGTAAAAGGTTTGTGTATGAAAATTTTTGGTTATGCATTAGAGTAACAAATAATTAATTTTAATAATTTTATTTTTAAAAAATTTAAAGTGTGAAAAGGCAACAATTTTTTACAGTAATATTTACTATACTTTATAAATACAAATAATTTACACTTTTAAAAAATATTAATAAAAAAATATAATATAATATAATATAAATAGGTAAATAAATAGATAAATAACAACGCATTAAATTCAATAGATGTGAGGGGGAGAAAAGCAGCTTGGATACAGCGGCTTCCATAGTTAAGCTAGCTGGAGAGTGGAGCTGGTTGAGATTAATTAATACAAGACTAAATAAATGGGCTTTAAATTTTAAACAGTTATGCAAATGGCATGTCAGCAACCAACGTGGCTGACAAGAAAGAGATTAAATAAAATAAGAAGCAATTAAAAGCAGTATTTTGTTGTTGAAAGGTATTCCTTCTACATTTATTAAGCTGCTCCCATGTCTGTCAGCCTCCATGCTTTCGTTTCTTAATATTTTTTTAATATTTTAGAATAATTATATGATAATATTTATTTTTTATTTTTAATTCTTTAAAAATATAGAGCAGATAAATTACTCGAATATAAATCTTATAAGAACAATAATACTTTATTTTTCGCTGAAACTATTCAATAAGTTCGATTTGATAATATTTTTTAAATGGATTAAGCGACACTTTGTCCCTAGAGTATACATGTTTTTCCTTTTCAAATCGATAAATTAATCTATCTAAAAAAATTTAAATTGTTACATAAATCACCCCAAATCATTATAATTGGAAAAAAACCAACAACCAATTGAAACGTGAAACGTGAAACGTGAAATGTGACACTTATATATCAAGTTTCTCAAGTCTTTTTTGTTTATTTTAGTCATTAAATTTTTTAATCAGAATTTTTATAATTTAATTCATTGTTTATAATATAATATTATAATATTTTACTTATTTTATTAATAAATTAATATCATCTAATATAATAACATGTGTTATCATCTTATTCATGTAAAAGTGAGAAAAATATGAATTGCAAGTGGTCGGGAAAGGGTTCAAACTTGGGTCTTGTAGGAGGGGTCCAACGCCTAACCACTAAACCAAGTAAAAAAGTTGTTATTGTTGAAAATATTTGTTGAGATAATATTTTGATATAACAATTTTTGTAAAAAATATTTTTGGACTTTATTCGAATATTACAAAAATAATTCGAAGTCCATTCAACTTGAAAATGTGTTTAAATTGGTTGCTAAGTGTTTTCTTGACTCATCCAAATATTTTCAAACTTTTCTAGTGTCAAAAACATCTTTTGAGTATCGATACCACCCAGTCAGTATTGATACCATCGGTCAGTATCAATACCAATATGCGGGTACCGATACCCTGAGTATCGATACCATCAGTCAGTACCGATACCTATATGTATTTTTGCAACGGCTCTTTCCAATTTAAGCAGGTACCGATACCCATGTTCGAGTACTGATACTAACTACTGTAGAAGTGCATTTAAGGTTGAAAATTAACCCTCCAACGGCTCCAAGCCTTCTCCAACGGTCATAAACGACTAGATTCACATTTCACAATATAAAAATATGCCATGGACACTTGAAGATGGTTAGAGAACACATCCAAGCTTAATGACCAAGAGAAATATTCTTTAAGTCTTTATTTCTTCATCTCTTATATATAGTGTATACAGAGTGCTTTAATTGTATATCTTTTGTACTCTTTCTAGTGAGCATAATTCTTGTAAGCACCCACCTTGTGAGGTATTTAGTTTACCAAATAAACCTTTAAAAGGGGAGAGATTCTAGTTTAGCCTTAGAAAAACTAGAGTGTTTCTATCATAGCCATTGAAAAGATAGGGTTGTAAAGGTTATCTTTTGTGTTTAAAAAGAAAGAATTCTAGCGAATTGGGAAATACTTAATGGGGTGCTAAGGTAGTGGATGTAGACTTGGTTGAGAAGTTGAACCACTCTAAAATTGTTGTGCAAAATTATCCATCCTTTTCGATTTTTGTCAATTCATTCAAGAGACCAATTCAATCCATCTTGGTGGTAATTCAGTTGATCGATTCAAGCCCAAAAATATTATTTAGGTTTAAATGCGGTTAAAACTAAATATATTTATATTTATAGAAATATAGTTGTTATAACATAAACTATAAAATATCAGGTAAAGTGAACTTTTAGAACGCGTTCACTTTGGTAAATGAAATTGAATTTTTTTTATTACGGTCATTAAACATTTAATTCGCTTTCATTTCGGTCACTAAACTTTTAATTTGCTTTATTATGTTACTTCCATTAAAAATGCTAACATGACACGTTAAAGTCTTCTTCCCCAAAAGAACCATAATTTGGGAATGCTAACTTGACACGTTAAAGTCTTCTTCCCCAAAAGAACCATAATTTCCAAATTTACAATCGCCACCAAGGCCAAAATTCTAATGAGCGAAGACGCCGTCAATCAATCCCAACAATGGGAAGGATTCGTTTGATCAAAAGGTTAATATAGTTTTGTTTCAAGCTGATCCGATAGTTAACAATGACAGATAAAAAGTTTTAATTTTTAGTTTCAATTGGTATTTTTAGTTTTGATTCACCGCTGTTAAGCGTCAGACCAACTTAAATTTAAACTATATTAAACTTTTAGCAAAATGGATTTTCTCATTGTTGGGATTGATCGAAGACCACTCCGTTCAATGGAACTTTGACATTAGCAGCAGCTGTGGGTAAGGTGGGCAATTGATTGAGTTGTCAAAAAAATCGAATTAGTCGAGTCATATTTTATAACTCAAACTTTATTTGAATTTTTTTCAAATTGATTCGAGTTGTTTGAGTTTCTATTAAATTTAATTGTAAACATCTATAATGTTATGGTACTATTTAGTTCTAATTTAAACGACTTTCTATAATCATATACAATACACATATATATTCCTTAATATTTTTCATATGTGATATATATATATATATATCGGGTAGAATTAAGGGACTCGACTCAAACTTGAAAATTGATCCACTAAATACTAAAAATTTTGAGTTATTTGAATTTCTATTTTATAACTCAAACTTTATTTGATTTTTTTTCGAATCGAGTCAATATGAGTCGAGTTTTTCACGTTGAGTCAGATAATTTATTTTTTCGAGTCGAGTTGAGTTTTGCCCACCCCTAATTGTAAATATGGAAAATTAGAACTCTTTTGGGGAAGAAGACTTTAATGTACTACGCCAAGTCGCCAACATTTCTTAACAGGTTAACGACAATGACCCTAATTGTAAATATGGAAAATTAGAACTCTTTTGGGGAAGAAGACTTTAATTGTAAATATGGAAATTGTACCTCGCGCGCAGGCGTAGGGGTTGCGGATCGAAGCTCGTCGAACCCATTCGGTTGGGGTGCACTCGCACGACGTGGGCGAAGCGAATGTTCGGACTGGTCGGGCCTTGCGTGGACCTGCGGATATTTTACCCACTTCGAATTAATTTTTCTTATTATTGGCATATCTTTTTGAATATTCCGAATGTAAAAGGATAATTTATGGTTTCCTTAAATTCAAATATTAAATAGGTAACGGCTGCAATTTACGAAAATATATCCGATTAAATATGATATTAATTAAAGGTTTCCGAATTAAATCGGATGGAGAATTAATGGTCATAATTTCGGAATATTTGTTTCCTATATTTAACCTAGCTCACTCCCCTATAAATAGAATGTCATTCCTTTGGTTTCAACACAACTAAAAACCACAGGAAATTGTTATTGTTTTACTTTATGGATTTTACAAAGTAGTTTTCGGTGGTAGGCGAAGGCAATGGTCAGTTCGTGATCTCCACAGTAGTGCAACTGTAGTTGATCATCTGTTGTTGTATCCTGGGAGACAGACGACCAACGAGCTCGAGCACCATAGGAGTGACCGAAAATCTATCTTGTGCGTTCGTGCAGGCCTCAACACGTTTCCTTTCGGTTTTCGTTTCTAATCGGTTTGATTTACATATTGTTGTATCATCCTTAATTTTACATTGTTCATTTAAATAATAATATTTTATCTTATCATCTTTATTTTTAGATTAACGTTTATTCTAACATGTTTTTCTCGGCAGGAAGATCCCATTGCCGGAGAGAAGAGGAAACGATCAAGGTAAGTTTTTTTTGGATTCGATCCATCGATTTTAGTTTATTTTTATGTTTGTGATTTTGTTTTGTTTTCTGGGTTTTGCTTGTAATGTTTGTAGTACTGTTCATCTGAAGTTAAGTTTTTTCCCTCTTTGTAAAGATATTTGCTTTTGTTTGTTTCCCCAGAACATTCAAAGTTTTTTCCTTGTAATTTCTACTTTAGATTTAAAGTTTCTTCCTTTTTTCTAGTTAGCAGCATTGGCTTTAATTATTCACTTTTTTATGTTTAATGTCTTTGTTTGTGTTCTGCAACACTTGAAGCCATTCATACGGTTGTGGGTTTGTCCAGACGATGGGTAGCCGTGGAGGTTGGTGGTTGGATGGTGGGTTTAGGGTATTTTAATATTATTAATAATAAAATATTAATAAAAATAATATATTTTTATTTTAAATTATTTTTATATTTAATAATAATAAAATATGCCACATCATACAAAAATATTAATAAAATAATTTTGGGTGATCAAAATATATCAAAAAGTAAAGTTAAATGAGTAAATTGAGCGTTTTGAAACTTCGGTGACCAATATAGGTCAAGTAGCAAAGTTGAATGATAATTTAAGTATTTTACCCTTAATATAATTCTAAATTTATAAATATTTTTTTATAAAATTAATATGTTTTAATTTATATTATAAATGTATTGTTACAATATTTTATAATCTATGTTACAATTAATATATTTTTATAAATATAAAGATAATTAATTTTTTGAATAGTCTAAATGTAATTATAATGTAATATCTTTTTTATATATATTCTCAATCCTTTGACAATGCACATACAACTTATAGACCAAACGATTGAACATAGGTCTTTTAAGATGAACATCATTCAATTTTCTACTGAGACCACTTGTTAAATTCAGTTAATTAATTTCAATTACAGTTTAACATAAATTTTAATATTTTTATCAACAATATAACTATTTACTAACTTGGTTTAGTTGTCAGGGTTGGACTTGGACCCCCTTCTTTCCACATAAGCCGCCATAAAAAGCTGAGATAATAGTCTTGTTTGGTAAATAGCAGTTTGAGCCAAAATTAGAGGTTTGAGTTAATATTAGAGGTTTGACCAGTCAAATCCGCTAATTTGAATGTTTGGTGAATAGAGGATTGAGTTGAAACCTCTAATTTTGAAAAAAGCTGCTAATAGGAGTTTTTGAATTAGAGGTTTTGATATAAGAATTATAAAGATCATTTTACCTTTAATAATTATAAAAAATCTCTAAATAACCCAAATTTTAACCTTTTTTATTTTAATTCTTCACCTTCACGTATTTACATTATGAAATTTGTAAACTAATAATTTTTTTATTCTCACACATTTATATTTGTATTTAAATTTAATAATTAATAAATTGTATTAAAAATAATTATATAAATAATAAATTAATATATAAATCCTTCAAATATGCTTAATAATGTTATATTAAAAAATTATTTTTCATAATCAAATTAATTAAACAAGTACCGAATATAATCATGTCCTTATATGTCATTTTGCTTGTTTAAGTAATCAAAAACTATCGGCTATCAATTAATTTTACTAAATACTTTTATACAATCAGTTAATATAATTCAATAATGCAACCAGCTAATGCAACCAGCTATCAACTAATGTATTTCGTTATCCATTATCCACTAATTGCCAAACAGTGCCAATAAAAATAATTAAAGAGAAAACCGACGGCCCATAATAAGTCTAAAAGTAAAACTCTTGTAAACCATGAAACATAATTTGTTTAGACAATGTAGTCATGGGTTTAGTTGGGTTAAGCCACCAGATTTAAAAGAACGATTAACAAGAAACTCCTTTTGATTATGATTATATTTAAACAATAAACAATTAAAAAATTAATAATAAAATGTATATTGAAATCACATCTTGGCAACTTGTAACATTTAAATTAAAAAGAACGTGTCTTAATTGCACGAGATAGATATATACATGTAGTTGTAATATTTGCATGACAAAGTTGTGAAGCAATCCCAAGATTCAATTAGAAAGGCTTAGCACAACTAACACAGCGGCCTAGTCGAGGGAGGCCCATTTCCATTGATTTTCTTTGTTTCATATTCAATTCCTATTCAATTTTCATGTAGAATGTTATAGGGGTGAGTTTGACTCGGTAATTTTTTTTTTGTTTGAAATTTTGAATTATCTGTGATAATTTGATTTAGTTTGGTTGATTTTTATATTTTTTATTAAAAAGATTTTGTTTTACTTAAGGGTGTAAATGCACAAAATGTTCGACGAATTATTTGTGAATTGTTAATATAACGTTCGTTTATGTTTATTTGTTAAGTTAAATAAACAAGTATGAACAACATTTTTATGTTCGTTTATTAAGCTAAATAAGTACGAATAGATGTGTGTTTGATTCGTTTATATTTACGAACAAGCTCGTTTATATGCTCATTTACCCGCTTTCCCTTTCCCTTTTATTTATTTACATTTTAAATATTGGTGAATGTAGTGACTAAATTGAACACATGGTGAACTTTGAAGTTCAAACTATGAAGCCTAATGAGCTTAAGGACTAGCAATTTAATTTCACCATTTTGGAAAATATATAAACAAATATGTTCGCGAACGTTACACGAACATGTTCGCGAGCATATAAACAAACATGTTCGCGAACGTTAAACGAGCATGCTCGAGAACATTAAACAAACGAACGCGATATTAAAATTTTAAACATACATGAATCAAACATAAACACCTTCAAAAATAAATAAACGAAACCTTATTCGTTCAAGCTTCGTTCATTTACACCCCTAATTTTACTACCTTTAGACATCAACTGTTAAATTTTCAGATGTTTCTCAAAAATATTTGTAAACTAGAATATTTTTTCAAATAAATAAAAAAATAATTTTTTTTCATGGGTTCATGGACTTTTGTTAAGGTTTCATAGTATTTTTCATAAATGTTTCTAAAATTTTAAGTTTTCAAGAAAAATAAAAAAGTCAATAATTCTTACATGAGTTCATGATTGTCTCTCTCGACAATATAAATTTTCTCCTTAAAAACAAATGTGTTACCATTATACTAACACTTATTAATATTATTTTTATTTTTTAATATAAATTATTTATTTTTACATCGTAAAAACGGACGAGTCTTCATTCAATAAATTTTAAAATATATATTAATAAAAGTTTTTTCATAAGTTAAAACCAATGATTTAGTTAACATAAAATAATATTGTTAAATAAAAAAGTTAAGAGAAAATTATATCAAACCTAATTACCTAAATGTGAATTTTTTTTATTTGACTATGTATGATTTTATAAAGTAAAAGAATCATGCAAGAACCATCTAAATGCCTCATTAAAAATATCATTAATCTCTAAACGTGAAAACCATTTGATATATACAATACAATTATATGTTATTCAGAAATTATTGAGAAGAGTGCTGAGATTGATGAAAATAATAAGCTATTATAGGTCTACTCTACGAGTATGTCCAACTTTAGAGACGAGAAATTGAGCTATATAGATGATCCAGGTCATCGCTGTAGCGATGTCCTCTCGCTAAAAAAGGTAATTTTATTTTATTTTACTTTATTTTAAAAATAATGTTTTCCGCGTGAAGTTTTATAAAACTCGTGTTTTATTTAAAAAAGGAGTCGCCACCGGCCACTCAAGGTGGACCCGACACCGTAAAAACTAGAGATTTCAAAATGTCGGGTTCGGGAGTCGGTTACGGATAGGGAAGGATTAGCACCCCCACACCGCCTAAAATTGGTACTTTAATAATTACCGCTTTATTAATATTAAACTTTCCGAATTAAAGTGACGATTAAATTAAAATTTAGTTATAAGTGCGAGTAGACTTTAAAGGCCCCGTTATTCGAGAGTAAACGCCCAACCAATATCACTACGCCTGATACTAGCCCCGTTTACGCTCGGATAAAAGGGCACCGCATTGACAATTAATACATCTCGATATGCAATCTTAAGAAGCAAAATATAAAACAAATAAATTACATCGACATGATATTAAAACATAAAATATGAATATTACAAAATAAATAAAAAATTAAACATATGGACATAAAACCTAACACATCATAATAACAACAAAGTATGGGTATGAACAAAAACATACTTTCAAGACTAAATTAATTAATCCTAGCATGCTTGAACCTATAAAATCACAAATGCATGACATATATATAATATGATATTAAACTAACAAAACAACACATCCACAATACTACACTAATTTTATCATATGACACAGCTTGAAATAAAATAAAATATGCCATTAACATGTGACAAGATACGATAATAAATTAACAAAAAAACATGTAAACATAAAAAGGAACTTAATAAGTAACGCGATGTACATGCATACAATGAAAATATGTCATGGCAAAAAACAAACTTTCACACTAACATATAACCTAAGAAACAAAGCAAACTTAACAAAGCTAATACTTACTTATCATGATCGAACAAGGCTAAACAAATAATGATGCACATAAAAGAAAATATGCATGAATAAATAAGATCAAGGCAACTCATATATAAAAAATAAAATATAAAAAAACACAATTAAACATGCCATTAACTAATATATATCATAATGTACAAAATGAACAAACAAGGAAATCATGCTAACATGGATACGAACATATGAATTAAAACAAGCATAATATAATACTAATCTAACAAAAATAAAATAGTACTTTAAAACATACATACATAAGTATTAATATGACACAAAAATATGATAATTAAGGTAAAATATTTAATACTTATACCTATCGAAATATCTAGATATGCTTAAAGGAGACGATAAAATACAAACATTAACAATAACTGAAAATTAAACTAAACACATTCGAACAACATATGTAGACATACAAAAAAAACATGTAAGAACGGAATTTAATTAAATAACAAGGATTACCAACTAATACTTCATTAAACCATAGAATATACAATACCATAAACACAAAAGAAAAAATATACCCCAAATCCAAATATAGTAATGAGCTCTCTCCCTTTATCTTCAAAATAATATGAAAGTCATTTTTTTTTCTTTCAATTGCCGAGAGCTCTTTTCTAATTGTGCTCCCTCTTCCCTCCTCCATTTTTGGTCTCCTTAAAATGTATTATAAGGGAGGGGAAATAAGGATGGAGGTGGCGTATGGGGATGCCTGCCATGGGCATGGGTGAGGCGTGGGAGAGGCATGGGGGCAGCATGGCGTGGGGTGTGGGTTTGCAGGGTAATGGGCGGCAATGCTTGGCACATGCCTTGCTTTTTCTCTCTTTTTTTACTATTTATTTTTTATTTAGTTTAAATAGTATAAATAATTCGAATATAATTTAAGATCGAACAAAAAATGAGTATTACAATCGCTTTATAGAAAAGTAGTCGAACATACACTAGAGAATATGGTGCAATTACGAAGTCACTCCTAGGTGGAATGAAAGATATTAAGAATATTATTAAAAATAAAAAAAGATTTTGAATTAAAACTAATTTTTATTATAATTATCAAATAAATCAAAAGAAAAACCATAAATCCGTTATCACAAGTTTATATAATTTGTGATCATAATTAATATGTAGAGTAAAACCACAATTCACATGGAGTAGAAAAACGACCCATTTTCATTGCATAATAACATTCACTAGCATGGAACCACCACTAGTAGCCATGGTGGTCCTTCAAATTTAATTACATCCAGGAAAACTCAACACCCTAGGAGAAGATGAAACATGTTTCCACCGTCAATAGCTTACTTGGACTTGAAAGGGATGGCCCTTATCACTATTTGGTGGTACAAAGCTGCCAGTGCTGCCCCAATGAATGGCCCGACCCAGAATATCCACTGCACCCGTACAGGATTTTGCATTAGAGATCACGTTTTTCAAATCAAATTCATTGTGTTATATAAAAACACTCACATGGTCGTTCCATGCTTGCTCCTGGTTGTAAATAAGAGCTGCGCCAAGGCTCCGGGCAGGATTTATGCCTGTTCCGGTAACCGGGATTGTTGCCAAGTGAACTAGGAACACAGCAAACCCAATAGGCAGCGGTGCCAAGATCTGCCACTCATTAAATGCAACAATAAAGATAGGTAATGGAAGGTAGAGGATTAAAGTTAAACGGTAGGTTTTTGCTTACCGGGACGTGGGAGTCTCGTGCATTACGCTTGGCATCAGTGGCGGAGAAGACAGTATAAACCAGAACAAAGGTACCAACAATCTCAGCTCCGAGGCCACTGCTCTTGCTGAAGCCTGTGTTAACGGTGTTTGCACCGCCGCCTAGTTTTTCGTATCGGTTCTTTTCGAAGCCCTTTACGACTGCAGCGCCACATATGGCTCCGAGACATTGCATTATCATGTAAAAGACCGCTCTTATCAGAGACAACTTCCTGGCTAAGAACAGCCCGAAAGTCACTGCGGGGTTGATATGCCCCCCTGCAACACACAAACAATTAGTTGCTTAACCATACAAGACTTTTAGTCAAGTGTTGTGTTGTGTTGTGTACCGGAAATGCCTGCGGTGCAGTACACAAGGGCAAAAATCATGCCGCCGAAAGCCCAAGCAATTCCCTGAATTCCCACTGTCGAACACTTGGTGGGAGATTTGACGACGCCCATCACGGTTAAAACCGTGATGTAAAGGAACAAGAAAGTGGCGACGAATTCTGCTATGCCGGCCCTGTAAAAGGACCAGGAGCATAACTCGGCAGGCTCGAACAGTGGTGCTGCAGGTGGTTCGGTGTAGTCCTTGGCATCTTGGGTTTGAGCGGCTGTTCCTATAGGCTGCCTCTCCCTGTACTTATTGGCTCCCAATCTTACATCTTCACCTTGTCCTTCCATTTTTCTTGCTAGGGATGAGTACGGAGGATTATTGTTTTCAGGCTTTCTGAGTTGGAAATGGAACAAGCGATGAACTTAAAAGTGACTCATGGGCATAGCTTTGGAAGTGAGGAAAGGGATTTATAGCGGATCTAATTGTAGAGTTGTAGTTTTAGTCCTTTTATTATACTGACATTAGAGATTTATTTTTCTACTTTATTTTTAATCATCAATTTCATAATTAAAATATAAAATACAATTACATTAATATAATAAAAATAATTTAAGAAATAAAGTGGTAAAAAGAGTTGTTCATGATTGATGGACCAAATCCAACTTTGGATCGTTGTGATGCACATCCTCATTCTTGTCCAAGGATTTCGCTTATCCATCGCTCAATTATAGTCGGGCTTTAACGTTAAATACCATTCACCTTGCAAACGACCCCCCTCAACTTGAAGCTGAAAACTTTAGTGGAAAAACACCAAACTATCATCTGTCACACTACATGCGATATATATTGGAATCACTCATTTTTGATCGGATTGTAAATATTATAGTAATATTAATTAATTATAGTAATTATTATATATATGTTAGCATGCATGTATTAATGTCTATATGTACATGTGGTAATGTGTATATTTGAATATATGTGTGGGTCCACGTGTATGTATTATTGTTAGTATGTGTGTATATGTATGTGGTATATGGATATATGTAATGTACATGTTTATCAATATTCTATGTCGCTTGCATTTATGTGTCTATTATTAATATTAGTGTATGCATGCATGTGTTGTCATTATTTATATATGTATGTATACGTATGTGTATTGTATGTATCTATTATCATGTGTATGCATTATTATTATTAGTTTAATTATATGTACATATACGAGTATACATGGATAGTTGTATCAATGCTTGTATGTCATATGTATGTATATGATATAATATGCATGTATGTATATGTATGCATGCATACGTATTAGTATTAGTATTATTACAAATATCAATAGTTATTATTAATTATTATTATTATGGGCTGTAATTAAAAAAAAAACATATCAAATATAGTAAACCTATATTTACAAATGTCCACTCCATTACATATTAGAACGCCCAACCGACCAACCCAAACCTAACTAACTAAAACCCTAGAACCACATTAACCCTATTTGATATAATCTTTTCTCCTGCGCAGCCGAAGGATAATCGTTGGATGAAGCCAGATCCAACGGTCCAGATCAAAATGAGAATACCCCTCATCTGCTGTGTGAGCCCACGCGCGGGTGATCCAACTTTCCACGCGCACGTGTGATGTACGCACTAACTCTTCAGATCCCCGTGCGCCACGTGTCATCATCGTGGCCGTCCGATCTTTAAGTTATCTCAGTCGTTGGGTCAGATCTGATCCAACGACCGAGAACCAATCTGGTCAACTCCTTCACCGACTCTCCAACCACCTAGTATAGGGAAGAAACAACAAAAAAAAATTAAAAAATGTCAGATTCAATATCATCTACAACAAAATCAATTACTATTGCTTATTTTGTAAACCAAATTAGTTCAGAAAATCAAGCATGTATAATTGATGTAAGCAAGCCATTGTATTCAGTTTTTTCACAAGAAATAAACCAGAAATTTCAGAGGTACCAAGCACTTTTTTCATATTGCATGCATTCGAAACAAATAAAAAAGAAGCATAATAACAAAAAATAAGAGGGTTATACCTTTAGCCGGTGTGTTTTCCCCTTTGCCGGTAACAAGTCGTCGGTCTCCTGAACCGAATAAGGTGAGCCGGTAAAGAAGGAATGTTTTTAGGGTTTTGGTTTATTAAAAAATATAAAAGGGTTTTATTTTGGGTTTAAAAATGAGTAATACGTTTTTTTTATAAAACAAGGTTTGAGGGTTTTCTTTGGAAAATCCAGTACCGAATTTGGGTTTAAAATGAAAAAAATCTTTTTTTAGGTTTTGGGGTGTTCGATCAAAGGTGGCCGTTGGTGTTAGGCGGCAACCAGAGTAGCCGAACCGCCGTGATTTCTGAAAATGATGGCGGTCGAAGAGTTTTGTTTAGGTTTGAGGGTGCAGATTGAAAAGATAATAAGGGAGAGAGGGAGTTATTTTTTAAGAACAAAAATTTGAAATGGCTAAAGGCCGAAAATGGGTCTGGTGAGGTCAATTTATAGGCCTTTCTGTTTTAAAAATGGGTAAATCATAGAATGGTCCATCCGCCCCAATTTAATCACATAATCAGGGCTTCCGCATGGTAATATTAGATGATCAGTCCTCCCGTGTTTTCAAAAATTTTTAATTTCGTACCTTAATCTAATTAAATCAGATTTTAAATGGTCAAATTACCCCAAAAGTCCCTCCGCCCCATGTTTTTAAAACTGACATGCCGCATGGTTTAATTACACAATTAGTCCATCTAAGTTTTAAGTGGTTTTCAATCATACCCTAAATACTATTTAATTATTTCAAAAGGAAAAATTGCAATTTCAGTCCTCATTTTCTTTTTACAGTTTTCAATTAAGCCCATTTCCTTTTAATTTTAACTTTTTTATGGAAAAATTGTATTTTTGGTCCCTGACCTTTTATTTTATTTAATTCTAGCCCTTTATTTTGTTTAAATGTTTTATATTCGATATGTTATTTATGTTTGTAGATATTAGTTACGTTTGCTTCTTCATGTTTTTATTTAATTTACTTATTTGTTGCCATGTATTTTATATATATTTATTTATGTATATGCGAATATAATGTATTTTGTGTTACTTATATGCATATATATGTTTATATAAGAATATATGTATATATATTTGGTATATTTATAGATATTATATTATACATATATTTATATTATGTCATTTAAAATTATTTTTAGTAATATATTTTATTTAATTTACATTTTATATATGTATATTATATTATAAGATATATGTTAGTTTTTTATATACCTAATATGTATATTATATCTTAGTTTTTTATATTTATATTATGGTGATTTTTTATACATATGCATATGTATATAGTGTATTATTTCTACTCTATGTTATATGTTACCTATGTTGTAATAAATGTATCATTTTAGTTGTATTCTATTTTAATTATGTTATTATTTGTTCATAATAATATATATTTATTTCATGTGTTTATTTTTTTTACCTTGTTTAATTAAGTTGCATATTCTATTTTAATTGTGGGGCTTTGAAAAACTGAGTTAAAGATTTTGTCAATATAGGAATATTGAGTTTCGAAGATGGATAACCCAAATTCTACAGTGAGCCAACGATCACACGAGGAGCAAAGTTGAAGAAGAGCCGAGACCTAGGGTAACGGTTGAATAAAAGCAAGTCAAATTTAGAGACTGAAGATAGGGGCATCCTATAAGAAGGGCTTTTGTTCGAGTATGACCAGCTCAAGCAAGAGAGAGATGATTTGAATGAGAAACTGAAATGTCTACAAGATGATCATCGGGAGCTTCACTGCATGTTTTAGAATGTCGATTTGGGTGAAACTTTTGAAGAATGAAATAATGGCATGATTCAGTTGAAGAACGATTAGGGGCATTGGAAGTAGAAAGGCCAGGCTAGTGAAAATAGAGCCTGATTGTTGTCACAAAAGTTGAAGAAAGCCGAGAGCCAATGTGACATCCTCAAGAATGAGTTGGAAAGTAGTCTAGATATGAATGAGATTTTGAAATCAAGTCTGCAATGGAGTGAGAATGAATCCTGCACCTTTCAAACAGAGAATGCGACGCTCAAGGAACAAACTTATGAGCTTAGGACTTCTTTTCCTACAAGCGAGATTCTTGCTGAAGCTTACAAGCAGGCTGATTATGAAAATGTCAAAAAGGTAACTCTCAAGTTGTAAAAGGCCAATCAAGAAATACGAGAAAGGGACAAAGACATGAAGATTGCTACGACCCAACCGAGTAAGGTGGCTCAGCAGATAGCAAATTTGGCCGACGTAGTAATGTCGTTAAGTCAGAATTTAGATCTAGCATAAGACCGCGAAGGAAAGCTGACTCGCTTGTTGGACGAAGTTAAAAAGTTAGGGGTTAAAGCTCATCAGTATTTGTAAATGTCCAATATCTTATGTAATGAAACCTTTTAGTCTTAATAAAAAATGTTATATGGGGATCACTTTTGGAATCAATACCTTATTGCATTCATATTTACATTTTAGCATTGCATTCATTACATTTTTATCATAACATTCATTTCTTGAAATCTAAAATTTTGGGGGGATCAATGGAAGAACCAGTTGAAAAAAGAATTAAACGAGTTAAAAATTAAGACTTGACCAATTAGAGGATAGAGTCAAGAATGAGTTTAAGAAGAAAGAAAAAATAGATATTTTCAATATAAGCGAGCTTTGCCTAGTCCCTAATTTGGTCATTCCTTCAGATTTCAAGATTCCCATATTTGTACAGTATGACGGTACAAGTTGTCCGAGGATTCACTTGACCATATTTTGCAGAAAGATGAAAGGCTACATTAAGAATGAAAAGTTACTGATTCACTACTTCTATGACAGTCTGGCAGGATCTGTCGTAATATGGTACAATTGATTGAGTAGAAATTAGATTTGGTCTTGGAATGATTTAGCCAATGCCTTTTTGAGCCAATATAAGTATGCATTAGACTTAGCGCCAAGTAAGCAATTTCATCAAAAAGCGAAGATGAGACCAGGCGAGAGTTTGAAGAACTATGCACTAAGATGGCAGTGTCTGGCAGCTTAAGTTCATCCTCTTATAGCCGAAGAAGAAATGACTCCCTTATTTCATGCAACTCTTATCATCCCCTTCTTTGATGTGATGCTGGAGAAATCGAGGATCAAATTTGAAAACTTTATGGAGGTAGGGGAAAGAATAAAAAACGTAATCCAAGAAAAAATTTGGGGCTTAAGTCTAAAGGATCAAACTAATGAGGAAATAGAAGAAGAAGACAAAGAGATAAATAAGTGTCGTCTCCAATACACTCGTAATCACAAGATAAGAATAAATGTCGATCCCTCAGAGTTATCAAAGAAAATTCCTCGAACGAGTGCAAACTTGGAGATATTTGGGGTGCCTATTTCGAATATATTCACTCATTTAGTTAAAGGTTGCTATCTTACTCCCATACCGATGAAGATCATACCTAACCCATCTGCTCATAGTTTTAACCCAAATAGCACTTGTGATTTCTATATGGGGCACCAGAGCATTCTACCAGGAAGTGTAGACCGTTGCTGGAAGAAATCAAGAAGCTGGTCAACAGAGGAGTCCTAACACAAGAATTAATCCAGCAGTGGAAAACAAAAGAATTAAGGCAAGTTTGCATCGACCCAAGCAGGCTAGAATAAGATGGTCCCTATGCTTGAATGTCTCATCTTTTGCAAAGAGGGTAGTTGATTCCCCACATTTTGGTTTTTGCCTTTTGAATTATATATAAGAAAAAAGCCTACAGCTTAGGCCCAAAAGCAGTAGGAATATTTTATAAAGACACATGTCTATTTATTTTTGTCAAAATGAAAATCGTATTTTCTTTATTATTTAGAAAACATTTTTGCATTCTTTGATTCTTTATACTTTTCATTCATTGTTATGGGATAGTTTTTTGTTCCACCATACACATAAATATACATATTTATGAAAAAACATACATATGTACATACCATTTTTAGGTATTTGAATCTCAAATGTAAGAGTACCTTCAATTTTAGATATCGTAAGGATATTGCGAATGTGAGCATCCGTTAGTCCATTTAGGTCGACAAAGGAACAAAATGAATATTTAGATAATGGGCAGTTCCCATTTTAGGAAAAATCTCTTCTCATGCACTTTTCATTTAATATTCTTGAATCGAGTGTTAACCCTATATTTCTATCCCCCTGAAGACTTTCTCTTGATATCTATTAATAGGACAACGAATGGTATTTTTCCACCTTCCAAGCAAGAAGGAATAAGACCGGATATATTGGATACGAAAGTTATAGAATTGCCAGAAGGAAGCGATCACAGACAGTATTAGGTTCAATGAGCAAACCAGGCAAAAAAGAAAGGAATGCCAAGCAGAGAACTGAAGCAAGAGAGAGAGTGACCACAGTAAATTTGACTGTGCAATAAAAATAAGACACATGAAGAAGTCACTAGCCAATAAGCATCAATTTGAGAGAACTGGGGAGAAATGACTAATTCCAAGCAGAAATAAACATTAAGGTCTAATACAAATACAATAAAAAAAGATTTGAGACTGAAGACCCAAAATAGTCAGTCTAAAAAAGAGAGAATGAAAATAGAAGAAAGAAAAAGAGAAAAAAAGAAAAGAAAGAAAAAATAAGAAGAAAAAGAAAAAAAAGAAAAGAAACGAAATGAATAAAAGAAAAAAATAGAAGAATAAAAGCAAAAGTGAAATAAAAGAAAAGAAGAATAAAAGAGAAGAATACATGAATACATTTAGATCCAGTAATGCAAGAACGAAGCTTAATTGGAAGAAATGAGTAAGTGACTTCAGATAATCTCAATTTTGAAGAACCTTGGAAGACCAACCACTTTGGATAGAAAGCAAGCATCAATAAACGAACTGAATACAAGTCGGTACAGAAAATAGAGATGACCTATATGGTGAAAACCCGAAAAAAAGGGCAGTCTAGAGTGATCCAAAAAATAAAGAGAAAAAAAGTGATATGCCTGAGCATGTTAGCATCAATGTCTGGCCAAAATATGACGACCTGAAGGTACAGAAGGAGGAAATGAACTCTAGGGTGAAAACCCAAAAAATGGGCAGTCTAGAGCGATCCCGAAAATAAAGAGAAAAGAATATCCTATTTGAGAAAGCGATGAAGGCTTTGGCTAGAAGAAAAATCCCAAAGAATTTATATGAGCTATTTCATTCAAGTATCAATTTTGAAGAATTATAAAGGATCAAGTACTTTAGAAAGTGAGCATCAGCGTCGACCATAATACAAGTCGGTCCAAAGTTATGAAAGAAAAAATGAACTCTAAGGTGAAAACCCAAAAAATTGGTAGTCTAGAGCGATCTGACGAATGAAAGATAAGGGAATACTTCATATGAGCATATACTGATTAAACGAGTCTGAAGCCCGATTTCTGCTTAATCATGACAAATGGTCTACAGTACAAGCTTCTAAAGACCATTTGGATCATTTGTAGATATCTAAATTGAATGAGATTGTCTTCAGATTACATCATGCCTATAAGGGTTAACATTCCTTCAAGGAACGTCAAACTTCGAAGTGCCTGATCGACACCCAAATGAGGGAAGGATAAGGGGGCATAATGAGTGGTGAGATTAAGAGAGCCACCTTAAATAAGTTAGAAATTAGGTATGTGAAGTATTCCTCTCGAAAGCCTAAATGGACTAGGGGAGACTATACGTATATGTATATCGCCAAAATAATCGAGATCTTCTAAACATACAAATTTGCTAGTGCTTTTGTTAGGATCCAAACATTAGTTTTCAAAAATGTTTGGTCTTTTTTTTTCAAATTTCAACTCTTTTACATAATGATCATTTCCTCCAAACATTAGTTTTCAAAAAATGTTTGGACCTTTTTCAAAATTTCAATTCTTTTACACATTAGTTATTTCCTCCAAGCATTAGTTTTCAAAAAATATTTTTTTTTCAGATTTCAATTCTATTGCATATTTGTCATTTCCTTCAAGCATTGGTTTAAAAAATGTTTGGGTATTTTCCTCTAAATTTAAATATTGTTACATATTTGCCATTTCCTTCAAGCATTGGTTTAAAAAATGCTTGGGCATTTACTCCAAACATTAATTTTAAAAAATGTTTGGCATTTTTCTCTAAATTTTGATTATTTTAATATTTATCATTTCTTTCAAACATCATTTTTCAAAAATGTTTGGCATTTTTTTTAAAAAAAAATTTGATTCTTTTAACACTTACCATTTCTTCCAAACATCATTTTTCAAAAGATGTTTGGCATTTTTCTAAACCTTGGGTTTTTAGGTTTTTCTCCCAAGCGATAGTTTTTAATGTTTGGTATTTTCTCCCAGTTTTATTTTCAAAATGACTGATTTTTATTAAAGCATAGGGACCGAGAGTTGGTTCTTGCCAGAGGCTGCCAGAAGATTGAATTTAAGGATGAGTTTAGGGAGTGAAGGCATTTTGGCTCACCCTGATATTAAGATAAGAAGAAAACTCTGAAAGTTGGGTCAAGAACTTGGTAATAGTTGAGCCCAGGATTTGTAAAGTGGGTAGAGACCCCAAAGAAGAATAGGAGAGTTACTCGCGCAAGAGAGATAAGAACGTGGGTATTCATTTGATAAAATAAAGATTAAAGAGCATACTGTAGAGAAATGAGTGAAAAAAACCGAAAATGATCTTTCAGGGAATATGATTTTAAAATAGATTGATAAAAGAAGAAAGAAAGAGAAAAAAAGAAGAAAGAAAGAGAAAAGAAGAAGAAGAAATAGAGAGAATATAAAAAAAAGAAGAAAGAGAGAGAAAATAAAAAAGAAAAAAAATAAAAAGAGAAAAGAAAAGAAGAAAAGTGTTACATTGCATGCATCATATAGATAGGGCATGCTAATTTAAAAGCATCTTA
Organism: Hibiscus mutabilis; assembly: GCA_019671005.1. Classification (NCBI taxonomy): domain Eukaryota; kingdom Viridiplantae; phylum Streptophyta; class Magnoliopsida; order Malvales; family Malvaceae; genus Hibiscus; species Hibiscus mutabilis. The sequence continues at coordinate 11,423,753 of CM033738.1, read as the reverse complement.
CTTGTGTTTAAACAGATATTTGAAGATTACCAAAAAATTTGATCTGCAGCTTCATGTTGAAGAGGTAGATTTTGTTGAAGATTTTCATTGGTAGCCATGTTGGCGTGAATCCAGATTTTAAGGGAGATTGGTAGCCATATTGGCGTGAATCTAGATCTTAGATCCTTTGGGACATCAGTAAATCCTTCAGGCCACCGATAAGTCCTTCGGGCATGGTGATAAGTTATTCGGGCCATTAGTAAGTCTTCGTGCATGATGTTAACCTTATTGTGGTGTCAAGACTGGTAGAAATTGGGGCATCATTTTAAGGGATATTGGTAGCCATGTCGGCATGAATCCATATTTTAAGGGAGATTGGTAGCCATGTTGGCGTGAATCCAGATCTTAAGTCCTTTGGGCCATCATAAGTCCTTTAGGCATGATGATAAGTCTTTCGAGCCACCAGCAAGTCCTTCGAGCATGGTGATAAGACCTTCGGGCCATTAGTAAGACCCTCGGGCGTGATGTCAAGCTTTTTTTTGAATGTCGAGACGAGTACAAATTAGGGCATTAAAGAGATCGAAGCTTGAAGATTTGACCGAGAAAGAGCGAAAAGTTTCAGAAGAACCCGTGATTTCAAAGCCAAAGACAGGAAAGTAGGATAAAAATAAGTACTTTTGGGTCTTTGCTTTGTTCTCGTTTCACAAGAACAAACAAAGAGGGGCAGCTGTAATCACTCATTTTTGTCCGCATTGTAAATATTATATTAATATTAATTAATTATAGTGATTATTATATATATGTTAGTATGTATGCATGTATTAATGCCTATATGTACGTGTGGTAATGTGTATATTTGAATATATGTGTGGGTCCACGTGTATGTATTAGTGTTAGTATGTGTGTATATGCATGTGGTATATGGATATATGTAATGTACATGTTTATCAATATTCTATGTTGCTTGCATGTATGTGTCTATTATTACTATTAATGTGTGCATGCATGTGTTGTTATTATTTATATATGTATGTATACGTATGTGTATTGCATGTATCTATTATCACGTGTATGCGTTATTATTATTAGTTTAATTATATGTATACATACGAGTATGCATGGATAGTTGTATCAATGCTTGTATGTCTTATGTATGTATATAATATAATATGCATGTATGTATGTATATGTATGCATGTATATGTATTAGAATTAGTATTATTACAAATATAAATAGTTATTATTAATTATTATTATTATGGGTTATAATTAAAAAGAAAAAAAATCAAATATAATAAACCTATATTTATAAATGTCTAGTCCATTACATATTAGAACCCAATTTAATACAAGGCCTAATCGGCCAACCCGAACCTAACTAACTAAAACCCTAGAATCAAGTTAACCCTATCTGATATAATCTTCTTTCCTGCGCAGCCGAAGGATAGTCGTTGGATCAAGCCAGATCCAACGGTCCAGATTAAAGGGAGAATACCCCTCATCTGCCGTGTGATCCCACGCACGGGCAATTTAGCTTTCCACGCGCACGTGTGATGTACGCATTGACTCTTCATATATCCGTGCGCCATTTGTCATCATCTCGACCGCTCGATCTTCAATTGATCTCAATCGTTGAATTAGATCTGATCCAACAACCGAGAACCAATCTGGTCAACTCCTTTATCGGCTCTCTAACCACCGAGTATGGGCAAGAAAAAATGAAATAAATAAAATGTCAGATTCAATATCATCTACAGCAAAATCAATTAATATTGCTTATTTTGTAAACCAAATCAGATCAAAAAATTATGCATATATAACTGATGTAATCAAGCCATTGTACTCATTTTTTTCACAAGAAATAAGCCAGAAATTTCAGAGGTACCGGGCACTTCTTTTCATATTGCATGCATTCGAAACAAATAAAAAAGAAGCATAATAAAAAAATAAAAGGGTTATACCTTTAGCCGGTGTGTTTTAAACTTTGCCAGTAATAAACTGACGGTCTCCTGAACCGAATAAGGTGAGTCGGTGAAGGGGGAATGTTTTTAGGGTTTCGCTTTATTAAAAAATATAAAAAGGTTTTATTTTGGGTTTAAAAAAAGTGGAACTCATTTTTTATAAAACAAGGTTTGGGGGTTTTGTTTGGAAAATCCAGTACAAGATTTGGTTTTAAAATAAAAAACTTCTTTTTTGGGTTTTGGGGTATTCGATCGAAGGTGGCTGTTGGTGTTAGGCGGCGACCGGAGTAGCCAAACCGCCGTGGTTTCTGGAAATGATGGCGGCCGGAGAGTTTTTTTGTTTGTTTGGGGGGTTCGGTTTCAAAGGATAATAAGGGAGAGAGGGAGTTATTTTTTAAGAACAAAAATTTGAAATGGCTAAAGGCCGAAAATGGGTCTGGTGAGGTCAATTTATAGTCGTTTTTGTTTTTAAAATGGGTAAATCACAGAATAGTCCCTCCGCCCCAATTTAATCACATAATTAGGGCTTCCACATGGTAATATTACATGATCAGTCCTCCCGTGTTTTCAAAATTTTTTAATCTCATCCCTTAATCTAATTAAATCATATTTTAAATGGTCAAATTACCCCAAAAGTCCCCCGCCCCCTTTTTGTTTTTAAAATTGGCCTGCCGCATGGTTTAATTACACAATCAGTCCCTCTAAGTTTTAACTGGTTTTCAATCATACCCCTAAATCCTATTTAATTATTTCAAAAGGGAAAAAATAGCAATTTCAGTCCTCATTTTCTTTTTACAGTTTTCAATTATGCCCATTTCCTTTTAATTTTAATTATTTTATGGCAAAATTGCATTTTTGGTCCCTGCTCTTTTATTTTATTTAATTCCAGCCCTTTTATTTTTTTATGTTTAAATTTTTTATATTTGATATGTTATTTATGTTTGTAGATATTAGTTTATTCGATACGTTTGCTTCTTTATGTTTTTATTTAATTTACTTATTTGTTGCCATGTATTTTATATATATTTATGTATGTGTGAATATATTGTATTTTGTGTTACTTATATGCATATATATGTTTATATAGGAATATATGTATGTATATTTGGCATCTTTATAGATATTATATTATACATATATTTATATTATGTCATTTAAAATTATTTTTAGTAATATATTTTATTTAATTCACATTTTATATATGTATATTATATTATAAGATATATGTTAGTTTTTTTATATACCTAATATGTATATTATATCTTAGTTTTTTATATTTATATTATGATGATTTTTTATGCATATGCATATGTATATAGTGTATTATTTCTACTCTATGTTATATGTTACCTATGTTATAATATATGTATCATTTTAGTTGTATTCTATTTTAATTATGTTATTATTTGTTCATAATACTATATATTTATTTCATGTGTTTATTTTGTTTTTACCTTGTTTAATTAAGTTGCATATTCGATATATTTGATTGCCAATGCGGTGCTCCCTTTTTCAACGGTAAACTTAGCTACTAGTCTAAGACGTAGTTGGTGGTTTTCGTTTATCCCTCGAACACCGGAGGCCTTAAAATTTATTCACACATATAATTGAATTTTAATATAATCGTCACTTTAACCGGTAAAATTTGATATTAATAAAGCGGTAATTATTTAGTACCAATTTTGGGCAGTGTGGGGTGTTAATCCTTCCACATCCGTAATCAACTCTCGAACACAAGTTCTTTAAAAAAAGGAACATCTGGTTTTTATTTTAATGGTGTCCGGTCTACTCAAAGTAGCCGGTGGCGACTCTATATTTTCTAAAATATGAGTTTTCAAAGAAATCCTCTTTTTTAAATAATTTTTCAATAACAACGGGAAATACTACCCCTAAATACAATTTTTTTTTTATTTTTTCATAGCGACTCCGAAAAATTAGTCGGTACATACACCTTTTACGCAGTAAGTAAAGTTTGGATCATGATTTTTTTTTTACAAGAAATGAGTTAACATGTAGGGGATTCCAAACAAAAACAACTTCACTAAAATACAAAAGCACCATAACAAAAACTTAAAAATTATCAAATCTTGAATCAAGACCCGATTCTTGTAAATCCAATTGCTAGTACAATTCGTAAAGAGATCAAAACTCACATGTATAATAATCAAGTTGATCTAACCGTGAAAACAACGAACAAGGAAAGCTTATTTTGAAATTTAAAAAAATAGATCTAAACGCTACTGAAGAGATTTAAAAAAAAACTAAAATTAAATTTAGTATCGAGTAGAGGGAAACTCAAAATTTTTTAACTCGAGATCTTTTAAAATTGAATTTAAAATAATTTTTTCTCTAAAATTTTCATATAGAGCTTTTTTCCAGATATTCTGTTACACAAAAAGATCATGTGAAAATTCATTACTTTAACATAAAAAACCTAATAATATAACATATTGAGCCTAGTAAAATTATAAAAATAAAGAGATTAAATTGTGTCAAATTAGAATAAAAGATTAGACCTTACATCTCAACCTAGTTAATAGACTTAAACCACAAATAGACATTTCTTAACGTGACTTTGGGACAAAGATTGAGGGTGTATGAGTTGAATCCTTGTGGAGTACTGTGATTGGTCGGAAAGGATAATGAAGTGTGGTGACATGTGACCGACACTCCATAATCCCACACACATCTCAAAAAGTCGCTGCTCTCTGCTTGAAATCATGTAAAGATTTTGGATGTCCTTGTCCTTTTCACTTCATTAAATATAAACCTTGCATTTCAACTCTGCAAGACGCAGTCGTGGTCTTGTTTTTAACATGTGGTGAGCAATATGGTTATCATTCTCGCTTTCGGCTTATATTACTAATGTTTTTTTTTTTAACAAACTATATTACTAATATCTAATCTATATGGTAAGGAAAATGCATATATTTGAAGTTTGTAGTCATTTTTAATATTATTATTTTAAAAATTCAAACCCATATTTTATTTTTTAAAATATAATACATTTATCATAACAATTCACAACTTGTTAATAAAAGTATGTAGGCTTTTTTTCTTTCTTCAAAGAAAACAATAATGGGGACAAAATTTTGATAGATTCAATTCTGGCAATGATTTTGGTTTTCAGATATAGACATGTGATACATTTACTACCATGGGAAAATCAGATTGGTGAAAAGGTTATAGCACGGGCTGCCACATGTTACAGTCCGCGCACTCTCCCACCCCCGGGACCGAGGTGCACACTCAAGAAGCCGGTCCCAAACCAACCCCCCCTGAACCATTGACAGAACAACACCAAAATCAATGTGGTTTTAGTTTAAATTTAAGTGCTTCATCACTGCCATTTCAAAGCACGATTACTTAAAAGGATGATGGGTTTGGGGCTTTGGTCCAATATAATAATCTAGTAAAAAAAGTACCTTTTCTTCTTTAGCTTTATTGAATATAGCATTTTCTTCCACTCTAGTGTGTGAGCCTGCAGGCTGCAGCTATAGGACCGACCTTTTTCCAATGGTGGTGGTAGGGGCCCTCTGCCCTCATGTTGCTTTTGTTTGATTAACTTAACTGCCGCAAGATGAAGAGACTCTAGATTCTAGCCACACCATATTTAACATCGTGGCGGTCCGACTTTCGCCGCCCTGATATTGACTCGTCTACGTCACGTTGCACTTGCAGGGCCGGCTAGCTCAACGGCTGAATGGAAGGGGAAATTGGGCTCTACTGTCAACAAAGATCCACTAACGAGCAATATTCCAGTGGTTTCTTGGGATGGATCTACAAAATTCAGGGCTATGAGCCTATCCTATGATATCGATTTTGAATTGGGCATTGTTCGCGGGATGCATATTTTGAGTCTTGAATTAAAAAGTTCGTATTTCGTATGCTGGCAATAAAAGTGTTCCGTCTCTATTTGGGATAAGATTTGATCGAGTTGAGTTAAATAATGTAAGAAAATAGAAGTAATTAAGTTGACAAATCTTATTTTATAATTTAAATTAAAAATTATTTTTTTAGTTGAATATAGTTTATAAAATTCAAGTCGAGTCTAGTTGTTCGAGTTTTTATTCAAATTTAATTATAAATATTTATATTATTATGGTACTAATTTACTTCAATTTAATTGGCTTTCTATAATCATATACAATATTCGTATATATTTTTTCATATGCGATATATATATATATAGAGAGAGAGGGGGGGAGAGAGAGAGAGAGTTGAGGGTTCGACTTGAACTTGAAAATCAACTCACTAATTACTAAAAATTTTAAGTTATTTAAAGTTTTATTTTACAACTCAAACTTTATTTGAATTTTTTTAGTCGAGTCGAATTTATAAAATTATGATTTAAGTCAAGTCAAATTTTTTCACACTGAGTCAAGTCAAAAATTCAATTTTTTTTTATCATTGAGTCAAATTAAAAAATTAATTTTTTCGAATCGAGTTTTGCTCATTCATAAATTATATTCTAGGATATATGACGGGTTTTAAACTAATTAGAATATGCTTGCTCGTTGTGCTTTATAAAATGAATTTAAAAATTTTTTGATGAAAAAATTGAATTTAAAATTCTAAACACAGTACACATAAATATAAGAGTTATATTTTGATACACAAACTGTGTAAAAAAATTACACAACCTTTTATCTAAGCTATAAAAAAACTAAATTCTAAAACTTAAATCCCTAACTCTAACACCCTAAAACCTAAGCCTTAAACCCTAAACTTTAAATTCTAACCATAAACTTTAAATTCTACACCCTAAACCACAACTTAAATCTCTAAACTTTAAAATTGAAAGGATTGTGTAATACACAAACTTGTGTATCAAAGTATTTTTCTAAACATAATGATTCAGTTTTTATATAAATACATTTAAATTAAAAGTGTTTTGGTTTAATGATAAATCTAAAGTTTTTAGAATTTTAATATCTCAAGTTTTATTTGCGTTCTTTCCAAATTTATGAGCCCCACCCAAATATATAAAACTAAAGAAAGTGAAAATACTCTAAAGCACTATATGTGTATATACAATATGAATACGAGTATATATCATTGATAGAAAGAATTCTTTTTAAGAAAAAATCGCATATCTTACCCGAAACTGTTAATGGTATTAACCATTTAAACTAACAAACGGTGATTAAATTATTTTTAAGTTAAAATATAAAAAATAAATTTTATATTTAATTTATTATAAGACCCCAAATGAATATCCAAATTATCAAGTAAATCATTTGGTAAATGACATAGCTTAGGTGGCATTGAATTGATTATTTTTTCCGGATAATTTGAATTTTATTACCCAAAGAGAAGGAAAATATTCTATAATCAAACAGTATGTACAACAATAAAGAAATTGTAACCGAATCCCCTATACAACAATACCCCAATTGTAACAAAATTGTAGGATCCTTGGTAGGAAGTCTACCAAGAATGGCCATCCAAACAACTAAAGCATATTTAGGGGTGTGTGATAGGGAACAAATCAATTTCTGCCATCTAACCTTGTCCCAGAATCTCGAATCTCCCTTCAAATTTTCACGGTTGCCAAAGAGTCATAGTCTATGTTTGGCAATTAGCTGATAGTTGATAACTGATTGTATTAATTAATTTGGCTAGCGAATTGTATTGGTTGATTGTGTAAAAGTGTTTGGTGAAATTAACTGATAGCTGTTTGATTATTTAAACAAGCAAAATGACATAGAACGACATGATTATATTCAATACTTGTTTGAATAATTTATTAGTTATCAGTATTTTGCGTCTATTAGTGTTAATTAGATTTATGAAAACTAAATTTTTTAAAATAACATTACTAAGCATATTTGAAGAATTTATGCATTAATTTATTATTTATATAATTATTTTAATACAATTTAATTCATTATTAAATTTAAATAAACATATAAATATGCGAGAGTAAAAAGAAAAAAATATAGAAAGTGAAGAATTAAAATAAAAAAGGTTAAAATTAGGTCATTTTGATATTTTTAGTAATTATTAAGGGTAAAAGAGTCTTTACCATTCTTATGGCAAATCTCTAATTTCAGAAAGCTCCTATTAGTATCTTTTTCAAAATTCCCTAATCCGTTATTTCAATCTGCTATTCACCAAATATCTTAATTATTAGATTTAACTGGTTAAACCTCTAATTTTAGCTCAAACTGATGTTTACCAAACATGTTCATAATCTGAGGCAGATATTGATCCCTAATCTTAAGCAGCAAGGGTCATAATCTGAGGTAGATATTGATCCCTAATCTTAAGCAGCAAGGGTCATAGTCAACTCAGAGAGGCTTTTATTTGCACTTGCCAGAAACTGTCAAACTGACACCATTTAATACATAAGCATGACCACATGCAATCCATAGAGACCCATGCCCAACAAGAATGCCCCTAACCAACTGCACCATGAAACATCTCTCAACTCTAGCCCTCCTTCAGATTTGAGAGTACAAATTGAAGTCCAGCTAATACTAGTATCATTCCCTTTCCACAGAAATTTAGTGCAAAGTTGGATAAGCCTCTTAAACACATCTTTAGGCAAAATGAGTTACTTGCAGTAGTAATTTTGAATCTCGTAGATAAGGCAGGGACTACTTTTGAATTCTTTCTTTGATCCTCTGTAATAAGGATTGACAGTTCTTAGCAGAAAGCTTGTTTGTCACTAAGGGTACTCTCAAGTATCTTACAGGAAATTTCCCTAACTTAAGATCACAGCAATCAAGAATCCTGTTCACCACCTCAACAAATAATTCACTTCTCATGTCATTAAACTGCAATCTAGACAGTTTATAGAATTCTTCCAAGATACAGCAAATTCCCACAACATACTCAAGGGTGAAAATCACAAGATCATCAGTAAAATAAAGGTGTGCCAATTTGATTTTGTGACACTTTGGGTGAATTTGGAAGATACTCTTCTCAGCAGCAAAATCTAAAATTTTTTAGAGTACATTCATAACAAAGACAAAAATGTATAGGGATAGGGGGTCACCCGATTACATTGGTTATATTTAGGGATGGGCATTTTACCCGACCTGATTCGATCGGATTAGATTTTTTAATAAAAAATTGGGTTCGGGTTGGGTCGAGTTTTTATTGAGGGTTAGGTCCGGTCGGGTTTAGGCTTAGGGTGGAAAATATTTGACCTGACTCGGGAGTAATTGTGTAATTTTCTCTAAATTTTTAGGGATATTTATAATAATACCCCTCTTTATATATTTTTTATAATTAAGTCCTTAAAATTTAATTTTTATTTATAATTTAGTCCTTAAAATTTATTATTTTTTACGATTAAGTCCCCTAAAATTATTTTTTTACAATTAAGTCCCTAAAATTAATTTTTTTTCTAAAAGTCGGGTCGGATCTGGTTTAGGATATTTATTTCCCGGTCGAATTTTTTTAAAGAATGCGTTCGAATTGAGTTCGAGTTTTTTGTATTTATTTTTGGGTCGGGTTTGGGTGGGCCAAAAACCCGACCCGACCCGACCCATGCCATCCCTACTTATGTTATCCGTAGCAATATGTGGCCCAGAGCTGAGCCTACTGGGCATCTCTGATCATAAGACCCAAAAGCCAGATGGGTTTGTCTGGATTATCATTCAAAACACCAAGCATGTGGTTGGAGAATCTGTTTAGATCAAATATTTCGATACAATTTCGGCCGTCATGTCCGCCACAATACTCTCTCCTAATGAGAAGAGGGGGACAAACACTAGTGGAAAGAGAACATGTGTTTATTTTCAACACTTACGAAACCTGAAAGCAAAGGAAAAGTGGTGTTCACATCACACGTGTAAAAGTGGAGGGCGTAAACACACTTCCTCCTCTGTGTATTCAATTTCCCTAGTCCATTGGTGGCTGCTGCAAATATATGTTCTGTTTAGTCCCTGAGAACACCTTTCATCCTGGCATTGGCTGCACAAAAAGATACGGATTCTATCCTTGAGTCAAAAAGATGCCCTCAAATTCGATAGTGGCTATAGTCTAAAGGGACATATCGTATTCAAAATAATCATATCATATTCTGTTTGATTGGATTCCATCCAAGACCCAACCCTAAATAGCTCTACAAAAATAAAGGACTGGTTTCAGAGTTTAACCAAGGACGGAAAAAAAAGATCGATTATGATCAAAATCATTTTTAAGACGGTAATTTTCATTAATTAGTTCTTTTTATTTACTTCTTATAATCATTGCTAATAACAGCAGTATATTTACAAAAACTTCTAGTCAGATGAATCCAAATAAAATTGGAATTGTTTGCTGATGGATGATGATCCATCACGAGGGAACAAACAAAACGTAGCAGGTAGAAAACATTGAAAAGATTGATGGGAAATTGAAACCCGGCCATTTTCCCACTAAGCCTAGATAATTCTTCTACCCATCAATACGCAAGAAATAAAATGGGAATAATAATGATTGATTTTGATTATAATTTTTTTACATTTTTACGAGTCATTTTACTCGTAATAACAAGGTAAATTTTAAGAGACAAAAGAGGGAACATAAACTTGAATCATACCATGTTGGAATATAGCAAGTGGGCTATAGGCTCACATGGTATCAAAGGCACAAATATTGAACCCCTCCTCCACACACGAAATCCTTCCCAAGGAGGAGAAAATCTCATTCAAGATGTCCAAGCCTCCTTTTTTGGCGTGCAAATGAAGGCCAAGCGTCCACATTTCATTTCAAAAACATGGTATAGACACTACACGAACATGTAGAGAAAACCATTATTAGGGTTTATTATTATAATATATGATTCCAAAGCCAATTTGTCACTGCTATGCCATGGGCTTTTCCAACAACTTCCACATGGCCATGTAGCCAGAAAGCCACGCATCTGACATGTCTCCTAATCCAAGGCCTTTTCCATTACCATCTTCCATCAAAACAAAAAACAAGAAATCTTTAATTTACATTTGCAGTTGATTGATTTCTTCTTGGCCAAGCCTTAAAGAATTTGCATACAAAAAGAGTAATCGATGGAGCATCGGGATTATAAATGATATCTGCACAAAAAGATTAGCAATGAGCTTAGCAGGGGACAGGAATGAGCACGAGAGTTTCTGTTAACGTACGTAAACTGTTCACCAAAAATGCAATGATTAGTTCTATTTAATCACGGAACCGAAGATTTGTGGCCACGGTGTTGTTTGCATGTTCGGCTTGCTCTCCGCGTTGCCGTCGAATGGAGGATGTGGGTGGCTCCCACTGGCACCGCATGGTTCAAATCACTGATTTTGTTTCTCCAAACACAATGGTTGCATGGTTTGAATAGCCGCACCAATTTCATTTCAAACAGCTTTCACCACTCAAAACACATCCTCGATTCATTCTTCCCATTTGCAATGCACCCGTATCTCCCTCAGTCCCTCTCCTACTCCAATTGCCATGAAATATTTAACGAATCAGTTAAGAAGAGATTCATTAATTGCCCAAGTAATCATATGAATTGAATTAAAGATTTAATGAATCTGTTAAGCAGAAATTTATTAATTGACTGAGTGTAAAAATGCTTATATTGTCTCATATTCTATGGTTTGAATATTAACATTTTCTATTTAAAATGTAAAAACTCTCTACTTATTAATATAAAAAATTGGTTAAGCTTGTAAAGAATGGGATTGAATATAAAAACTAGTTAAAACTAATAAAAGAATTTTTAAAAAAGAATTGGTTAAGCTTGTAAAGAATAATATTGAATATAAAAAACTAGTTAAAACTAATAAAAACATTTTTCTAAAAAAATTATTTTTATATATAACCATATGCGTCTTCATTCGTTTTTACCTCCTGAGTCCTGAGTAATTCTAGGTCATAAGAAGAATGCAAGTAAAGTCCTCCCAAGTATACTTACTCGTTGGTAGGGGTGAGAATCGGCTGGGGCGAGGACAGTTTTGTATTTTTCACTCTGTCCCTAACACTTGCGGTTACGGTTTTGAGAAATCCCCATTAAATGTTTCAGGAATTTTTTATCCCCATATTCTTCTCGTGCGGATTCCTGTAGTTTTTGGGGAATCCCCATCCCCAACAAATTAAACAAAATTATTATTTTACTGGCTAAGATAAATGGCCAATTCAGTTCAAAATTTAAAGTTTGAATACTTCGATTGGAAACCGTTACGAGATGATGAAGATTGAAAGAGTGTTGTGTTGGGAAAGATTTAGACGATAGTTTTAGCTTATATCTAAAAACTAAGATAGAAACATATTGAGAAACTTTAGTGTGACTAGGTTTGAGAGAAAGTTGAAGTGATAATAATATAGTTAGGGTTTTTTTATTAATATATATATATATTAGGGGTACATAGATAAATAAGTATATATTTGTTAAAAATATTGTAAAATATTTGGTATCCTTGTAGATATTTTTTGGAATCTCCACGGTTATTTATACGTTACGGTTCGGTATCCCCACTGTTCGGATATATTAATCCCAGTCCCCATCCTCTTTTGAGCTTCGGTGATAAAACTTCTCTGTCCCCGTCCCCGTGAGTGAAGATTTCGGTTATTCCACATCTCCGTCGGTTCAGATCCCCACTGTTTTAGAACATTCCCCACCTAATTTTTACTCTACTCGTCGGTTGGGTGTCCCCAAAACAAATATTAATTAAATAATTTAAAATATATATGATTTAATTTTTATTTTATAGTTTTAAGCAGTAAAATAAGTAATTTGTGTGGGCCGAGCTTAGGCTTGGAACATTTTTTAGAATAATTGTTTTAACTATGTCTATTGATTTGTCAACAATCTCTAACTTAGGTGGTTAAGAGCTTTCTGTTGACATTTTTCCAAGGTTATGATGAATATTGGTATCAAAACTATAGGTTTAGCCGATTTTGGAGTTAAATGAAGTATGGTAAAGGTCAAAAGTATATACATGCCACTAGGATGTCAGAATTACTGATGATTTTACTTGTTTGAATGGATGCAATTGCTTACTTCATATAATAATAATGTTAAATTCCAATGTGTGAGGGTAAAAGAATCGTGTTAGGTGTTAGACGAGTGAATCAATAAGATATTCACGAGCATGATAAGGTTAATGATAATATTCTACCCTCAGCTTAGCATGGTGCAGATGCACCAGAGTAACATGATATGCATATTCTGGATTAAGAGTTTTTCTTCCAGACATTAGATGCGATCATGAATCAGCCTGTTTATGCACCGATTGCAAAAGAATTAAGAGTTTTGACACACTAGATTTTCAGAGAGATATTAATAGAGATCCTATGATTGTTAATCTATGGTTTAATGATATAAAAGTTATGTTGAAGGAACTCTGTATTGATGATCAGAGGAGACTCAAAGAAAAAGTATTATCTCATCTAAAAGGATTAGACCCGTATTTGATAAAGTAATGTTACGGTACATATTCAAAAGTCTATTAGCTAGAAGTTCTTTCTTTGAGGGTTCCGTAACACAGTTTATCCTATAGATGCAACAGAGTTTCTTGCATCTTTATTAGGGCAATTGGATTATTTACGGGTATGAGTGTAAGTTTAATAAACTGAGCTGATTTGCTTCTAAACTGATTCCTACATATAGAAAGAGAGCATGTTATGACATCTCATAGAGGGCTAGAGGTCAGGTACAAAGAAGTACTAGCTGCCCTATGTATTTCAAAATTCTATGAAGTAGTAAATTATGCCAAATGCAATGCAAAGGGTTCAGAATGAGAAAATATCTAAACAGAGGTCACAGCTTGTAAAGAGGAATAGTGAATCATTATGTATTTCACCACTTCTAAAAAGTGGTGAGGATTTCCGGCAAAGATATCAAGCTGAATTTATTACATACTTCCGCTAAGAGATCAAGACAAGGAAAATTAAGAACTCTCTGACATTTATAATTAATGTTGGAGATTCAAGAAAACCATAAAAACAATCATGTGAGGGTTGCGATAATTGGCATGCATAAGCATGCAGAGTATTTATTGGAATTTGTTACTAATGTGAAAATTATTTAACTTACGCTATGGATATCGAGCATTAAAGGTAAGCTAAGAGAGTATTCCTATTGTTTGTGAGTTTTAAATGGGTTGCCCAAGAGGAGCTGTCAGGCTTGACGCTTAATCGAGAGGCTAAGTTTAGGATTGGATTCCAATATTGGACCTATATCGATTACACTCTACAGAACGACTCTTACTAGATTGAGAAAGCTAAAGACCTAGTTGCAAGAGTCATTAGATTGAGGTTTTATACGATCCAGTATATCACCTTAAGAAGCTCTAGCGATGTTAGTTAAAGAAGCAATAATATTCCTCTAAGATTAAATTACGATTATATTATTACAAGTAGAAGAAGATTTGGTAGTAGCACTAGTATTAGTGCAGTATGAATCTAGTAAGGATTCTACCTTATTCAATAATACGTCCCATAATAGGTTAGGACATGTATTGATGTCATAAGGCTAATGTAGTAGTTGATATATTTAGCCAAAAATCATTCTTTGGCTTATAAGCATTAAATGCCCAATATCTTTGGAGGAAAATAGTGTATTGATTACACAACTTCAGCTCAAGCCTACTTTGACAAATTAGATCAAAGATTTACAGATGAAAGATAAGATATGCCTAGAAAGAATTCAGTAAGGTGAAAAGGAAAAAATTAAAGATATCGATGTTTAGTCTAAATAATGTTCATATTATCAAAGGGTAATTTATATCCCCAACGATAATGAGTTAAAAAGAGAACTAAGAGGTGATTGAATCTGATTTGATTCAGTTCAGGATGTGGAGAATAAAGTAAGAATAGTTCGAAGTAATCTAGAATTGCTTTAGAATGGTGGATATTATCTGCTGATCTTGAAAGAAAATATATTTAATATGAAGTTAAGGATAAAGTATTCCGTAAAAGTTCTTTGGAATGAGGTGTTATGGTTAGGACAAAAAGGGAAGCTGAGTCTGAGAGTTATTGGACCATAAGATTGTGAAAAGAGTTGGTCCGGTGGCTTATTAGCTAGTCTTACCTCCAAAAATGGACAAGATTCACAATATATTTCATGTATCGATGCTCAAGAAGCATCGACCAGATCCTTTACATATCATTACCCGAAAGGAATAGAGATTCAACCGGATTTGATTTACGAGGAAGAATCGATAAAGATTCTGGCACATGGAGTCAAAGAACAAAGAAATAAGATGATCTCGCTTGTTAAAGTTATTTGGTGAAATCATGAAGTCGAAAAAGCGATCTGGGAAAAAGAAAAAGATATGAGAAAATAGTTTCCTCATTGTTTTTGAATCAGGTATGTGTTGAAAATTTGAGGACGAATTTTTTAAGAGGGGAGAATTGTAATATCCCAATTTTGGCTAGTGACCAAAATGTAAATTTTGAAAGTTTTGTGGATAAAGTATAAACTTAGGAAAAGTTTAGGGACTAAATTGTAATTTTCAAAAGTTATGTCTTTTAGTCCCGTAAATGAATAGTTTACCCCCAAGAATGATGTTTTCTTGTTACCCAGATTTTTCATACGGAGTTTGTATTAATGGCTATAAAGCGATAAAGTTTAGAAAAATATTAAGATAATCGGATTGAATCGAATATCCAGGATATTTTGAATGATGATAAGAAAAGGTTAATTATGTCATTTTACATTTCTAAGATATTTTGTTTGTGTTGTAAGAATATGAACCCTTGGATTTAAGTTGATTTTCTATGTTAAATATGAGCCGTTGGATGAAAAATGGCAAGATCATAATTTTGGAAAGTTATAAGGGCAAGGTTGGTAACTACTAGCTCAAGATTAAATCTATGCCATTGGATGAAGGATGATGACATCAGGCACATTATGAAAATATAGAATTTTCAGAATAGATCTGATAGCTCGGTAAAGGTAAAATCGTAGAAGAAGTATTTAGTGAATATCGGGAAATCGGATTGAATTGAAATTTCAGAGACTGTTCCATAAGCCATGGAAAATCATAAAATGATATTTATGGAATAGTGTTCAGTTGAAAAGGAACTAATTTAGTTAGATTATAATGAAATGATGATTTTTAAACAAACTAGTAAATAAAAACTAGTTGGAGGGCAAATTGGTCATTTGACAATTTTGAAATATTTTTGAAATGTTGAGGACGTTTTTGAAAGATGAAATATATATGGATTTCATCTTGGCCCTTGATTTTGGATGAGATTAAATTAGCCATTGGATTTAAAGGCTAAATTGGTAATTTCACTATTTAAATGGATTTAAAATTCATTTAATAGTTACAAGTTTCATTTAATAGTAAAAAGATGAAAAAAATGTTCATCTTTTCCAGCCATAAACCATGGAGAAAGAGGAGAAAGAAGAGGGAAATTTCCAAGCTCGATTTAAGCCCTGAATCTCAATTTTAGGTAATCTTTCGAACTACAAAGTTGTTCTACTCTTCGAGCTCTATCTTTTGATGTAAATAATTTATATAATACTTGTTTGGTTGATGAGATTTGATATGTGGAAGAAATTAGGGTTTATGAACAAAATGGGGCTTTTATGATTTTATGAATCCATGGTTGATTTTAAGTTAGAATCATGCTTGTATGATGTTGGAATCATGTTATTGAGTTGTGATTTAAACCCTACATATTTTGGTTTGCATAGAGAAGATTATGGTTTATGGATTCAAGTCTAACTTAGGGTTTGTGATGTTGGATTAATGATCTAGTAAGCTTGATTTGTTGTTTGGAAGCTTCAAAATTTATGTGTATTAATATTATTAATAATGTTAGAGACATGAAAATGAAGTTAGAATGCTAAACCGACGATTAATCACATTAGTGACCATTTTGACAAATTGTCAAACTTGAATGGTCTATTTGGCAAAGAGGTTATGTAGAAGGAGTAAATCTGATTTTTAGTTAAAATGATGGAATTAAGGTAGTAATGTTGATTGGAGGACTAATTTGCAAAGTGAAGAGCTTGAATCCTTATATTTGAAATTTGGTAACCGTCTTGACAAGTCAAGAGAAATTAGAGAAGTAAAGGTTTGAGCCTATTTTGATGAAGAATGTAAATAGAACATATGAATACAAGCTTTATTCTGGTCATTTGAAGTAAAGTGATGGACTAAATTGACAAGTAGAGAAATGGGGAGAAGTTGGTGTAAATTAGAAGTTATTTATGGAAAGTTGTGTTGGAATTGAACTATGGCAGTAAGTTTAAAATTTCGCCATAAATTCTACAAAAATAGTTTATACTGCTAGAACGAATTGTTAGTCTAGTTTCGTTTTCGACAAACGAAAACTGATTTCGAATTCCAAGTTAAAAGATTTGAATTTTTATTCAAATGAAGGTAAGAAAAATTATAGAGCAATTTTCTGCCTGGACAGTCTGTGACGTGAATTCAGTGATTTTTCATAATTTTTGTAGATTTTATTAATTTATGTTTCTTATAAAGTTAGAACCGTTATCGAATCTAGTTTCTCCAGCATAAAGGAAATTAAGATCCAGTATGTATTATGTCCTGTATAAGTAAATCTTTGAAGGTAGCGCAAGCTGTCAGAAAATGAAATTTGAAACATTTTGTATTCAAATGTTAGTTAGCAAGCTCGAAAGAATTATTTGAAGTTCAAATTGGTCACTAAGGACCATAATGAGTTTTTGAACAGTACAAGAAAGAAAGGAAAAATATTTGGAAATTTTATATTTGAATGATTATATTAGACAACATGTTTAAGTTATTGTTAGATTTGAATCTAACAATTATTTTATTTTATTCATGTGATTAATGAAGTCAAGTCCGAATCAAAGAAGGTTCGAGGTACTATGAAAGAAATGATTGAGTTAGGACTTAGTGAGGCATTGTGTTAAGTGTCCAAGGTGAGTGCAATGCATACATAACATGATACATGGATGTTTTATACATCATTAGGAAGATTTGCGATGAGTCTACCTTGTTTATATATTGGCATGATATTTATGTCATTGATCATATATTTGACATATTTTAAATATGTCAAAAGTTGAATATAAATGCATGGATCACTAGTTATATACGAATGTTATTTCGGGTATAAACTGCCCAATGTTAAATTATGTTGATATACATTGCCATGGATGGAATAATTATGGAATATATGCCCAAACAAGTCATTGAGGGACAGGGTATAGTTGGCATGCCATAGAGTCTAGCAGCACGCTGCATACTCGGTTTGACACTATAGTGTATATAAAGGACACTTAGTGTATATGGCTAACACAACCTTATAAATGTGCGGATGATGGGCACGACCTTATGTGTATTAGCACTTCGGTGCATATTTGACTCGTGTACCCAGGGTCCTCATAGGATTATATTTGGGCTATTGTTTATTGGTTAATAAAATATAAATAGGTGAACAAGCTTATGAGCTTTTGGAATAAATGGCAAGTATATTGGTAAGAAATATATGATTAACATGATGGTAATACATGTCTAGTGATCATGATGCATTTATGCATATATGGCATATTATGATAAATGGACAAGCACGAAAGTCTTATGACATTAGCATGTAGTAAATCATTACAAATGCAATGTGAAAGTTGATGCTTTGGCATATATATATATATATATATATATATATATATATATCATGTTATATAAAGCCATAAAGTCGAATAAAGTTTAAATTATTCTTATTAATTTCTTTTATTGCTTCACTAAATTCGTACTTAGCGTGTGTTTGATTGTGCACACGTAGGTAAATCAAGATAAAAGTGAGAAAAGCATTGCATCAATATTGGAAAACTCAACAGGTAATCACAGTAATGACATACTAATTGAGGTTTGATTATTATAGTGGCATGTATACTCGCTAAACCTATTTGAGTTGTGATTGGCCTTTAAAGTTAGGTAGGGGCGTTTCTAGAAAGATGCAAAGTTAAGAGTAAACTCAGGTGATGAGTTGTATGCTAAGATGATGAAACTCGAATAAATAATTTATTTCAGTTTTAAATAAAGTTAAGCGTGCTTGGGCTAGAGAAATTTTAGGATGGGTGACCATTGAGAAGTTTTCCTAAAAAAAATTAAATTACCCCGATTTTTTTAAAGATGTCGTAATATTATGGCTAGTGACCAAAATGTAAAATTTGGAAGTTTTATGGATAAAGTATAAACTTAGGAAAAGTTCAGGGACTAAATTGTAATTTTCAAAAGTTATGTATTGTAGTCCCGTAAATGAATAGTTTACCCCCAAGAATGATGTTTTCGTGTTACCCGGATTTTTTTGTACCGAGTTTGTATTAATGGCTAAAAGCGATAAAGTTTAGAAAAATATTTGGATAATCGAATCGAATCAAATATCCAGGATATTTTGAAAGATGATAAGGCAAGGTTAATTATGTCATTTTACATGTCTAATATAGTTTATTTGTGTTGTAAGAATATGAACTCTTGGATTTAATTTGATTTTCCTTGTTAAATATGAGCCGTTGGATGAAAAATAGCAATATCGTAATTTTGGAAAATTATAAGGGCAAGGTTGGTAACTACTAGCTCAAGATTAAATCTAGGCCATTGGATGAAGGATGATGACATGAGGTACATTATGGAAATATAGAATTTTCAGAATAGATCCGATAGCTCAGTAAAGGTAAAATCGTAGTAGAAGTATTTAGTGAATATCGGGAAATCAGATTGAATTGAAATTTCAGAGATTGTTCCATTAGCCATGGAAAATCATAAAATGATATTTATGGAATAGTGGTCAGTTTAGAAGGAACTAATTTAGTTAGATTATAATGGAATGTTAATTTTGAAACAAACTAGTAAATAAAGACTAGTTGAAGGGCAAATTGGTCATTTGGAAAGGATGGCAATTTTGAAATATTTTTGAAATATTGAGGACGTTTTTGGAAGATAAAATATATATGGATTTCATCTTGACCCTTGATTTTAGATGAGATTAAATTAGCCATTGGATTTAAAGGCTAAATTGGTAATTTCACTATTTAAATGAATTTAAAATTCATTTAATAGTTACAAGTGTGAATTAACAGTAAAAAGATGAAAAAATGTTCATCTTTTCCAGCCATAAACCATGGAGAAAGAGGAGAAAGAAGAGGGAAATTTCCAAGCTCGATTTAAGCCCTGTACCTCAGTTTTTAGGTAATCTTTTGAACTAGAAAGTTGTTCTACTCTTTGAGCTCTATCTTTTGATGTAAATAATTTATAGAATACTTGTTTGGTTGATGATATTTGATATGTGGAATAAATTAGGGTTTATGAACAAATTGGGGCTTTTATGGTTTTGTGAATCCATGGTTGATTTTAAGTTAGAATCATTCTTGTATTATGTTGGAATCATGTTATTGAGTTAGGATTTAAACCCTACATATTTTGGTTTGCATTGAGAAGATTAGGGTTTATGGATTCAAGTCTAATTTAGGGTTTGTGATGTTGGATTAATGATCTAGTAAGCTTGATTTATTGTTTGGAAGCAAAACCCTAAGTTAAATGCATAAGGACCATTTCGGCAAGCTTCAAAATTAAGGGACCAGATCTGATTTTTTATTGAATTTGATGTGCGTTTATATTATTAATAATGTTAGAGACATGAAAATGAATTTAGAATGCTAAACTGACAATTAATCACATTAATGACCATTTTGAAAAATTGTCAAACTTGAATGGTCTATTTGGCAAAGAGGATATGTACAAGGAGTAAATCTGATTTTTAGTTAAAATGATGGAATTAAGGTAGTAATGTTGATTCGAAGACTAATTTGCAAAGTTAAGAAGCTTGAATCCTTGTATTGGAAATTTGGTGACCATTTTGACAAATCAAAAGAAATTAGAGAAGTAAAGGTTTGAGCCTATTTTGATGAAGGATGTAAATAGAACATATGAATACAAGCTTTATTCTGGTCATTTGAAGTAAAGTGTTGGGGCTAAATTGACAAGTAGAGAAATAGGGAGAATTGGTGTAAATTAGAAGTTATTTATGGACAGTTATGTTGGAATTAAATTATGGCAGTATGTTTAAAATTTTGCCATAAATTCTACAAAATGGTTAGATGATGAATTTTGTACCGCTGTAAAGATTTGTTAGTCTAGTTTCGTTTCCAACAAACGGAGACTAGTTTCGAGTTCCGAGTTAAAAGATGTGAATTTTTTAATCGAATGAAGGTCAAAAAAATTATAGAGCAGTTTTCTGTATGTACAGTCTGTGGCGTGAATTCAGTGATTTTTCATAATTTTTGTAGATTTTATTAATTTATGTGGCTTATACCGTTAGAATCGTTATCGAATATAGTTTCTCTAGTATAAAACAAATTAAGATCTTGTATGTATTCTGCCCTGTATAAGTAAATCTTTGAATGTATAGAAAGCTGTCAGAAAATGGAATTTGAAACATTTTGTATTTAAATGTTAGTCAGCAAGCTCGAAAGAATTAGTGGAAGTTAAATTGGTAATTAAGGACTATAATGAGCTTTTGACTAATACAAGGAAGAAAAGAAAAAAAAATTTGGAAATTTTATATTCGAATGACTATATTGAACAACATGTTTAAGGTAATGTTAGATTTGAATCTAACAAATATTTTATTTTATTCATGTGATGAATGAAGTCAAGTCCGAATCAAAAAAGGTTCGAGGTTCTATGAAAGAAAAGATCGAACTAAGATTTAGCGAGGCATTGTGTTAAATGGCCAAGGTGAGTGCAATGCATACATAGCATGATATATGGATGTTTTATTCATCATAAGGAAGACTTGCGATGAGTCTACCTTGTTTATATATTGGCATGATATTTATGTCATTGATCATATATTTGACATATTTTAAATATGTCAAAAGTTAAATATAAATGCATGGATCACTAGTTATATACGAATATTATTTCGGGTATGAATTGCCCACTGTTAAATTATGTTGATATACATTGTCATGGATGAAATAAATATGGAAAATATGCCCAAGTAAGTCATTGAGGGACATGGTATAGTTGGCATGTCATAGAGTTCAGCAGCACGCTGCATACTCGGTTTAGCACTATAGTGTATATAAAGGACACTTAGTGTATATGGTTAGCACTGCCTTATAAATGTGCGGATGGTTAGTACTGCCTTATAAATGTGCGGATGGTGGGCAAGACCTTATGTGTATTAGCACTTCGGTGCGTATTTGACTCGTGTACCTAGGGTCCTCATAGGCTTATATTTGGGCTATGGTTTCTTGGTTAATAAAAGATAAACAAGTGAACAAGCTTATGAGATTTTGGAATAAATGGCAAGTATATTGGTAAGAAATTTATATCCGGTTTATATTATGTTAATATATGATAACATGATGGTAATACATGTCTAGTGGTCATGATACATTTATGCATATATGGCATATTATGACAAATGGACAAGCATGAAAGTCTTATGACATTAGCATGTAGTAAATCATTACTAATGCAATGTGAAAGTTGATGCTTTGGCATATATATATCATGTTATATAAACATAGCCATGAAGTCGAATAAAGTTTAAATTATTGTTATTAATTTACTTTATTGCCTCACTAAGTTCGTACTTAGCGTGTGTTTGATTGTGCAAACGTAGGTAAATCAAGATAAGAGTAAGAAGAGTATTGCATCAATATTGGAAAGCTCAACAGGTAATCACAATAATGACATCCTAATTGAGGTTTGATTATTATAGTGGCATGTATACTTGCTAAACCTATCTGAGTTCTGATTGACCTTTAAAGTTCGGTAGGGTTTCATGATAATTGGCGTTTCTGGAAAGATACAAAGTTAGAGTAAACTCATGTGATGAGTTGTACGCTAAGATAATTTATTTATGATTGGAACTCGAATAAATAATTTATTTCAGTTTTAAATAAAGTTAAGCGTGCTTGGGCTAGAGAAATTTTAAGATGGGTGACCATTGAGAAGTTTTCCTAAAAAAATTGTAAATTCCCCCGATTTTTTATTAAAGAAGTCATAATATTTCTGAATCGTACCTGGTGTACGGACACGGGAAGGGGGTGTTACATTTATGACTCATTAAGAGCAAATTTTCCTCCTGTTCCTTAGGTAGTAATTGTTAAAAAAACTATGCCTATTGATTTGCAAGTATTTTGTACTTTGAGAAAAAAAATTCCTAGATGTCACAAGAATTTTACATAGATAAACCACTTAAATTATAGTTTGATTAATTGATTTCTAGGTTTTATCATATCTATTATGTAAATGAAATGAAATATTTGATGTAAGAAACTTATTTATAAAACAATTATCTAATTTAGGATCATAATTGAAACGGTAAAGAATTTGTTTTTAAAACTATTAGTTTTGTGTTTGATTTTTAAGCAGTGATTTAAACGTTATTTTCTGTCTTTTTCAGCTGAGATGCTAACTTCCACAATACTATTGTAGTAAATGAAATAATTGATAATCTTATAATACACTGACAGACAATCTATAATACCATACAATGTTAGTAAATCAACCTTGTGACACATCATCAAAAAATTTAAAACTAAATTCATTTGATTTTATTTATTAACGTCAGTTGGTGCATAAATTTTTATATTATTAATGCATCAAATATTAAAACTAAATTTATATACATCAATTTTTTCTTAAGTCCTGAGTTCTAGTTCCAGTAAAAGCAATTTTCTTTTTCCCTCATTTAAGTAAAATTTATTCAAAAAAATCATCTTAAATTTTAAGGTAAACTATTTTTTTGTCACTCAATTTTGTCCGTATTTCTGTTTTGGTCACTAAATTTTAAAAAAAGTTCTATTATTAAAATTTTGAATTGTTTCTGTTTTCATCACTCGATCGTTAAGTGTCTAACGAAAGCACCGAATACCGTGCCTTGAGACTTTTAATTCTGAAAATTTTCTAAAATTGTAATCTTTTCTTCCTGGAGGTTCTAATCATTCTCCATTTTCGTTTGACCATCATTTTACGATATAATTGGTACCAAAACATATTTTTTTCTCTCATCTATTTTTTTAGTTTAATTTTTTTAATATTGTCTTAAAATCGACAAAACTCAAATTAAAATTTTGATTTATCTTTGTTTCGATCTATATTTTTTACCGTCTGATCAATGCAAGAGACATTGTTTTTTCTTCCTTCTTGATCTTCTCAGCGTATGATCGAAAGAAAATATTCTGACGCTAACGAATGAAATGGAGTTCGCAAATCTTGAGAATAATGTTTCGAGGGCTTTTGAATAAATCTAGTGAAAACTGATTTAACGCCGTCAACAAAACAGAAATAATTAAAAAAAAAAACCCTAAATTTTAATTAGTCTAATGCTTGACAGTTCACAACTAGCTTTAATTGACAACAAAATTGTTAACTTTTTAGGATTGTCATAATGGTGTTCCAGTTAATCCAACCTTATATTACATTTACATCTGTTGAAGAAATGTAAAAGTGGAAAAGAAAAGTTGAAGGGGGCACTAACGGGACAAAGTGCATGTTTACTAGACTTTGTCCACACTTGGTCTCCTTTAAATGAAACCCTAATTTCTCGTGCAAATTATGTGATGCCTTTGTTATCATTCTTGTTTTCAATAGTACCATTCGTTTCTCACATAAACAAATGGTTAAGAGATTTATCTCCTTCCAAAGAATTTTTGAAGTGCTATGT
Organism: Hibiscus mutabilis; assembly: GCA_019671005.1. Taxonomy (NCBI): domain Eukaryota; kingdom Viridiplantae; phylum Streptophyta; class Magnoliopsida; order Malvales; family Malvaceae; genus Hibiscus; species Hibiscus mutabilis. Next base: position 11,399,223 of record CM033738.1, on the reverse strand, counting down.
TGGTTGAACTCCTTAACAAATATTATGCATATAAATTCTCTGCCTTTTTTCGACGCTCTATATATGTCCTAACACTAAAAAATTAGTTTAGGGTTAGAGTTTAATATTTAAAGTGTAGGGTTTAAGATTTAAGATTTAGGGTTATAGTGTAAAGTTTAGTTTTCTAGTGTTGAGCATATATATATGGCACCAAAAAGGATAGAAGATTTATATTCATTTGGAACAAAAATTTTAAATTTATTTTAAACACCGATATGAGTGTTATAAGTTTCATTAATCATACTTAGTATTTTAAACACTTTTTAGCTCATAATTTATTCTAAATTAAAAGTAAATTTCTACTAGTTTACTCATATTTTAGGAGTTTATGTGACAGGCTGAGTATCAAAATCTGTTACTATAATTTTTTTCGTTTTTCTTTCTAAGTAAATTTCAATGAAAGATTTGTTGAAAAAACACGTTATAGATCAACATTTTCTTCATGAAGTCACATATAGATATACATAGTTTGATCTATAAGATTACTTAAAATTACCTTCAATAATTGCCCTCTCCCCCCCAAATGAACTATCTAGTTTCGCCACCGAATTGTCAAAAACAAGGTAAAAAAAACATCTTTTAATAGATCAGGAGAGATAAGTTTTCAGAATTAAAATAAATACAAACACCCGAAGAACGTAATACTAATAGTTAACTTTCTATTGATAGTACAGTAAACAACATTTCGAAAACTTATTTCCAAAGAATATATATCCTATAAAAAATCAATTGCAATGACCCTAAAGTGTTCGTCAATAAATAATATGATGAACAATCTTTGCTTCTCCAATTTGGGCTACTCAAACAAGTCAAATTAATTATGAAATGGCAGCTTTAGCTAGGTTTGACCACAGATTTTGGATTCATGAAACACATTTGACCACACATGGATGTATTAAAAAGGTGATAAAATCGAGAGATGCTATACATAAAAGTCAGAATTTATTATGATTTTGCTCGAACTTTGCAACTTTTGGTTTCATTAAATGTGAATTGGATGAAACAATGGTGCTTCGAATTGGTGAAATTCCGAGCAGCTTTTTGTCGATGTAATCTTTGCATCGGAAAAATCATGCTGCTGACACAATCGGTGGCGCCGCCTCCGTTTGCGGTCTTCCAATCAATGTAGCCTAATGTCACATGTCATTCATTGCTTCCATTTCATTTTACCTTTAAACGGAGAATTTTCACCCAATTTAGCTACAATTTTTTCCTACAAAGGATTTCCCATGCAGGCAGCCATACTCATGTTCCGGCGTTGATGCAATTATCGATGTGAACGCGAATCAATAGATCCGCCAGCAGCCATGCAGGTGCACAGTCCACAGTTAGTTTGAAAGCTATCAAAGTATTAGAGTCTGAACAACAAATCTTTAAACAAATTCATTCATAATATTATTCTTATTCCACTCAATAACGGAAAGGTTGTGAATTGATACATAAATAATAATATTATTTTTATCAACGACATCTAAATTTAATAAAATAAATAAAAGAATCACAAATACGCAACCGAATAAAAAAAACAAAGACCAGATTCATTAAAAAACTCATAACAGAACATAAAAATCAAAAGTGCAAAAAAAAAAAAAACGAACCATTCCTTTAAAAATAACGTTTATTAGCAAAGAATTCAAAATTTTTCATGAATCTCTTTTGTCTCAATTCAGACAAGACCGTTAACAAGGTTAAAAAAAGAAGTGATGAGAGAATCAAACTATATGACAGATTGCTCTACTACCTAGATCTGATTATATCGACAAATAACTATTAAAGGAAATCAAGCCTTTTATGACCAACATTAACATGTAAAACCGTCCCAAACGACAAAAAAAAACGTATCACAAAAACAAAAAAATGTATCACAAAAAATCTTATTAAAATAAAGAAAAATTAAAAAAGACTAAAAACATAGTAAGTAAAAGTAAGAAAAATAATCAACACCCGCAATTAACATCCGACATTAAAATTAATGTCGTTGCCGTCTAAATTAAAAGTAAAAAAATAATAAATAGACGACACTAGTTGAAAGAAAAAATTAAGATATAAATGTGTAATAATAGATTTAATTTCTAAAATCAAAATATTATTTAATCAATCTTATAATTTTAATATTATATATTCTTGAAAACTTAGTTTGATAATTAATACGATATAACTTATAGGGCTACAACACATATAGCATAAAATAATTTATGCTTTGAGGCTATATAGCATGAAATCTAGGTTCGGAATTTATGTTTTTTTTTCATACTAATTACTAAGTACTGAAATGAAAAAAAAAAATTTTATTGGCCCTACCTCTTAACAATTGAATAGTGAAAAATAATTTTGGTTCGGTATTTATAAGGGATTGATTTTGATTAAAATTATTAATATGTTTTTATAGGTATAAAGTTGAATTTGTAAAGAGAAGGAATTGGGGTCCAAGTAGTACATAGTGGGCCACAACAAGCCGTCTGATTAAAGGGCATGTTTAAAGTATAAGCTGTTCACATATTATAAAAGGTTTCATTGCGCGTGTGTTTTCCTTTAAAAGCGTGCCGCATCGTGACGGGTCCATCTCCCGCCTCCGCTAAAGTCCTATTTGGTATGTTTAATCAGCGTTTAAAGTGAAAGCCTTGTAACCAATTATCTGACCAATTAATCTAATAGGATAAAACGTCCTTTTAATAAAGTTAAAAGTTTAAATTTAATGTTAAAAATAGAGTTGGAAAAATAACCCTATATTAAAATTTTTATAAAATTTAATTTAAATTAATTGACTAATAAATTAAATATCGATAGTTAAATAAAAATTGAAAACCTTAGAATTTTCCAAAAACATGAAGCAGGCAATTAAAAGCGAAATGGTCCGGCATGAGTCCATTCTTGGTTAAACATAAGGCGTTCAATTATTAAAAGAAAAACAATCCTCGTCATACTCGTGCCTTTTTTGTGGTTAGGCCGAGAGAAATTAAATCAAGGTTTTTCGAATTTAATTTATAATTAAATTTGTTATAATAAAAATCAAGTGTTTTGTATTTTAAATAATAAAAAACTTACAAATAATATATAAAAATCATTAATTATTTTTATTTATTTGAAAATTTAGTTTTCTTAGAAAATATTTACGTAGAAGCCTTTGAAAAATGATCAAATAAATGTCAAAAAGCACAACAAAATCATTTTCTCAAAATAAAGTTAAAAAGCCAAAATCAAATAAATATTTTCCTAATTGGGTAATTAATCGGAATGATTAGAAATATTTAATTTTTGCTATTAGATTTGGATTAAATGTTTGATCATTTGATTTCTTCCCATTTGATTCCAATTAAAAACTGGATACACAAAATGAATCCCAGGTTAGAAAAGAGAAAATAAACTTAATTGGGAAAATGAATCCCAATAATTATTGACTGACATTTGGATCTGATCCTGGCAGCAGGCAGCAGCAGCAGCAGCAGCTGAGCCGCCATTAATTGGGGAAGGAAAATGAATCCCCGGAATCACACAAAACAGCCTCGGAAACAAGCTCTGCGTCCGTTGTAATGAATAAATTATCCTCCCTCTGACACTCAGCCACCATTACATAAATACAAGAAAAAGCTCTACAAATTCTAAGAAATCATATTGAATTTTAGTTCTATCAATCGAATTAAAATAAATTTTTACCAATAATCTAATAAAATAGAACATTAAAAATTTTAAATAAATTGAAGAGTTTAAATTTTGATATTGTAAATAAAAAAATAAATTATATAAATTATCATTTAATTTTACTCTTAAACATATTTTGGTCATTTAAGTTTCAAAGCGAACAATTTATTTAATAAAGTTTAGACATTAAATTTTTTTGTCAATAAAATTTAGACATTGAACGTTTTTTGTCACTAAAATTTAGACATTGAACATTTTTTGTCACTCTTAAACCCCAAATAGTTGTAGATGGTGGCCGTTAAGGCTCAAATTTCACCAGTCACTTCGTCTCGGCCCCATGAGTCTATATTCGACTTTAATTTTACTGGAAAGTGTTCCGAAGTTCACGAATCATCCAAAAATTTTCTAATTTTCTCTCGTCGATCTTCTTTTTCCGACATTAGATGAATCATGTTTCTCAATATGTTACTTCTCTCGTGCTGATGAAGTTTTTCATCATTTGAATCTTCAAAAAATTCATTTGTTAGTCGGTTGATGGATATCGTCAAAAAATTAACGGAAAAAATAACAAAAATGTTCAATGTCTAAAATTTAGTGAGCAATTGAACGTTTTAAAACTTTAATAATTAAAATAGATTTAAAGAGTAAAATTCAATAATAATTTACTTAATTTATTAAAAATAAAATTAAATTAGAAGGTCTCCTATAATAAACATCTACAAAATCGGATAGAGTTTTGAAGTAAAAATTGGAAAAGGTGGTATTTGTATAAGGCTTAAATGAAAAATAAGTGCCCAAAGTATACCATTTTTGAACTTTAGGTGCCTAAAGTTTCAAAAGTTAAAATTTTAAGTGCCCAACTTTTAAAAAAGTTAAAAAAACTGTTAACCAATACAAATTTGACACGTGTCATTTTTTATTTTTTAAAATTACTTTTTTATTTAATAATTTAAATTTTTACAAAAAACTTGAAATTAGAAAATTTTCTAAAATAGTCCCTAATTTACTAAAAATCTCTAAATCCCAAATCTCCACCACTGTCGTCGCCGGTCCTACCCTTTTGGTCGTCGAACCCAACCAGCCATTTCCCCTCACCCCCGTCGCGGGAAATCAGCAACGGTGTGCGAACCGAACACTTCACGTCGAACGTGAAATAACCATTCGATTAGCACACTATTCACCAATTTCCGACGACGGGGATGAGGGGAAATGGTCGGCTGAGTCCGACGACCAAAAGGGTAGGGCCGGTGTCGGCGGCCGGGGTGGGAATTTGGGATTTAGGGATTGGTTTGAATATTTTATAAATTTCGGGTTTTATAAAAAATAATTAAAAAATTAATATCTTATGCCACGTGTCGCGTTTTAAATGAATAACGACTTTTTTAACAGTCGGACACCTAAAATTTTAACTTTTAAAACTTTAGGGATCTATTTTTATAAAAAATTATTTTAAAAATTTAAAATTTAAAAATAATATACTTTTAGACATTTATTTTTTATTTAAGCCTTTGTACAAAGAAGGCAAAGTTTTTGGTTAGTTTGGAACTCTCTTCCATTTGTGACGAGAACAACGTCCCAGTCGTTTACAGAGTATTTAATCATTCTCTTTTCACCCACCAAACCAAAATAGTAAAGACCCAAGAAGAATCGAATCAAAAGTGAAATAAATACACAGGGAATTTTGGGTTTAGTCACTCTCGCGCTTCCCCTTTCATACTCCACCAACTAAATATTAATAATTAAGATCAAACAAGTATCTTTACCTGCTTACTGCTTCAGCTAGTGAAAGATTTTCAAACCCAAAAGAAACTGTAACAGTATATAGATATATATCTATATATAGTAGTAGTTGAATAGGGGTGGAAAAAGCCTTTAATTTCAACTACTTCAAAGACAAATTGAATCTGGGTGGGCGTTTGAGGTGAAAGATTTCTTTTTTCCCTGCTTTTAAGGTCTAGCCGTCATTTGGGTGCGATAGAGTTGTTCTTTATTTTATGATTTCTGCATAGAACAAGGGTGGCTGCATTAAAGTGAGAAGCTTTTACTGCAAACGAAGAGGAGATCTGTTGCTGGGTTTTCTAGGTATTTAAGCTCTCCCTCTCTGTTTGATTTTCTTCAATCTTTTGCACGGAAGGGAGGAGTCTCCGGACAAGGTTGAGCTTCGTTTTCTTCAGTTTATTTTTGGGTGTTTGGATCTGGAGATTTATTTGACTTTCGTTTTCCTGGGGTTGCTTTCGTTTTGATTATAGTTTGTCTTTTACATGTTTCAGAGGAAAGAAAGAAAAAAACAAAACAATGGTGCCACAGAAGCAAGCAGAAGAAGCAATAGTGTCCAACGAGACGGGGAATGAAACCAGAGAAGAAGAAAACGAAGATGAGTCACAACACTCGATGTTCAGCATCAAGAGCATCCTATGGCACGGCGGCTCCGCCTGGGATGCCTGGTTCAGTTGCGCCTCCAATCAAGTGGCGCAAGTGCTGTTGACACTGCCCTATTCCTTCTCTCAGTTGGGCATGCTCTCAGGAATTCTACTTCAGGTATTTTATGGATTAATGGGAAGTTGGACTGCATATCTCATCAGTGTGCTCTATGTAGAGTACAGAAGCAGGAAGGAGAAAGAGAACGTCAGATTCAAAAACCATGTCATCCAGGTTTGTACCGCCACCGCCAACTCCCTCCGCCGGTTCTACTATACTAAAATGTTTTCATTGATTTCAGTGGTTTGAAGTGCTTGATGGGTTGCTGGGACCATACTGGAAGGCAGCTGGACTAGCTTTCAACTGTACTTTCCTCTTATTCGGATCTGTCATACAACTCATAGCTTGTGCAAGGTTCGGACTTCCGATCAGTTCTGTTTGATTTAACATCAAACTTAAGTGCTTAACCAGAATCTGAAAATGGGTTTCATTGATTTATTTCATTTTTTGTCTGATTACAGCAATATTTACTACGTCAATGATAAACTGGACAAGAGGACATGGACCTATATTTTTGGAGCTTGCTGCGCCACCACAGTTTTCATACCGTCCTTCCACAACTATCGGATTTGGTCTTTTATAGGTCTTGGAATGACGACCTATACGGCCTGGTACATGGCCATAGCTGCTCTTATTCACGGCCAGGCTGAGGGAGTGACGCACAGTGGTCCAACAAAGCTAGTACTCTACTTCACCGGAGCTACCAACATTCTCTACACCTTCGGCGGACATGCCGTGACTGTGTAAGCTTTTTTAGTTTTTTCCCCCTTGTCTTGTTTCTACGCGGCTTCTCTTTGCAGCTTTTGCCGGCCATCTTGGGGTTCGAGTCCCAGACAAAACAAACATGCAAAACTACTTTTGTTTGCTCGGAAACAAACATATAATCCCACCTTCTCTCCTCTTTATCCATTTCTCTAGGAAAATTGAACAGTTAAATAGTTATATGTTCAAACATCAATCTGGTTTACTGTCCTTTGTCTTTACCTATACCATATTAAGGTTCTGATTGAACATAATTGATCAGTTTATCAACTCGTCTTTCCAGGGAAATCATGCATGCAATGTGGAAGCCTCAAAAATTCAAGTACATATACTTGTTGGCCACATTGTACGTTTTTACACTAACCATTCCATCCGCTTCTGCCGTCTACTGGGCATTCGGGGACCAGCTTCTCAACCATTCCAATGCCTTTTCTCTCCTCCCCAAGACCGGCTTCCGTGATGCAGCCGTCATCCTCATGCTCATTCACCAGGTTCGTTTTGCTTGTTCAAAGTGCTTGTACTATAGTAAATTACTGAATTTGAACGTGTAATGGTGGTTTTTGCAGTTTATAACATTCGGCTTCGCTTGCACTCCATTGTACTTCGTGTGGGAGAAAGTGATAGGGATGCATGACACGAAAAGCATTTGTTTGAGGGCGCTGGCTAGGCTGCCTGTGGTGATTCCAATCTGGTTCTTGGCCATAATCTTCCCGTTCTTCGGCCCAATAAACTCTGCCGTCGGTGCTCTTTTGGTTAGTTTCACCGTCTACATCATCCCGGCTTTAGCGCATATGCTCACCTACAGAACAGCCTCTGCTCGTCAGGTAATTTTGTTTTCACTTGGGCCATCATCTTGTTGTCCCCATTTGCATGGTTCTAGTTGTGGGGAATCTGCAGCAAATGTACAAAAGCATTTAAGGCTTGGATTTGGAAAACATTGCTCTATCTTGTATTAGCTGGCTGACTTGACTCTGTTCCTTCCAGTTTGGTCACATTTTCTACTAACAATTACCAAATTTCGACTAATTGGTTTGCCGAACTTTGTAAACATGCAGAATGCTGCAGAGAAGCCACCATTCTTCTTGCCGAGCTGGACCGCAATGTACGCGGTAAACGCCGTGATCGTTGTGTGGATTCTGGTGATTGGATTCGGGTTTGGTGGATGGGCTAGCATGACCAATTTCATCAGGCAAATCGACACTTTCGGATTGTTTGCTAAATGCTATCAGTGCAAGTCTCCAGCGGCAGCAGTGCACCACTGAGCTTAGTTTTAATTCGCTTGTTTCTTACTCCATATCTTGTATCATACATAGGGAGGTTGCAAAATCTCCCCTACATGTGATGTATGCTAGATTTTGCATTCTCTTTTTTCTTCTAATATGTTTTTTTATCTCCGCCACCAAAAATTAATTGCTAATTTAAAAACTACTTCATCAGATCATTTTGCATTCAAACCATTTTAAATTTTTAGTTTTGGATCAAATTTTGGGTTTGGTCCTGTAGCGACCTTTTAGAAATATAAAAATCGCTAAAAGGGAGTAATAAGTTTTTTTTTTTGTTTTCGGAAAAAATATTTAGAAAAGTGGGGAAGTCACTTAAAAATTGCGTTTTTCAAAATAAAAAGAAGTTGGAGTAGCCACCGGGCACTAAGGTAGGTCGGACACCATAAAATTAAAAATTTGTTCAAAAACGAGTTCGGGAGTTGGTTACGTGTGGGGAAGGATTAGCACGCATCACGTCCGGAAATCGGTACCAAAATATATGTTACTTTTAATTGATGAAAATCATCAAAATTTAAATTGAATTTAATTTAATTGCTCGCGGTTGAATTTAGACTTTAATTAAACGAGCTTGGTCAAATTGGTGGATTCGAATCAATTAAACATTTAATTAATAAGGTGACGAAACCCCGGATTATAGATTAAACCGGTATCGAATAAGCCCGACTACAATGTTAATTTATGGTTCGAGCTCTGTTCATCACTTTTATGCATGATGCAGACATTTAAGAATGATGTTATGCCTTGTCATGATTTTATCTCGAATTATATTATCTTTAGACGATAAGAATTAATTCGAATATTTGGTCGACATCCAGTGAGCCAGGATTGGTACGACACAAATATCAGAATTAATAAATATCTCTGTTTTATGATTTAAGTTGATTAATTACATGCAATGTCCAATTAAAATATTACAGGTCTAATGAATGACAATTATCATGCATGACATAGAAAGACATAAAATTAAAGCTTAAGCCCACTAAGGTCCTAACCTAAAAAGGGCCCAAATTATTGGAATCCAATTAGTGTTCTAATTATTAACTAGGTTTGACTAAATACTAACCCTAAATTAATTTAATCCTAAAAAATAAAAAAATTAACATTTTATTGGTTATCTTGAACCATAATAACTAATTTGATTAATTTTAAACTAGTATCCCAATAAGCCAAGAAAACTATCTAAAATGAATCGATTTAAATAATCATGATTTAAATTAGGTGATCTAAGTCAAATATCAATTTTATCCCTAAAAGTAATCAAGAGATGTTCAATTAATTTAATAAATTTAAATAAGCCGAGGATAAATTTAAATTAATTAAATTAATTCAAACCTTAAATCTAACTACAGCTCTAGACTTAACCTAAATTTAATTTAATTAATTTAAAGCCTATGCCCCAATTAACGAGCGCATAGTTTAAATTACTTAAATTAAATTTTAAACTCTAAACTAATCCTAAAGGGCCTATCCTAAACTATAAAATTTACCCTAGTAATAAAGGATACAAAAGCTTGCAAATAAGGTATACAATTAAAATGGATGAATAAATAAATAGAAATATGAAATACAATGTGAAATTAGAATAAATAAAACTAAAGGGCCCAATTGGTAATTTTTTTAAAACTAAGAAGGGATTAAATTAAGATTTAAACACTGGAAGGGGCTAAATTAAACAAATTTAAAAAAAATAGAAAGTAAACGGGTATTAAACCCTTTAAAATCAAATTAAATTTTAGGACTTAATTAAATGCGAGTTGAAACCAAAGGGACCTAAAGTGTAATTTTAAATGCTGAAATGGCTTAAAAGATATTCAAAAAGGACGGAAGGACTAGAATGTAATAAAACTGTTTTTTAAAAACGATCCTGTTTGATTTTTGGACGAATTAAAAGTTTTCAAAAAGTTTTAGAGACCTGGGTTGTTATTTGAAAAAACAAAAACCCCTGGGGCGCAAATATGCATGTGCAGAAGGCTCTAAAAAATAAAATAGTCCATTTATTTTTTAACACATATAAAACATACCCTTTTTGCCAAAAAATAGAAATTTGTATTTTATTTTTAAAAACCAAACCCCAAATGCTCTAGATTCTCTCCCAGCCCTGATGAACGTCACCGTTCATTGGGGACAAACTCAAAAACCGACCATCCTTATCGCCGTAATCCACCGCACCGACCACCGCTCATCGGTGGTAAAAAACCTCAAAACAAAAAAAACTTCCTTTTACCGTTCTAAAACCAAATCTAAGTTCCCTACTTTCAAAAAAGCACAAAGCTCATCATTTTTTGTGAAAACAGAATCGAAAACCCATTTTTCAAACAAAAGAAACCTTTTGAAAACACTTCCCATGGTCGGGAACGCATTGGCCATCCTCCCAGTTCACCTCTAAAAGCCCAAAGGCTAAGGGTTTGTCATTCGGAGAATAGAACGGCCGTTGGAAAGATGGGTAAGAGACTAAACCCTAGATCTAGGTATTTTACTATGCATGCATGCAAAAGCTAAACGAAGATAGTATACCTCTCAAAAGGCTTTGTTTTTTTCTTGTATTCCTTTCTTTTTATATTACAATATTTTTGCTCAGTTTATATAACCGAATGAGTTACATGAAACTCAAAATAAAACAGTGGCTATAATATGCTCTGAAATCTGCCGAAATCCTTGCGTTGCTTGTTATTTTTGCTTAATCTATTTTTTTTGCTTTTTGCCAATGTTTGATCTATTTCTGGTTTGCATGTAATCGTGGCGGAACAAGGAGGAGAGGGACCAGTGGAAAGGCTGTGGCCGTGGCAGCTAAAGGGTCAGGAGCAGTCTAGGCATCAGGAGCGTGGAGCACACACGCGCGTGGAGGAGCAGGAAAGCCGCGCGTGGGCGCGTGAAGGATCTAGAGTCTTCCAGAGGTGATCTGAGCCGTCAATCTCGATCTCAGATCCAACGGCCTTGATGCTGCGGCGCTTGGCAAATGAGAACCCTAGTTAGGGTTTCATTGAAGGGGTAATCTGGACCGTTAGATCAAGGGCTAGATCTAACGACCAGATCTTGACTGCGCAAAGACACAAAGAGCTAGGGTTAGGTTATCAGATTTAGGGTTTTTGGGCTTCAAAACGGGCCTTGTAATTTATTATTTACTTGTGGGTTTTTTATTTTGTAATTGGATTGTAAACAATAAACATTTGGGCTTTATTTATTTAATTATATAATTGGGCTTTATATTTAATCTATTTTAGTTTTTTAGTTTAATAATAATATATATGATAATAATAATATAATAGAATATAATAATAATATTAGCACAAAATATAGTATAGCAATATGAATATTAATATAAAAGTTAAAAATAAAACCTAATAACATTTTTTGTGTTTTCTTTTCAAATAAAAATAAGATGAGACATGAAACAAAATTGAACAAGCATTATATATACATTTACTTTGTTAATTAACTAGTAATACTTAAGCAAAGCCCAAAGCCCACTTAAACAAAAAAATAAAAGCGGGTTGATCCCGGATAAAAATAGTGATTACAGCTGCCCCTCTTTGCTTATCCTTGTAAAACAAGAATAAAGCAAAGATCATAAGTACTAATTTTATCCGACTTCCATGTCTGGAGATTCCGACCTGCGTGTCCTTCCTAAATAGAACCGTTCACCCTTCCTCTTCCAGAAATTCTAGAACTCCAAATTCTTCCCATGCAAGCCTGAAAAAATGAAACCCTAAAATGATGCCTCGATCCTCGATCGTCTTGACTCCAAATGACATCTCACTTTGAGTATTCTAGAATGCATTCGATCTTTATCATCTTGGCATGGGGTGATACCTCATCTTGAGGACCACAAAAACTGATTCCTTGCTTTCTGGTCGTCTTGACATCAAACATCTCGCTTTGAGTCTTCTGGAATGCCTTTGATCTTTATCGTCTTGGCATGGGGTGATACCTCATCTTAAGGACCCCTGAAAACTGATGCCTTGCTTTTTGATCGTCTTGACATCAAACATCTCACTTTGAGTCTTCTGGAATGCCTTCGATCTTCATCGTCTTGACATGGGGTGATACCTCGTCTTGAGGACCCCCGAAAATTGATTCCTCTTCCAGAAATTCTAGAACTCCAAATTCTTCCCATGCAAGCCTGAAAAAATGAAACCCTAAAATGATGCCTCGATCCTCGATCGTCTTGACTCCAAATGACATCTCACTTTGAGTATTCTAGAATGCATTCGATCTTTATCATCTTGGCATGGGGTGATACCTCATCTTGAGGACCACAAAAACTGATTCCTTGCTTTCTGGTCGTCTTGACATCAAACATCTCGCTTTGAGTCTTCTGGAATGCCTTTGATCTTTATCGTCTTGGCATGGGGTGATACCTCATCTTAAGGACCCTGGCCCGATGCCTTGCTTTCTGATCGTCTTGACATCAAACATCTCACTTTGAGTCTTCTGGAATGCCTTCGATCTTCATCGTCTTGACATGGGGTGATACCTCGTCTTGAGGACCCCCGAAAATTGATGCCTTGCTTTCTGATCGTCTTGACATCAAACATCTCGCTTTGAGCCTTATAGAATGCATTCGATCTTTATCGTCTTGGCATGAAATGTTAGTAAAAGATTCTTGACTCTTACGATCTGCTTCTTGTTGTTTTTTCAAATACCTGAAAGAAACAAACACAATAATTTGCTGATGCTAGTTAGTATGCTCCTATCTTAAGGATGCCTAACTATTCATGACGCATGATTAATGCTCGGCTTCTTTCTTAGCTTCCCGCTTCATCTTCCTTTCGTTTTCTTCTTGTCTTGGAACATTTGTTGTCACTCCTTGTGTCCAAGCTCATTTCTCGTTTGACCCTTATATTCACCAAAACTTTGTTCTAAAGCACTCTTTCGAGTTTTCACTTTAGAGATTTTTTCAAAGCGCCCTTTCGTGTTTTCACTTTGACTAATGTTTCTTTTCTTTTTCTTTTTTTCTTTTCTTTCTTTTCTTTCTTTTTTGGGCGCCCTTACGTGTTTTCGCCATTGGCTCTTCTATCCTGAACCTCAATACGGAGGGTATTTGTCGTCTCCTGGGCAAATCTTGTCAACTTTGCAAATCATGTCCTTTAGTCTTGACTCTGGCAGACTTCCTTCTAACGAAATCGATTTCCGTCTTGGAACAACCTGGACTTAAAGGGTTAAATCATAGTAATGCCGAGGAATCCTTTGTTTTTCAATTATCTATGTCAATCAATTTGGAGGATGCTCATGATTTAAACAAAGGAATGAAGGAAATGAAATATTCATTTATTAACATAAGAGATGTTGGAATAATTTGAAAGACATGGCAAACATGAGAAAGAAAAAGATGTGTGTAATATAGGGTGCTACATTCCGAACATTGATTGTATGAATGATGCACGAGCCCCATCGACCGCGGTAAATCTCTCACTGCCTGTCCTAGACTAAAATTCCCAATAGCTCAAAAGGAGTTCCACCATAACCCAAAGTGGGGCACTTAAACTGTAACAGAGCCCATTAGTCGGATGTCTAACCTCAAAAATCACCTGAACCGTCTTTTTTTTAGATTTTCAATTCAGATCCTCCTTTGGTTTCAAGACGCCCATTTTTTAGTTTCCATCTTGAACCCTCTTTTTTTTACACTTGGGGCGCCTTTTTAGGTTTTCACCACATGCGTTTCATTTTGTAAAGTGCCCTTTTGGGTTTTCACTCCGTTTTTCCTTTTTTCTTCTTCTTTCTCAAGTGTAATACTTCTTAATGGAGTTCGAATTTACGGGATTGCTCAACTCCTTCATATCTATTTCTGACAAAATTAATGTTCCTCTCAAGAAACCCTTCCCAATTAGGCATCCATTTTTCTCGGAAGTCCTTTTAAATTGACAGAATCTTCTTGTGCACCAGATCTCCTTCATGGAACTCTCTCGGGCGAACCTTCTTGTTGTAGGCACGCATCATCCTCTTCTGATACATTTGGCCATGACAGATAGCTATTAATCTTTTCTCATCAATGAGGTTCAAATGATCAATCCTTGCTTGCATCCATTCAACATCATCCAACTTTGTTTCATTCAGGATTCTTAGTGATGGGATTTCCACTTCGATAGGCAGTATTGCCTCCGTGCCATAAACCAAAGAATACGAAATCGCCCCTGTCGAGGTCCTTACAGATGTCCGGTAAGCAAACAATGTAAATGACAGCTTCTCATGCAAATCTTTGAAAGCAACAGTAGTCTTGGCTATGATTTTCTTGATGTTCTTATTTGCCGCTTCAACTGCCCCATTCATCTTGGGACGATAGTGTAACACCCATAACGTATATTCGTAGTTGAATATACATTATAGATGTTACTTAAACATGCTACTGAAAGTTAAGCTTAATTTTTTTTATTCCTATACGATTCATCGTCTAGCCGATTATTTAAACTATCATTATAATTCAATTTACTACATCATATACTATCAGTAAGTAAAAGATTTACATGCCCACTAGAGATTGTCATAATTTAGAATGTCTTACTGATATTCTGCAGATTGTACCTTGAACAACATGCTTGACTCCCCTTTAAGTGCTCCAACTTGACCTATGTGTGAAACAATCACATGCTAAGTACGAACTTAGTGAGGCAATTAAACTTATTTACTTTAGAAACATGAAATAATGTAATACAGTATGCCATATATAAAAGTGCACTTCGTTTTCTCTATAACATGGCAAGTATATCACAATGTGCATATGTCATGTATCATAACTATCATATAAATCATGATATTATTGCATAATATGTTCTCTATCATGGACATGCTTTCATCATGTAATCATTTATATATCATGTTCTCTATCATGGTTATGCTTTCATTATGCCATGATTTGTATAACATGTATTCTACCATGTATGTCATGTACTTCTCTATCATGTAACATGTAACTTCTTTTTCACGTATCATGAAATCATGTAACATCTGTATCATGTAACATCTGTATCATGTAACATCTTGTTATTATTATCATCGTGTTTGGATATATGCCCATAGAAACCCCGTAGCCTATCTGCACCGTAGTGCCATGTAGAGTACGAACTCGAGAGGACGCTCTTTGCTCCTTATATAAGGACGCTCTTTGCTCTTTATATTAAAACACCTCGTTAGTGCATTTTGCACTATGGGCTTGGATCCCCAGGGTGTATCTTGTTTCATTTTAATCTTGTTATTATCCATATTTCATGTATGCATAATGCATCATCATTTATGCAAACAATAATTCATACATGGTATTCTGTCAAGCTTGCCATGTCGAGCAGTGTATCATATCATGTATTATAGAGAAATGTCATGCCATTTTCAATTTAATGCAAACATTTAAAAATGTACTCACCTTGGCGATTTATTAATATGCCTCACTAAGCTCTATTGATCATTTCCTTTATAGTACCTCGAACCTTCTTTTGATTCAGATCCAACTTCATTTATCACATGAATATAAATAAACATTTGTTAGATTCACTTCTAACAATATTTTAAACATGCTATCAAATCTAATCATTCGAAGATACAAAATCTCATTCCTTTCTTAAACTGTCCAAAACTTATTTTTTGGTCCCTAATGACCATTTTGAACTTCAAATAATTCCTCCAAGCTTGCTAACTAACATTGGATATAAAATGTCTCAAATTCCATTTTTTGGCAGCCTGCACTACCTTTGAAGATTTATTTCTATAAAATGATCTAAAACTCGGAATTCGATTCCGTTTGTTCTGAAAGAAACTAGATTCAATAAGCTTTTCAGCCATATAAATTAATAGCCCAAATTTAACTCGTATGATTTGACAAATTTTCAAAGTCAAATTTCAATGTTGATTTCGGAACACACTGCCATACTGTTTTCTGATCTTTCACCACTTAAAAATTCATATCTTTTTACTCAGAACTCAAAATCGGTTTCCGTTTGTTGGAAAAGAAACTAGACTAACAAATCTTTACATCGATATAAAATTCACCATCTAACCATTTTTTTAGAATATATGGTGAATTTTCAAACTTGCTGTCAAATCCAGTTTTCCTACACAACTTCCATAAATAACTTCAAACTTTATATTAATTTCTCCTTACTTTTCTATTTGTAAATTTGGTCCCCTTACTTGATTCAAACCACTAATGTATCACTTTCTTCATCAAATAATTATTCAAAAATAATTCCCTCTAATTTTTTGTTCTTTCCAAAATAGTCACTAAAAATGCAAAGATAAGGATTCAAGCTTCTTAACTTTGCAAACTAGTCCTCAAATAATCATTATTACTTGAATTCTATTATTTCAACTAAAATCAGATTTAGTCCTTCTCTAAAACCTCATTTTTGAATTGGTCATTTAACTTTGACAATTTGTCAAAATTGTCAGTAATTTGATTCAACATCAGTTTTGCATTCTAACTTCAATTTCACATCTCCAACATTAATAATAACATAAATACACTTTAAAAGAATAAAAAATCAGATTCGATCCTCTAACTTTTAAGATTTTTGAAATGGTCCCTATACCTTTAACTTAGGGTTTTGCTTCCAAATAACAATTCAAGCTTACTAGATCATTAATTCAACATCACAAACCCTAAATTAGACTTGAATCCATAAGCCCTAATCATCCTCATATAAACTAAAATATGTGGGTTTAAATCTCAACTCAAAAACATGATTTTAACATTATACTAACTTGATTTCAACTTGAATTTCATCATGAAATCATAAAATTTCAAAAGCCCCAAACTTTTTCCATAAACCCTAATTTATTCTCATGCAAAATTCTCATCAATCAAGCATGTTTTCCATGAATTATTTACACCAAAAGATAAAGCTTGAAGAGTAGACAACTTTGCAGTTGAAAATATTACCTGAAAATTGAGTTTCGGGGCTTGAATCGAACTTGGAAAATTTTTCTCCATTTTTCTTTCTTTCTCCCCCTCATATTTCGAAATTTGAGGATGAAGGATGGTCTTCATCTTTTGTTTTTCATCCAATTTGGCAACTTGTCTTGTATAAATGAATTTTAAATTCATTTAGATAGTAAAATTACTAAAATACCCTTTTAATCCAACGGTTGAGATTGATCTTATCATTAATCAAGGGCCAAGATTTACTCTTCCATTTTCTTCTTCCAAAATTATCCTTGTAAATTTTTAAATATTTCAAATGCCATTGGGGCAAAATAACCAATCTGCCCTCAAACTAGTTTTTATTTACTAGTTTGCCATTCTTGTAAAAATTCAACTAAGTCTAGTTGGAATCCAACCAACTATAATAAAATATTCATAAAATGTATTTTATGACTTTTCCATGGATTTTGGATCAGCTTCTGAAATTTCAATTCGATCCGATTTCCCGATATTCATAAAATACTTTTACTGCGATTTCACCTTTATCGAGCTATCAGATTTATTCCAAAAATTCCATATTTGCATATTCGGAAAATGAACACTATCATCTTATAAAAATTTCCTTTCCTAAAGTCTTTGACTGAATTTTCTTAACCCAGTCTATTATCCCAATAATTATCGAAAATCTTCAAAGAGTAGAATTTCTCTTAAAAATCATTTATCGTAAATCCATACAAAAATTCTTTACTCTTACTGAGTCCAAATTATCAATCAGAAACACTTTTATGGGACCTTCCCGAAGGTCACCCATCCTTGTATTTCTCTGGCTTGAGCACGCTTAACAATTTCATTTGATCCAAATTCGGTACCTATTTCTGCATCTTAATTCTTAAAACCGATATCAAGGTACTTATTTCTATCCGATTCACTCTTATACTGAATAAAATTACTTGTTGGGGAAATTTACACTTTAGTCCCCAAACTTTTCCAAAGTTTATAATTTTAACCCCAAAACTTTCAAAATTTACATTTTGGTCACTGGCCAAAATTTGGGATATTGCATTTCCTCCCCCTTAAGAAAATTCGTCCTCGAATTTTCAATGCGTACTTGTTCCAAACAGGATTTCTTGTTCTGATATCTAAAATAGGATTTATTGTTCCTATACTTAAGCTTCCTACTGCACCAGTAGCTTAATCCAGGTAGAAATCGGAAAAAGTTCATACTTCATTTCATTTTTACTGCTACGGGTATCTTTATACTCCTTGTAATTCGAGACTCTTGTTCTTGTCTAGAAACATTTATAGGGAAATTTCAATTAGTCGGAACAATCCTCAACTAAACACAATTCCTTTGACTTCATTAAGGAACTAATTCCTTTTAAAAATTTAAACATTTTTTTCTTATTATCACTTTTACCTTGTGCACAGATAACCAACTTATCTAAATTACACTTCAGATTCCCGAGATGATACCTTCTAGTATTCGATCACTTAGATCATTAGAAAACCCTTTTTCCAGCAATCCACATTATTTTAATGCTTGTCATACTCATCATCTTATATTACTGATTGTCTTTATCAAAACCTTTCTGAAAAGATATCTTAGCTTATCCATTACACTTCAGCCATACCTTTATAAGGCTCTGCTGTCAACTATTCAGGTAGAATTAACCTCTTAGTTGACTTCTCTAAATACTCTTTGGTTACAAATTCAATACACTTTATCGATAATAGACTTCCAATCTTGTTCAATATGTACTCAAATATCACTTTCATCATACTTTTATTCCATATTCTTTGTCTTCCTGATCTATCTGGCTTCACAGTTGACATATTATAATACTAATGTCTCCTTAAAGAAATAATCATTCTTACTTAGGTTATGTCTGATTTAAAGACTTTTCAAAGTTTTTCTAACATTTGAGGAGTCTACACTGTAACTCTTTCCATGTTTGCTTTGATTATCCTTGCAATATAGCTTACTACTTTTAGTACTCTAACTGATTCATACCTAACATCTTTTTTTTGAGCTTCAAATATAATCTCTTTACAGATCAATTTCTTTCTTAGTTTCTTTTCTAATCATCTCAGTAGTATCATTACTTAACTTTCCAATTCTCCCTTATATGTACTAACAATACAAACATCTTATAATAAGATACTACTGAGTTATTTCCATCATAACTTCAATCCTTAACTTATTTTGAGTAAATCGCCATATTACATCTGCAGCAACTACTGACATTGTTATCTTCAAACATATATATTTCTAAAGTAAAGATGTTTCTTCTTCTTACTCCTTTGTATCCGAGTATCTTATAATTTCTGTATCATATCCACTATGGGTCCTTTCTTGACCTCTAAGATTCGTCAACTGACGCAATCCATTATCTTTTTACTTTTCTTATTCTAATATCATTTCACCTTATACTAATGAGGAGCATCATCAAGTCATACAATTAGTATATCAGTAATATGACATCCTAGGGGCATGTATTTACTGAAAACTCCATATCAAACTTGGTTTAGCATACAGAACTAGCTAAACCTTTGCTCTGATACCAATAAATGTAACACCCATAACGTATATTCGTAGTTGAATAGACATTATAGATGTTACTTAAACATGCTACTGAAATTTAAGCTTAAATTTTTTTTATTCCTATACGATTCATCGTCTAGCTGATTATTTAAACTATCGTTATAATTCAATTTAGTACATCATATACTATCAGTAAGTAAAAGGTTTACATGCCCACTAGAGATTGTCATAATTTAGAATGTCTTACTGATGTTCTGCAGATTGTAGCTTGAACAACATGCTTGAATCCCCTTTTAGTGCTCCAACTTGACCTACGTATGAAACAATCACACGCTAAGTACGAACTTAGTGAGGCAGTTAAACTTATTTATTTTAGAAACATGAAATAATGTAATACAATATGTCATATATAAAAGTGCACTTCGTTTTCTCTATAACATGGCAAGTATATCACAATGTACATATGTCATGTATCATAACTATCATATAAATCATGATATTATTGCATAATATGTTCTCTATCATGGACATGCTTTCATCATGTAATCATTTACATATCATGTACTCTATCATGGTCATGCTTTCATTATGCCATGATTTGCATAACATGTATTCTATCATGTATGTCATGTACTTCTCTTTCATGTAACATGTAACTTCCTTTTCATGTATCAAGAAATCATGTAACATTTGTATCATGTAACATGTAACGTCTGTATCATTTAACATCTTGTTATTATTATCATCGTGTCTGGCTAAAGGCCCATGGAAACCCCGTAGCCTATATGCACTGTAGTGCCATGTAGAGTACGAACTTGAGAAGACGCTCTTTGCTCCTCATATAAGGACGCTCTTTGCTCCTTATATTAAAACACCACGTTAGTGCATTTTGCACTATGGGCTTGGATCCCCAGGGTGTATCTTGTTTCATTTAATCTTGTTATTATCCATATTTCATGTATGCATAATGCATCATCATTTATGCAACCAATAATTCGTACCTGGTATTACGTCAAGCTTGCCATGACGAGCAGTGTATCATAGAGAAATGTCATGCCATTTTCAATGTAATGCAAACATTTAAAAATGTACTCACCTTGGCCATTTATTAATACGCCTCACTGATCCTTTCATTTATAGTACCTCAAACCTTCTTTTGATTCAGATCCAACTTTATTTATCACATGAATATAAATAAACATTTGTTAAATTCACTTCTAACAATATTTTAAACATGCTATCAAATCTAATCATTCGAATATACAAAATTTCCTTCTTTTCTTATACTGTCCAAAACTCATTTTTTGGTCCCTAATGACCATTTTGAACTTCAAATAATTCCTCCAAACTTGCTAATTAACATTAGATATAAAATGTCTCAAATTCCATTTTCTGACAGCTTGCACTACCTTTGAAGATTTATTTCTATAAAATGATCTAAAACTCGGAATTCGATTTCGCTTGCTCTGAAAGAAACTAGATTCAATAAGATTTTCAGCCATATAAATTAATAGCCCAAATTCAGCTCGTACGATTTATGACAAATTTTCAAAGTCAATTTTCGATGCTGATTTCGGAACAAACTACCATACTGTTTTCTGTCCTTTCACCACTTAAAAATTCATATCCTTTTACTCGGAACTCAAAATCGGTTTCCATTTTTTGAAAAAGAAACTATACGAACAAATCTTTACGTCAATATAAAATTCACCATCTAACCATTGTTTTAGAATTTATGGTGAATTTTCAAACTTGCTGTCAAATGCAGTTTTCCTACACAACTTCCATAAATAACTTCAAACTCTATACTAATTTCTCCTTACTTTGATATTTGTCAATTTGGTCCCCTTACATGATTCAAACCACTAATGTATCACTTTCTTCATCAAATAATTATTCAAAAATAATTCCCTTTAATTTTTCGTTCTTTCTGAAATAGTCACTAAAAATGCAAAGATAAGGATTCAAGCTTCTTAACTTTGCAAATTAGTCCTCAAATCAACATTACTACTTGAATTATAATATTTCAACTAAAATCAGATTTAGTCCTTCTCTAAAACTCATTTCCGAATTGTTCACTTAACTTTGACAATTTGTCAAAATGGTCACTAATTCGATTCAACATCGGTTTTGCATTCTAACTTCAATTTCACATCTCCAACATCAATAATAACATAAATACACTTTAAAATCATAAAAAATCAGATTCGATCCTCCAACTTTTAAGATTTTTGAAATGGTCCCTATACCTTTAACTTAGGGTTTTGCTTCCAAATAACAATTCAAGCTTACTAGATTATTAATTCAACATCACAAACCCTAAATTAAACTTGAATCCATAAACCCTAATCATCTTCATATAAACTAAAATATGTGGGTTTAAATCTCAACTCAAAAACATGATTTTAGCATTATACTAACTTGATTTCATCATGAAATCATAAAATTCCAAAAGCCCCAAACTTTTTCCGTAAACCCTAATTTCTTCTCATGAAAAATTCTCATCAATCAAGCATGTTTTCCATGAATTATTTACACCAAAAGATAGAGCTTGAAGAGTAGAACAACTTTGCAGTTGAAAATATTACCTGAAAATTGAGTTTCGGGGCTTGAATCGAACTTGGAAATTTTTTCTCCATTTTTCTTTCTTTCTCCCCCTCATATTTCAAAATTTGAGGATGAAGGATGGTCTTCATCTTTTGTTTTTCATCCAATTTGGCCACTTGTCTTGTATAAATGAATTTTAAATTCATTTAGATAGTAAAATTACTAAAATACCCTTTTAATCCAACGGTTGAGATTGATCTTATCATTAATCAAGGGCCAAGATTTACTCTTCCATTTTCTTCTTCCAAAATTAATCACTGGTTCTAGCCTTGCTTTGGCAAGTGATTCTGCACACACACAAAACCACACCAAAGCAGTATTTTTTTTCCACAAAAGTAAGCAAAATATGAAATCAAGCTTGTCCACCAAGGAAACAATGCAAACATGCATGAATGGCTAATACTGCAACTAATATGAGCCTAAGTCTAGCAATAATATGAATAAAAAGGGTGAATAAAATAGTACTTTTAGACACTTAAGACACCTCAAACTCGAACTATTGTTTGTCCTCAGGCAATGCAAACTAATAATTACCTGCCAAGACTTCAATTTTCACAAACTTAGCTTTAAACTTGATTTCAATTCTCAGAACCGTGGCACAAAGTATGATTGGCTTTTCATTTTTCGGAAAACTTAAGAGTTACTCGGAATCAAACTATAATGCTTGTGAGTGTGTGCGGAGTTGTGTACAAGTGGATTTTTCGGATTCTATGCAAACAAGAGGTTTTCAAATTACTTCATTGGGTTCTTTTAACATGTTTTTAACTAGAACCGGTTTCGGGCACCTCTAGTGTTTTATTTTTAGTTTTCTTAAGTTAATTAATTTATTCGACTAGAGCCGGTTTTGGGCACCTCTAGCGATCAATTTTTAGCATATACTAAAGCCAATTTCGGGCACCTCTAGCATTCATCCAATTTTTATTCTAATCCCCTAATTTTTTAACTATCAACCTACGTTCGCTAGAATTCCTTAAATCAATCAAGCCACAACAGTGTCTCATCAAGTTTAGCATCATAGTAAGATTCTAAGTGTTTCCACGTTTATCCTAGAATAAAAAGTTCTATCAATTAAGTATATTGGCAAAGTTATCATCAGATATTCATCAAATCTAGGCAATTCTTGTTCCAACTAAAGGCATGGCAAGCAATTTATGTATCCTAAATGCAATACATAAGATGAATGCAACTAAACATGGTAACTAACTAGTAACAATCCCCCCCAAACTCGAGTGAGGCATTGTCCTCAATGCATGCAAAAAAAGAAAAATAAAAAGAAAAATAAAGAAAAGTAAAATGCAAACGAGGACTTACTCTGAGAGTTCATCGTCGTGGATGATTAGTTTCCTTTTGGTCGGTGTCTTGATTCTTTTGCTTGAACGCGATCGTTGCTTCTTGTTGCCGATGGTCGAATCGATCCTCATACGGGGTTGTCCTCATCGTCCTCTTCATTAATGTCATTGGATTTTTGCTTGGGCTTGGAGGATTCGATTGGTGCGGTCTTTGTTGGTGCAATGGCGGACTCGTCCAAATCTGAAAAGTCAGACAATGATTCAGTACGAGTTGATTCGGGCATAGGTGCTTTACCTTTGGCTTTTGCAGTGGTTGCCGGGGCGTCTTTAGCTTTGGTTGCCGCGACATCTTCAGTGTTGGTTGTCATGGCAACTGCTTGGGCAGGCGCAGTGTAGGTTGCCGCGACATCATCTGTTGCAGTTGCCATGGCAACTGCTTCATTGGTTGTCGTGGCAAGAATTTTGGCAGGAAAGATGAG
This sequence comes from Hibiscus mutabilis, assembly GCA_019671005.1. Lineage (NCBI taxonomy): Eukaryota > Viridiplantae > Streptophyta > Magnoliopsida > Malvales > Malvaceae > Hibiscus > Hibiscus mutabilis. The sequence goes on along the minus strand of CM033738.1, from coordinate 11,375,257 downwards.
GAACGACACGCGGCTATCCGGGTACTTTTCCAGGATGACTTGGGTGATGGCATTATTGTGATCCTTCATGTACCGCATGAACATTAATTGTCGGTCTTCAATTTGCCTAAGGTGGTTCACCAACGGTTGTAATAGTGCTTCAAGTTGTCCCGGGGTTGCTGTCTGAGTTGCCCGAGCATCAGTTGTTTGAGCATTAGGAGTTGCCGAGGCGGCAGGAGTTGTCGTGGCAACTGGAGGCATTGGGGATTTTACCGGTGCCTCTCCCATTAGCTTTCAAATTTGTGCTCGATTCCAACCGGACTTTGGTAGGGCCTTTTCATCAGTGGACTCACTTGGGATATGCATCTCCTTGCAAAGATTGGAAATTAAGCAAGGGAAGAAAAGAGAACCCTTGTCTTTTGTGCTACATACAAAAATCTCGTCACAAATAATTTTTCCAATGTTAGTGATCGGATTATGCAAGATAGAATGTATGAGCAAACGACGAGGTGTATCAACGGTGGTATTGTGTGTTGTGGGCATTAAAGAAGTTTTAACAAACTTATTCCATAATTTTGCCTCGGGCTTAAGCCGAAGGCGATTTACCGTGCCCTTGTATTTACCGTCGTTCCAATGAGTTCTTGAAGCACCTTATCGAGTTGCTTGGGTGTGAGTTGATCAACAAAGGCTTGATGCTCGTCCTTCTCAATGTAGAGCTTGTAAAAGGTGTTGATGTTTTCGGGGCTTATGAGTATAGCCTTGTCATGAACAAAAACATAAGGATTATCCGAGTTAGGTGAGTGGGCATAGAATTCTTTTATCCATGAGATGTTACCCGGTTCCGATTGATGGCAAAAGATTTGCCACTTTTGATGTGCAATCCTTTCGAAGATTAATGGTTCAAGGCTGAAATCTTGATGAGAGTTGGAGTATTCAAAGCCTTGTTCTTCGCAAATCTTCTGGCTTTCAAACTTGGAGTGAAATCTTTCTTGAACCACCGGTGTAGCAAACTTCTTGTATCTTGGTTCTTTGGAGGAACTTGGATGAACCAAAAATTTGATTTTGGATGCCATGGATGATCTTGGTTGTGAGTTTGGTAGAAACAAAGAAAAGAAAGCAAAAGAAACTAAAGAGTTGCAAGATGAAAAGTAGGAATAGGTTTCTTGGAAGTTAAGGGTGATGGGTTAAATAGAAAAGATAGGTAGTAAATATGGTGGGTGTGATTAATTGGAAAGAAAGAAACCAAGGGTTTCGATTGGGGGAAGGAGACGGCTAGGGGATTTGGGGAAGGGGAAGTGTTTGGCCGGCTATGTAGGGTTTATTTAGGGTAAGTTGGAGGCTTAATATAAACCTTAGATTTAGCCCATTAATTTCCTTGTTGAAGAAGTTTCCTTCTTGAATCAAATTCCTCTTTATCTTGAACTCTTTTCCTATAATTCAAAAACAAATAAAATAAGGATTTAAATTAAAGATAAACTAATAAAATAAAATAAATAAATATGTGCAAAGAAATTCTTAAACTTAAAATTTAAAATCAATTAGATAAATATGAAATAAAGATGTAGTCTTAATCTTAAAGAAAATAAATAAATCTATCCTAAAAAGAAAAAAAATAACCGAAATTAATAAATAAAAAATTAAATAGTTAGAAAAAAATAAAAAAAATAAAATATTGAAAGGAGAGCATGCTCATGCATCTCCTAAGGTGACCACTTCTTTGTTATGTTCCACATGGGCACTGTTGTAGTGCTTCAATCTTTGTCTGTTGACTTTGAATTCATGTTCGTCAGTGATGGACTTGATCATCATGGCACCATGGGAGAATGGTTTGATAACTTCGAATGGTCCCGACCATCTTGATTTCAGTTTTCCTGGGAAAAGTTTCAGCCGAGAATTGAATAAGAGAACTAGTTGCCCTGGCATGAATTGCCGCGGCAATAGTTTCTTGTCATGCCAATGCTTTGTTTTCTCCTTGTAGATTCGTGTATTGTTATAGGCGAGTGCACGAAATTCTTCTATCTCGTTGAGGTCCAACAAACGCTTTTGTCCGGCACTTTCCCAATCCATATTCACGGTCTTGATTGCCCAATATGCCTTGTGTTCGATTTCTATCGGTAGATGGCATGTTTTGCCATAGACAAGTCAGAAGGGAAACATACCTAAGAGTGTTTTGAATGCAGTGCGATATGCCCAAAGTGCATCATCTATTATTATTAACCAATCATTCCTAGAGGGATTTACAACTTTATCGAATATACCCTTCAATTCTCGGTTGGAAATTTCTGCTTGCCTATTGGTTTGTGGGTGATATGCCGTGGCAATCTTGTGAGATACACCTAAGCGTTGTAACATCTTGGCGATGAGTTTGTTGTCGAAATGCTTGCCTTCATCACTGATAATTGCTCTCGGCATCCTAAACCGTGTAAATATGTTTTTCTTACAAGAATTATTGCACGGTCTTAGAATCGTTGGTGGGAACTGCAGCTGCCTCAACCCATTTAGACACGTAGTCGACGGCAAGTAGAATGTAGAGGTTGTCGAATGATGATGGGAAAGGTCCCATAAAATCAATCCCCCATACATCAAACAATTCCACCTCGATGATGTTTTGGAGCGGCATCTCATGTCGTCTAGAGATATTGCCCATCCTCTGGCAACAATCACATTGCTTGTAAAACTCTTGGGCATCTTTGTACAGTGTTGGCCAATACAAACAGGATTGCAAAGCTTTGGCCGCAGTACGAGCTCCTCCAAAATGTCCTCCATAGGTTGAAGAATGGCATTGTCGGAGTACATTCTACTGCTCATCTTCAGGGACACATCGGCGTATAACCTAATCTACACATTGTTTAAACAAAAGAGGCTCATCCTAAAAGTAATGCTTAGCATCATGGCGGAACCGCTTCTTCCCTTGGTAAGGCCATAAGGTAAAATACCACAAACAAGGAAATTAACTAAATCCGCGTACCAGGGTATTGCCGAGGCATGTGTTGCTGAGACAACTACTTCCATGGTTGCCGAGGTGTGCGCGTCTAGAGTTTCCGTGGCATGCGCGTCAAGGGTTGTCGAGGCATGCGCGTCAAGGGTTTTCGAGGCATACGCGTCTGTAGTTGCCGAGGCGTGCGCATCCATGGTTGCCGAGGCAACTAACAGTTGCTCATCTGGGAATGCATCGCATATCTCTAAATCCGCGTCCTCCTCCCTATTGCGTTCTAAGCGTGATAAGTGATCGGCCACTTGATTTTTTGTTCCTTTCCAGTCCTTAATTTCAATGTCAAACTCTTGTAAAAGAAATATCCAACGAATCAAACGAGGTTTGGTATTCTTTTTAGCAAATAGATACTTAATTGCTGAATAGTCCGTATGGACAATTACCTTTGTACCAATCAAATAGGATCGGAACTTGTCAAATGAGTAAACTACAACTAGTAACTCTTTCTCCGTTGTTGTGTAATTCACTTGAGCACTATTGAGAGTTTTACTAGAGTAGTATATCACATGAAATGTCTTACCTGTGCGTTGGCCTAGGACTGCTCCTACCACGAAATCACTTGCATCACACATGAGCTCAAAATGTAGCGTCCAATCTGGGGGAACGACAATGGGTGTTGAGACAAGCTTTTCCTTTAGGGTTTCGAATGCTTGGGCGCAAGAATCATCAAAATTGAAGACTTTATCCTGTTCAAGCAAATTGCACAAGGGTTTAGTAATTTTAGAAAAATTATGAATGAACCTCCTGTAAAAACCTGCATGTCCAAGAAAGCTTCGGATTCCTTTAACCGAACTTGGTGGGGGTAATCTCTCGATCACGTCCACCTTGGCTTTGTCTACTTCAATTCCCTTGGATGAAATCTTGTGGCCGAGAACTATTCCTTCATCTACCATAAAATGGTACTTCTCCCAATTAAGGACTAAATCGGTTTCTTCACATCTTGCCAACACCTTTTCTAAATTACTGAGGCAACTGTCGAAGTCATTACCAAAAACGGAAAAATCATCCATGAAGATCTCAAGGAAGTTTTCGACCATGTCTGAAAAGAGTGCCATCGTGCATCTTTGGAAAGTTGCCGAGGCATTATACAATCCGAACGGCATCCTTCGGAAAGCATAAGTACCGTATGGGAATGTGAAGGTTGTCTTTTCTTGATCTTCTGGTGCTATGGCAATTTGATTGTAACCTGAATAACCATCAAGAAAACAATAAAAGGGTTTACCTGCAAGACGGTCAAGCATTTGATCAATAAAGGGTAATGGAAAATGATATTTCTTAGTGGCGTTGTTTAGCTTTCGATAATCCATACAAACCCTCTAACCGGTCACAGTCCTGGTTGGAATGAGTTCATTGTTTTCATTACTTAACACCGTTATACCTCCCCTTTTCAGTACACATTGTACCAGACTTACCCATGTACTATCAGAGATATGGTATATGATGTCAGCGTCAAGCCACTTGATGATTTCTTTCATTACAACCCCTTTCATGGCATGATTCAGTCTCCTCTGGGCCTCAATTGAAGGTTTGTGATCATCTTCCAACAAAATCTTGTGCATGCACACTGCCGGGCGAATTCCCTTTAAGTCGACAATTGTCCACCCTATTGCCTTCTTGTGTAGCATCAACATTTTGATCAACTTCTTTTATTGCTCAGGCTGTAACTTAGAGGAAATAATTACAGGAAATGTATTATCGGTTCCCAAGTAAGCATATTTTAGTTGCCCTGGCAACTGTTTCAACTCAAGAATCGGTGGTTGTTCAATGGAGGGCTTTTCGAGTTTACCTTCCTTACCTGAGTAATCCAGTGGTTCAAAGTATGTACCTGGTCGATTAACTAACCAATTTACCTCTTCTTGTTGTTCCTCATCGATCGGTTCTTCATACTTCTCAGTTTCTCTTGATCAGCAATGTAGTTGCCGAGGCAACTAAATTCCTCGTCAAAGTTAAACTCTGTTGTGGCATGAAGAAGTTGGCATTCTTCCGGATCATCAGTATGCCTTAGTGTTTGGAACACATTTAGTTTAACTTGTTGGTGATTCACCCTCATTGTGAGTTCTCCCTTTTCAACATCGATCGAGGTTCTGCCTGTTGCTAGGAAGGGTCTCCTGAGAATGATAGGTGCATGCTCATCTGCTTCACAATCCAAAACAATAAAGTCATCGGGAAAAATAAATTTATCAACTTTTACCATTATGTCTTTGATTTTTCCTTCTGGATGCACATAGGATCTGTCGGCTAGCTGTAGCATAACTGTTGTAGGTCTTGCCTTCTCGATTCCTAGTTTCTAGAAAACTGATTTAGGCATCAAGTTTATGCTGGCTCCAAGGTCACATAATGCTTTCCCGACATAGTGGTTTCCGATGGAACAAGGTATTGTGAAACTTCTGGGATCCTTCAACTTGGGTGGCATGCGATTGTACAACATGGCCATGCATCCCTCTGTTGTGGCAACTGTTTCAAACTCTCATAGCCTTGTTCTATTGGACACAATGTCTTTCAGAAACTTGGCATAGTTCAGCATTTGTTCAATCACCTTAACCAATGGCAAGTTGATGTGGACTTGCTTTAGGATATCAAGAAACTTCTTGAATTGATATTCTTGCTTTTGTCGCTTCAACCTTTGTGGGAATGGTGGTGGAAGTCGGATATCTTTGATCATTTCATTGGTTTAGAACTTGATTAACGGCATTGCCGAGGCAACTAGAGTTACCGAGGCATTGTCAACTGGGGTTGATGTGGCGTGCCTATCGTTGGTTGCCGTAGAATCCTTATCGCTGGTTGCCGAGGCATGCTTATCGCTAGTTGCCACGGCAATTCCTGGTTCAGCATCTGAGGCTTTGCCGCTGAGTTCGTCTTGTTCTTTTTGTGGAGTTTTGTTTGATGAGCGAGCTTGAGCCTCTTTAAGTTGTTGGCCACTTCTAGTGGTGATCGCTTACATTGCTCATGGCCAGTTCCTCTTGCGACTTCAGTATCGCTAGGTAAACCTCATTGCGGTCTAGTATTCAGGTTTTGAGCAAATTGTCCGACTTGATTTTCCAATGATTTGATTACTGCCTCTTGGTTTTGCAATCTCATCTCGGTCATGTTAATAAAAGCATCAGTTCTTTTTATGAAGTTACTATTCTCAGCCATATAAGATTCAGTTTTCAACATAAAAGCATTGAGAGAATTTTCCAAAGAACTAGATGTTGTCAGTTGTTGCTGCGGTAACTGTTGCCGTGGCATATTCTGCTAGAATCCCAATGCTTGTGCATTCTGATTGTTCTGGTTTAGAGAATTGTTGGGATTACTCCATGAAAAATTCGGGTGCTTCTTCCAAGCTGGATTGTATGTATTGGACATCACATTGTTGTTCCGGCTGTAATTCCCCATATAAAAGCTGAATTCTGCATATATTCAGAAGAATCATGGTTACCACCACATAACTCACAAAAGGAGTCCATTACCTTGACCTCTTATATGTTGTTTTGTTTCTGCATGTTCTGGACCATCTTGGTTAGAGTGGCCAATTGTGCCGAAATTGAATATGATGATCCTAGTTCATGTATTGTGGCTTGGCGTCTAACTCCTCCTCTTCTAGCAGAGGGGAATTGATAATCATTCTTGGCAAGACTGTTTAGAATTTGCATTGCTTCCTCCGGCGACTTATCTAGGAGTATGCTGTTTGCAGAGGCATCTAGCATCATCCTTGTTGGTGTATTCATAGCGTTGTAAAACATTGTTACTTGTCTCCACATTGGGAATCCGTGTAGGGGGCATTTGTGTAGAAGTTCTCTATATCGCTCCCAAGCCGCGTACATGGATTCATCATCTGCCTGCCGAAAAGAAGTAATTTCGTTACGAAGCTTATCAGTTAAATTTGTAGGACTAAATCGAGCAAGGAAATCATGACAAAGATCGGTCCAAGATCCAATTGATCCGGCAGGAATACTATTCAACCATGCTTTCACCCTATTCCTCAGTAAATAGGAGAATAATCTTAGTCGTAAAACATCGAGGGTGACTCCTTGTATTTTGAATGAATTGCAAATCTCGAGGAAAGATTTAAGATGTTTTCGTGCATCTTCAGTTGCTGAACCGCCAAATTGACCAATTGTGTTTATCATATTGAACATCACCGGTTTCAACTCAAAGTGGTCGGCTTCAATTTCAGGTGTGACAACTCCTGGATTAAGTCCTTCAAGATCTTCAAGATAGTCTCGAATAGTTCTGTTTCGTGCAAGAATCACTCCTCCTCCTACTGGAACATCTTGATTCATATTGCCGTCTTGATTAGCCATTGCTACTCTTAACCTTCGTCTGAGTCTTTGCAAGGTTCGTTCAATTTCTGGATCAAAGGGATATTCTGGTGTAATCGGTCTCGCCCTGGTCATATACCAATGCAAAACCAAAGTTTGTTAGCCCTTTGAATCTTAAACAAGAAAAATAAAATGTGCAAGAAAATAAAAACAAAGTTGCTATTGCCAATCCCCGACAACGGCGCCAAAAACTTGTTGCGCGTAATAAATGCTCCGCAATTGTGCAAGTGTACACGTCGCAAGTTATAGTATAAAAGATATCATCTCCACAGGGATTGGTGCCACTTCAAGAATCTAATCTCTTGCACTGTAAAAAGTAAAAGAACACAAGTAGAAGATTGTAGGAGTTTTAACTAACAACTAAACTAGAAAGCAAATAAGTAAAATAAGATGTAATCAAATGAGAGAGAATAGGCCAGGTTATCGTGAGTTGAGGTGTGATAGCCGATTTGATCTTCTTGGTAAAAGAATGCAAGGGCAACACAGTTGCCGTGGCAACTTGCGCAGCGGGGTTGCCTTGGCAACTAATCGTCGGTTCCCTGGGCGACTGGCTGGGCAACTGTTTGGGTGGCTGGGCAGCAACTTCAAGGTTCGGTGGAGCGTTATTCAATGGTTTCTTCTTATCTCTAAGTCGAAACTCTAGCTAATTGTGCATGCCTTGACAATACATGCCTGCGTGAATCAAGGGTGAACAACAACCAATCTTGAACTCCTCTTAGCCGTTGAAATCCTTAACTTATTCCTAAGCCGGATTAATCTTCACCATCAATAGATTGAATAAAGACCATACTCATTCGTTTCTTGAATCTAACTCTCCCAATATTAGATAAATAGATAAAGTTACGAGATCCTCTCCCAATTCACTCCCAAACAAGAATAAGAACCAAGAATGAGTAAACCTTGAATTGAAAGTGCAAACTCTTATTACCTAAACAAAATCCAATTGTTTCTCACAACCACAAAACGCAATAACCTTAGCCAAATAGATTTAGTTCATGGCTAGGTTCCAAAGAAACACAAGACAAAGAATTCCTAACATAAACCTAATTGAACAAGAAAGAAAAATATGAAGAATGGTTGAAGCCTTGTCGAAATCTCTCATTGCTCTTGTCGAAATCTCTCATCTTCTCCCTTGCCGAAATATCTCCCTTCCTCTCTAGTTTGACGGCTTGGACTCCTTTAAATAGGAGATGGCTAGGTCAAAATCCTTCTCGAGGAGGAAGTTAAGTTGGAATTAAATACTTTAAAAGAATACAATTCTTTATTATATTTAAATTCCTTCTAGATCTTCTCCTATCTTTTTGGGATTTAATTTCTCTTTAACCTTTTCATGGAAATCAAACTACTTTGGGATTTAAATTTGCTCCATGTCATCTTGGGCTTATCTAGTACTATATCATCTTATCCCTTATCGAAAATTGCCCTGGCAACTAGTTCGACATCTCCTTCATGAATTGCCCTGGCAACTAGCTCGGCATCTCCTTCATGCATTGCCCTTGCAACTGGTTCCAGCCTTGCTTTGGCAAGTGATTCTGCACACACACAAAAACACACCAAAGCAGTATCTTTTCCATAAAATTAAGCAAAATATGAAATCAAGCTTGTCCACCAAGGAAACAATGCAAACATGCATGAATGTCTAATACTGCAACTAATATGAGCCTAAGTCTAGCAATAATATGAATAAAATAGTACTTTTAGACACTTAACAACTACCTAAGGCATTGGATGCCCCATCAAAATAAAGCTTCCAAGATTCATTGATGGGGCTCTCCTCAAATAGGGCACCAATCAAGTCTTCATCTGAAAAACTAAAGTCGAGCGGCTCATAGTCATCTGAGGTGCGGCTTGCCAAAAGATATGCTACCACACTTCTTTTTACTACTTTCTGGCTCATGTAGACGATATCAAATTCAGATAACAACATTTGCCAACGGGCTATTCTTCCAGTTAGTGCTAGTGTCTCCATCAGAAATTTCAGTGGATCTATATGGGAAATCAAGCAAGTATTATGATATAACATGTACTGCCTGAGTCGCTTAGTAGCCCATACAAGGGCACAACACAGCTTTTGGATCAATGAATACCGTAGTTCACATTCGGTGAACTTCTTGCGTATATAGTAAATGACATTTTCTTTCTTGCCCTACTCATCATGCTGTCCTAGCACGCATCCCATCGAGTTATCAAATACCGTCAAATACAAAATTAACGGCATATCCGGTACCGGTGCTACCAAAATCGGAGCATTGGTCAGATACTTCTTAATATTCTCTAGGGCTTCTTGACAATCTTCATCCCATCTTCCCGGATTATTCATTCGATGTAATCTAAAAATAGGATCATACTTTGTGTTTGAGGTGGCGGCAGATCTTGAATTGCTTTCACTTTGTCAGGGTTGATTTCAATCCCCTTTCAACTAACCACAAAACCTAAGAGCTTTCCGGATGTGACCGCAAAGGTACACTTGGACGGGTTGACCTTCAATTGATATTTTCTGAGCCTTTGAAACATCTTTAGCAAATTCTCAATATGTTCTCCTTCGGTTTGGGGCTTGGCTATCATGTTGTCCACATACACCTTAATCTCCTTGTGCATCCAGTCGTGGAACAAGGTAACCATGGCCCTTTGATAAGTTGACCCGGCATTCTTCAATCCAAAGGGAATGACTTTATAGCAAAATGTGCCCCCACGTAGTTACAAAGGTGGTCTTTTCCATGTCTTCGGGGTGCATTTTAATTTGATTATACCCTTAAAAGCCATACATGAAAGAAAACCAAGAATGCCCCACAGTGTTATCGACTAGGGTATCAATGTGAGGCAGAGGAAATTATCCTTAGGACTTGCCCTATTGAGGTCCCTATAATCTATGCACATACGTACTTTTCCGTCTTTCTTGGACATTAGGACTGTGTTGGCTACCCACTCTGGTACTTGGCAACCTTCAAAAATTTGGCTTCAAACTGTTTCTTCACTTCCTCTCTAACCGTTAACTACATATTCGACCCCATTCTTCTAATTTTTTGCTGGACTAGCTTGCATTCTGGCTTTATTGGGATTTTGTACACCACTATATCCGTTTCTAAACTTGGCATGTCTTGGTAGGTCCATGCAGAAACATCTTTGAATTCTGAAAGTAATTCTACCAAATCTTTCTCACCCTCGATGACAGAGTGGTACCAATCTTCACTTCCTTCTTTTCTTCTTCGGTCCCTAAATTCAAAACTTCCAATTCTTCTTGGTGGGGCAGAATCTGTTTCTCTTCACTAGCCATCAATCTTAGCAATTCACCCGGGACCTCATATTCCTCTTTATCATCCCCTTCATCTATTTCATCTGAGCATGAGGGTTGTTCAAAATCTATCTAGGGATTAGGCCTAGAATCATTCATACAGTTAATATTCGGGGACCTGCACGAGTTTAGAAGTATGTATTGAGTATAGAAATAGCTTATAAATGAATAAATAAATAAGTAATAAAAGAATAAGTGATGGATGAATGAATAATGAATGAAATGAGTGTTCTATCTCTCAAAAACATCATTTTCATTGAAAATAAAAATAGATTGACATAGTAGCCCTATTACAAAATATTACTATTACTCTCGGGCCAAAAACAATAGGGTGATTCCGGACATTACTTTGATTGAGTCCTAAAAACTACAGGCAGCTCCTTGCTGGTCCAATTGCTAAGCTCTTTGCCTGGAAAGCATGGACATATCCTTTCCAAGGGCTGAACCATTTTGCCATCTTCAGAGATTACGTTTACATCCATTCCATCCATGGCTTCGCAGATCAACTCTTCATTGAGGATCCACTCATTCTCTTGATTGGCTTCTTGGACCTTGAGTCCTGGATTCACGATTCCACCAGACACGAAGACTTTTTTCATATTTGTATAGGTGATTGGAGTCCACGAAATCTCCTATCTTCTAAGTCGGGCCTTCCGTTGTTCTTCTATTCTTTTCCAATCTTGTTTCTTTTGCAGAAAGTTAGGTCTATGTCAAAGCCCAAAACGTTCATACTTGTAGATAACATTTATAGGTTGCAGATGTCCTTGCAGGCTCCTTCCCAAACCTCTTCCTCTTTTCGCTCCTCTTCCTAGCGTTCTTGTCACCACCATTTTGGTGCAATTTGATCATCTTGGGCATGGGATCCTATTCCCCTGAGCGACAAAAGTGGCATTTATGAATTCCAATGCCCTAAAGGAACATTCCAAGGCCTCCTCATCAAGGGGAATGTATGGAGCGTCTGAAGTTACTGAAGCCGCGACATCTTGCTCGACATGAACTGTTACTAATTTTTCTTCGATGACGAACATCAACTTCTGGTGCAAAGAAGATGAATCTGCTCTAGCTGAATAGATCCACGGTCTCCCTAACAGATAGTTATAAGATGGCTGGATGTCCATGACCATGAAATCCACAGTGTATTCGGTTGGACCTATAAGCAGGGGTACTTCAATTCTCCCAACCACTTCTCTTTGGGTCCCGGTAGTATGTGACCTTTACAGTGGGTAGTAATATTGAGGGCCTTGTTGGATCCCGTACCCTCTTCCGGTATCTCATTATCACTGAAGGTGATATGATTACAATCAGTGATATATCCGATGATCTGGTCAAGCTTACCAACTGAAATATTACTCTTGACAAAAGTTTGATTCAATACTTTTAATAAAACCTCATGGTGTTTTTCTGAATTCAATAGTAGGTCAAGTACTAAAATCTGGGTTGGTTGTTTTCTGAGTTGGTCTACTACACTATATTCACTGTGTTTTAAGAACTTCAAAAATTACTGAGCTTGAGCCCCAGTCACTGGCTTATTGAGTTTTGGGGGTGGCTCTTCCCCAAATATCTTCATAGGTTCGGGTTCAGTTGCCTTGCCTTTTCCTTTCATCTCTTCTACTGCCTTCAGAGCTAGAGAAGCATAGAATCAACCGCTCCGTGTGAAATGCCCAACATCATTTATTTCTTTGGTGTTTAGCTTTATTGGTTCTCCTTCGGTAGGCTTCATTTCCTCAATTGGTTTCTTCTTTTCTTGCGAACTGGAACTTCCTTGTATAGAGACATTGGCAGTGTAGTTCCATGCAGCATCCGGGTATCTTTAAAGGGAAAGGATGCCAGGGCAAAAATTATAATTTTAGGGGCTATCATGGGATTCTCTTCCCGTGGTACGTTTTCTTAACTAGGCTTGAGGCCGATGACAAGTGGCATCTTCGCATTGTATTTGGAATCTGGAGCATCTAATGTGTAAAATTTTGAATTACTGCTCCTTTCTTCTTCATCATCAAAAAATTCAATCACTTTACCATCCATCAACTTCTGAACAACTTGGCGGAACTCTATACAATTTTGGATCTGATGATCCCTCGACTGATGGTATTCGCAATAGGGGCCACAACCCTTTTTCACAATTACCATTCCATAGTCGATGAGACGAGCCATACATAGTTGCTGAAAGGCCCATCTCATGGGGAACTTGACTTCTAACACGCTTGTCTTAGCCATTCTTGCACACCCTTCCTCAACGGCATTTATGCCTTGACCACCATGATTCGACAAAGGATTATTGGCAGTACTTGGCTCCCCTAGCTGTAGCACGCCATTCTTGATCAAATTCTGAACAAACTTTTTAAATGCTATATAGTTCACACTTGTAACACCCCTTACCCCGGGTTAGTAGCAAACCGGTTAGGGAGCGTTACCAAGCACATTACAAACAAGAACGAGGCAAGAATAGGTTAAATTATCCTTATTAGATGAGTTACTTAACTATCAAGTAACCAAGCATTTATAACTTAACATGTAAGCAATCTCATATTTTGTTTACAAAATATTATAGGTTACCAAACAATTCAATTGACATCATCATACAACCATCATTCGAATAACCTAAGTGAGCAAACATGCTTCCCTTTTTGGTGTTTTCATTATTCCTTAGATCGATACAAGTAACATTTCATACATAAATTTACTAGACATAATCATTTGTACATACCTTGTCTCCAAGCAAGCCATATGCCAAGCCTTACCATTCAGCAATTACCATATAAACTTATAAAAACACTTACAACATGGTATGTTCACACAAGCGACTATCTCATCTCACAAGTCATTCGAATGGCACAATAGGCTAGATCAATCACTTTGAAACATTCAATATATATATGCATACGCGCGGCAAAATATTTTCCATTACATAGAATTTGAGTTCATTACTTGATTCACATTATCAACCAAGTTCACAACATGGTAAGGCCGTTCAAGAACATATATATATATATATACAAGTTTCAAGTATTCAAAATGCATACACAAGTTCATTATATACAGTCTAAGTGCCACCAACTAGAGGAGTACAAAACAAGTATGAACCATACTTTAGCTATGCTTGTGTCTTGCTTCGAGCTCAAGAAATCAGGCTTCAGGATCAAGCAACGGTCGAATCCTTTATCTTGTGGTTGGGAAAGATGAAAACAAAAGTGATAAGTACAAGAATGTACTTAGTGAGGTAGTAACTAGTTATAACCAATTGTTATATCAAGTTAAGTGTCAATTAGTCAAGAATGATCCTAACTAAGGATTTCAAAGCATTCGATTAACATAAGAAGCAAAAGACAATAATTCATGCTTACATAATAAGAAATCAAGCAAATCATACTTACATGACAATAAATCAAGCAAATCATGCCTACATGACAAGAAATCAAGCAAATCATGCTTACATGACAAGTAGTCAAGCTATTCATGGTTATATTAGCTCATTTATTATCTTTTAACACAATCATTGGTTCATAGTTTGTCTAGGTAATCGAGTATCCAACCAACTGTCGCCACAAGATGTACCGTAGTACTGGTCAACCCTCCTACTGTCGCCAAAGACCATATACGTACCCTGCGTCTGTCGCCAATTAGGGGCCGTAGCCTTGGACCGTAGTCCACCCTGACACAATGAGCTCTAGATTCTAAGGCATGCCTTCTACCTATTCAACTAGCAACCAAGGTTGTTTGATTATAATTCATTTATTCAAGGATTTCAAGCTTTTCAAGTTCAAGAATCATGTATCATTCAAGTGTACAAGTTCATGTCAAGCATTATCTTTGTTTTAAGAGTCATTTCGTGTATTGTATGGCAAGCTTATACGTGCATCAATCCCTTAGGCCGATAGAGCCATAACTCAACATTTCAAGTGTTCATTGCATCATCTAAGCTAGCACATCAAACATTCGGTTTAAGCAATTGGTCACAATACCATGTCATATATTCAAGCATCAATGTTACCATATATACATGCTAGCATTCTAATTATACAACACTTCGAGGATGTAGTCAAGTTTCATGTATTATCTTATTTCATATTTCCCTTATTAGGTCAAGATCATATTAAGTCCAATTTAACAATTCATGAATTTAGACATGATTGTTTTAGTTAGGACCTAGTCCTAACTCTAGAATAAACTACACTCACAATACTCCCCAAGCTAGCTAATCTCGAAAGACTATTCCCTTTTTATTGTCCCTTGAATGCTCAACTTTAGATCCTTCTCCAAAGTCCTCTCATTGCTCTAATAAATCACATAGATAGAACAAGGTCAAAACATGTAATCACAAAATCATTTAACATGGCAGCAAGGTTAATACATCACATATACAAGACAAGAAAAATATCATATTCATATACACACCTTAATGCACATTACCAAACTGCCTACATTCTATATTAAGCAAAAATAGGGCGGTAATTAAAATGTCTTAAAACTATTTGCAAAACAGTTTACAAAACTGTGTACAATTATCTAAACTGTTGCTACCAGGCAACATGTACTCTGCTCACTTGAACATGCACAACTTTCATTCCGTACGTCGGAATTTCAATTGGTTTACACCGTTGGAAAGCCAACTTAATTGTCTGTCTAACCATATAGGCCTTGCATCTTAGTTCTTTTCCAATTTATACAGTTTTTAGGTTAAAGACAGAAAATTTACAACACTGGACAGTTTGCGCTGTCCCAAGTGTTTCTTCTCTACAATTCATTCAACGATCCATAATTCAGTTCTGTTTTATCCTAATGAATTTAGACATGTTATGGAACTGTCCATAAAATTTCCAGCCTTAAATTCCCTTTATATGATTTATGGTGATTTTTTAAAGTTACTACCCAGAACAGAGTATTCTGGGCAGATTACACTAGTTAAGTTTCTAGCTTCATAATTCCTCTAAACACGATTCTAACATTGTAATTCAACTTAATTTTATGTTCTTACATGTCTAGGTTAGTCTAATTCACCTATCAATTTGATCAAAACAAGGCAGCATATACAATTAAGCATGTTTACACATTTTTATCTAGCAAAATAGTCCCTAATCGAAACTAGTTTCACCATGATCCCTATTCTCAATTTCCAGCAACCCATACACATTTCTTTAGCAATCTGATCAATAACACTCACAATTTCAAGGGCCATTAGAAGCTAACATCATTTTACATGCATAACAATCATCCTATTCAAATTAGGCAACAAGAACATCACTAATTCAAGATTCAAGCATGTAATTAAAGTGAGGAATCAAGCATTTACCTTCCTCAATGTGAATTCTTATTCAATTTAGTTCTAACAGTGGTTTAATCTCTCAAGAATTCAATGGATATCACTCAATCTTTCTCTCTTCTCTCTCTTTCCTTTAATGGTATTTTAGGTTTGAAGAAAAACTGAAGATAGGGTTTAACCCAAGTGGCCGATCATGCTATAGTTAAGAGGACATGTGGATTGTCCACAATCTAATTTAATTTTACCATGCAATGCTTAAGTTTTGCCTAATATTCAAGATGGTCCTTTTAATTTCGGCACTATACTTGTTGGCTATAACATCTTAGTCCTTTAGTTATTTGTTAGCTAATGTTCTTTCCTCTTAAATTTGATTACTTTGTTTAGGGAGCAATACAAACTAATCACTACAATTCATGTATCATTCTTTTAATTTCCTCAATTAACTCCCAATTCTTTCAATTTGATCAGCACATAATTCAATTAGTTAATAGCTTAGATAGTGGTAACCTTCCTAGGCCCGGTTTAGGGTGTTACAATTCTCCCCTTTAAAATAAATTCGCCATCGGATTTACCTGAATAGAATAAGTGAGGATATTGCTTCCTCATGATTTCTTTAGATTCCCAAGTTGCCTCTTCTATCTTGTGGTTTCTCCACAAGACCTTGACAAGAGGAACGGTTTTGTTCCTGAGCTTTCTAACTTCACGATCAAGAATCTGGACTGGTTCTTCTTCGTAAGACAAATTAGGATTCAACTCTACTTCTTCAGGCTCAAGGACATGGGATGGGTTAGACCTATATCTTTGGAGCATAGACACGTGAAAGGCATTATGAATCTTGTTAAATTCACTGGGAAGAGGCAATCGATAGGCCACTGGCCCTATCCTTTTAATGATTTCAAACGGTCCAATGAATTGGGACTGAGTTTCCCTTTTCTTCTAAACCGCAAGACTTTTTTCCAAGGGGAAACTTTTAGGAAGACCTTGTCTCTAACATTGTATTGGATGTCTCTCCTTTTCAAGTCTGCATAGGCTTTATGTCTATCAAAGGCTTGCTTCAATCGATCATGTATGATTTGAACTTGTTCCTCGATTTCTTTGAGTAATTGAGGTCCCAAAACCTTGTTTTCTCCCAATTCAGACCAACATAAGGGATTCCTACATTTCCTCCCGTATAAGGCTTCAAATGGTGCAATCTAAATAGATGCATGGTAGCTACTATTGTAAGCAAACTCTACTAGGGGTATGGACTTTTCCCAATTCTTCCCGAAGTCTATAATACAAGCTCGTAACATATCTTCAAGTACTTGTATCACCCTTTCTGATTGGCTATCACTTTGTGGATGAAAAGCTATGCTCAAATGCACTTTGGTTCCAAGGGATTTTTGCAAGGATTTCCAAAATTGAGCGGTGAATCTAGGATCTCTATCGGAGATTATGGATGTAAAAATTCTGTGCAAATGTACTACTTCACGAATATATAACTCGGCTAAGGCATCCAAACTTAGGTTCATTCGATTAGGTATGAAGTGAGTAGACTTTGTGAATCTATCAACAATCACCCACACAGTATCGTTCTTTCTTGGAGTGTAAAGAAGACGAGTAACGAAATCCATTGTAATTTGGTCCTATTTCCACTGAGGAATTCGATTGGTTGGAGTAATCCAGTAGGGACTTGATGCTCGGCTTTGACCTCTAACAAGTTAAACACTTTGAAACAAAGTCTGTGACAGCCGATTTCATGTCTGGCCACCAGTATAGTGTCTTTAGGTCCTTGTACATCTTAACTGATCTAGGGTGAATTGAGAAAGAGCTTTGGTGAGCTTCTTGTAACATCTCGTGTCTTAGTTCCTCATTTTTAGGAACACATACTCTATCTTTGAAATAGAGGAGTCCATTTGACTTGAGGGAGAAGTCAGAATTAGACTCAGAGTCTAGGTTGGACAAGATCTTCTGAAGATCTAAATAAATTTGTTAGAGTTCTTTGATTCTCAATATTAGACTAGATTGAACTTGAAGTTCGGATAAGAATTTATGTCATTTGGATAAACGAAAATGAGTATTGATAGCCAAGGAAGCCGAGTATGGTCTGCGACTAAGGGCATCAGCAACCACGTTTGCTTTCCCCGGATGATAGTCGATAACTAAATCATAGTCTTTAAGTAACTCTAGCCATCTCCTTTGCCTAAAATTCAAGTTTTTCTGTTTTAGGAGGTATTTAAGGCTTTTGTGGTCTGTGAACAAGTTGCATTTCTCCCGTACAAGTAATGTCTCTAGACTTTGAGTGCAAACACGATAGCTGCCAATTCTAAATCATGAGTAGGGTAGTTTGACTCGTGTGGTTTTAGTTGCCTTAAAGCATAAGCTACCACGTTTCCATCTTGCATTAGGACACATCCTAGTCCCAAATGAGATGCATCACTGTAAACAGTGTACTCCTTGCCCGATACTAGTTGGATGAGAACCGGAGCATGAGTCAGGGCTTGTTTAAAGCTGATCAAAGCTTCGTTGTTGGTTCTCTGACCAAACAAATGGTGTATCTTTGCGAGTTAGCTTAGTCAAACTTGAGGCAATGGATGAGTATCCCTTGACAAAACGTCGATAGTACCCAAATAAACTGAGAAAGCTTCAGACCTCATCAACATTCCTCGGAGGTCTCCAATCTAGGATGGATTGAATTTTGCTCGGGTCTAATTTAATCCCTTCTGCCGAGATGACATGGCCAAGGAACGACACTTCAGATAGCCAAAATTCATATTTAGATAACTTTGCAAACAATTGATGTTCTCGAAGAGTTTGCAATACAATTTGAAGGTGTTCAGAATGTTCTTTCTTATTCCGAGAATACACCAAAATGTCATCAATAAAGACGACCACAAACTTGTCAAGATAGTGCTTGAATACACTATTCATGAGATCCATGAAAGCAGCCGGAGCATTCATTAACCCGAATGGCATTACAAGGAATTGAAAATGGCCATATCAAGTACGAAAGGCTATCTTGGGTACATCTTCTTCTTTTACTCTCATTTGGTAGTATCCCGATAGTAGATCGATCTTTGAGAATACCACATCATCTTTGAGTTGATCGAAAAGATCTTTAATCCTTGAGAGAAGATATCGATTCTTAATAGTAAGCTTGTTCAACTGTCTGTAGTCAATACAGAGTCTCATAGTCCCGTCTTTCTTCTTCACGAACAAGACTGGACCACCCTAGGGAGATGAGCTAGGCCTAATGAAACCCTTGTCTTGTAGCTCTTAGAGTTTCTTCTTGAGTTCTTTCAACTCAACAGGTGCCATTCGATATGGTGTGATGGACACCGGAGTTGTTCTAGGTTGGACACCGATCCCAAACTCTACTTCTCTGGTTGGAAGAGACCGGAGTTCCTTGGGAAAACATCGAGATATTCAAATACAATAGGCACACTAGGTAAGCCGGATTCAAGTTCATCTTGTATGACCATAGTAGCAAAGATTGAGGTCGATTTCTTGTCAATTAGAAGAATTGATTCCTTTCCTAAACCCAGGAGGTAAAGTCTCCTATTTAGGCAATCTACCCAGGCTTTATGCTTGCTTAACCAATCTAGTCCCAATACTAGATCAAACTCACAAGCTGGTAGTACATATAGATTAACAAGAAAGGTTACATTTCAAATGAATAGGGGACAGTTTCTACAGATAAAACTTATGTTTGTAATTTCCCTTATAGGGTTCGAAACTACAAGGGTTTGTTTTACAATTTTAGGCTTTAAGTTCAAATTTACAATCAAGGTTGAGCATATAAAAGAATGAGTGATCTCGAGTCTATTAAAGCATAAACATGAGTCAAATTTAACTCAATGGTACCTTCTATAAAATTGGGTGATTCTTCATATTTTTTTCCATATATGATAGATTCGAGCAAGAGTCTGAGATTCCTGGTGAGTAGGGGCATTCGAATGCTGTCCCTTGCCCTTCCCCTGATTTCCAAACTGAGGTTGTCTAGGACCTTTGTTTCGAATGGAAGGAGATAAGGTGGTATTTACAGGAGCTCGATTTAGAACCTTATTAGGATTCTGAGGACAATCCCTGATATAGTGATCGGAGGCTCCACATAAGAAACATAGATTCTGTTGAGTTTTACACTGGCAAGTGTGGTGTTTCTGGCAAAACTTACAAGTAGGATATTGAGCAGCTTTATCAAAATTCTCGTACTATCAACAGAGATGATCGGGGCTGAAGGCTTGGATACCGATTGGGGTCTCGGTATGTAGTTGCTCTTCTGAGCATGAGTGTAATCTGTAGAGTGATCCTTAGAATATTTGTACTTCTTTGATTGCAGTGAGGCTTGTCATCATTCTTGGATCGTTTATCTTTCCAGGAGTTTCTGCTTTTGCGTTTCTCAGAGGCTTTCATCTTTGCCTCGGTTGCAATAGCCCGGTTCACCAGATTCTGGAAGTTAGTGATACCCAGGGCAATGAATATTGGACTTAATTCATCATTCAGTCCATCAATAAACATCCTAAACTTGTCACCATCAGTCTTGATGTATTTCGACACGTATTTGCAATATTTGCAAAAGTCACTCATATACTGTTCGATAGGTTGGCCACCTTGCTTGAGGTATAAGAAACATTTCCCACGCTCGGCCAGGTATTTTTCACTGATGTATTTCTTCATGAATTCTTAAAGGAAGAATTTCCAAGTTACAGCTTCAGCAGCAGCAGTCAGGGTAGTGGTTTCCCACCAGCTCAGAGCTTCGTCTACCAACAGGGCTATAGCACATTCGAGTTTGTGTTCATTAGAACAGGGCAGTTGTTTGGTCAGGATTCGAGTAGTAGCCTCTAACCAATACTCAGCTATTTTAGGATTGGCTTTATCAGTACCGATGAAGGTATAAGCCCGATGTTGAGCCAGTTTGTCAATCGAGGCTCTATTTGGAGCAGCAGCAAGAGGAGAAATAAGATGGTCGCGTTTCAAAGTAGTTACAAGCTAATCAAACATCTCCTTTATGCTCATGAGATATTCCTGCTACACAGGATTTATAGCAGGAGCTTCTTGTTGAGCAGTAGCTTGGGCTCAGGGTTGGGTTAGCGCTCTAGGTTCAGCTTGTTGCTGTGGAGGATTCTGCTCCATCCTCACACTATCTCCTTCATTTGATGAGCCTACGGGACTTTAGTCATCTCGAGCGAGCCTTATTTTAGACATTCTACGTTTAAATAGAACAATTAGGAATTCGGTTTAGTTAAGCAAAGGCACAAGCTATACAATACAAGTCTCCTAGGTGGAACAAGTATCCGATATGATGCAAGAGAGCCCGGTTTAGTCCTAGAGCCAACTAAAAATGCTCTGATACCAAATAAATATAACACCCCTACCCCGGGTTAGTAGCAAACTAGTTCGGGAGCGTTACCAAGCACATTACAAACAAGAATGAGGCAAGAATAGGTTAACTCATCCCTATTATATGAGTTACTTAACTATCAAGTAACCAAGCATTTATAACTTAACATGTAAGCAATCTCATATTTTATTTACAAAATATTATAGGTTACCAAACAATTCAATTGACATCATCATACAACCATCATTCGAATAACCTAAGTGAGCAAACATGCTTCCTTTTTTGGTGTTTTCATTGTTCCTTAGATTGATACATGTAACATTTCATGCATAAATTTACTAGACATAATCATTTGTACATATCGTGTCTCCAAGCAAGCCATATGCCAAGCCTTACTATTCGGCATTTACCATACAAACTTATAAAAACACTTACAACGTGGTATGTTCACACAAGTGACTATCTTATCTCACAAATCATTCGAATGGCACAATAGGCTAGATCAATCACTTTGAAACATTCAATATATATATCCCTACGCGCAGCAAAATACTTTTCCATTACATAGAACTTGAGTTCATTACTTGATTCACATTATCAACCAAGTTCACAACATGGTAAGCCCATTCAATAACACATATATATATATACAAGTTTCAAGTATTCAAAATGCATGCACAAGTTCATTATATACAATCTAAGTGCCACCAACTAGAGGAGTACAAAACAAGTATGAACCATACTTTAGCTATGCTTGTGTCTTGCTTCAAGCTCAAGAAATTAGGCTTCAGGATCAAGCAACGATCGAATCTTTATCTTGTGGTTGGGAAGGATGAAAACAAGAATGATAAGTACAATAAGGTACTTAGTGAGGTAGTAAGTAGTTCTAACCAATTGTTATATCAAGTTAAGTGTCAATTAGTCAAGAATGATCCTAACTAAGGATTTCAAAGCATTCGATTAACATAAGAAGAAAAAGACAATAATTCATGCTTACAATTCATACTTACATGACAAGAAATCAAGCAAATCATGCTTACATGACAACTAGTCAAACTATTCATGGTTATATTAGCTCATTTATTATCTTTTAACACAATCCTTGGTTCATAGTTTGTTTAGGTAATCGAGTCTCCAACCAACTGTCGCCACAAGATGTACCGTAGTACTGGTCAACCCTCCTATCATTGCCATTGACCACATATGTACCCTCCGGCTGTCGCCAATTAGGGGCCGTAGCCCTGGATCGTAGTCCACCCTGACACAATGAGCTCTAGACTCTAAGGCATGCCCTTCTACCTATTCAACTAGCAACCAAGGTTGTTTGATTATAATTCATTTATTCAAGGATTTCAAGCTTTTCAAGTTCAATAATCATGTATCATTCAAGTGTACAAGTTCATGTCAAGCATTATCTTTGTTTCAAGAGTCATTTCGTGTATTGCATGGCAAGATTATACATGCATCAAGCCCTTAGGCCGATAGAGCCATAACTCAACATTTCAAGTGTTCATTGCATCATCTAAGCTAGCACATCAAACATTCGGTTTATGCAATTGGTCACAATACCATGTTATATATTCAAGCATAAATGTTACCACATATACATGCTAGCATTCGAATTATACAACACTTCAAGGATGTAGTCAAGTTTCATGTATTATCTTATTTCATATTTCCCTTATTAGGTCAAGATCATATTAAGTCCAATTTAACAATTCATGAATTTAGACATGCTTGTTTTATTTAGGACCTAGTCCAACTCTAGAATAAACTACACTCACAATACTCCCCAAGCTAGCTAGTCTCGAAAGACTATTCCCTTTTTCTTGTCCCTTGAATGCTCGACTTTAGATCCTTTTCCAAAGTCATCTCCTTGCTCTAAAAAATCACATAGATAGAACAAGGTCAAAACATGTAATCACAAAATCATTTAACATGGCAACAAGGTTAATACATCACATATACAAGACAAGACAAATAGCATATTCATATACACACCTTAATGCACATTAGCAAACTGCCTACATTCCATACTAAGCAAAAAAAGGGCGGCAATTAAACTGTCCTAAAACTGTTTGCAAAACAGTTTACAAAACTGCCACAAATTTGTGTACAATTATCTAAACTACTGCTACTAGGCAGCATGTACTCTGCTCACTTGAACATGCACAACTTTCATTCCATACGTCAGAATTTCAATTGGTTTACACCATTGGAAAGCTAACTTAATTTTCTTTCTAACCGTATAGGCCTTGCATTTTAGTTCTTTTCCAATTTATACAGTTTTTAACTTAAAGACATAGCAAATTTACAACACTGGATAGTTTGCATTGTCCCAAGTGTTTCTTCTCTACAATTCATTCTACAATCCAGAATTCAGTTCTGGTTTCTCCTAATGAATTTAGACATGTTAAGGAACTATCCATAAAATTTCTAGTCTTAAATTCCCTTTATACAATTTATGGTGATTTTTCAAAGTTACTGTCCAGAACAGAATATTCTGGGCAGATTACACTAGTTTAAGTTTCTAGCTTCATAATTCCTCTAACCACGATTCTAACATTGTAATTCAGCTTATTTTTATGTTCTTACATGTCTAGGTCAGTCTAATTCACCTATCAATGTCATCAAAATAGGGAAGCATATACAATTAAGCATGTTTACACATTTTTATCTAGCAAAACAGTCCCTAATCGAAACTAGTTTCAACCATGATCCCTATTCTCAATTTCCAGCAACCCATACACATTTCTTTAGCAATCTGATCAATAACACTCAATTTCAAGGACCATTAGAAGCTAACATCATTTTACATGCATAACAATCATCATATTCAAATTAGGCGACAAGAACATCATTAATTAAAGATTCAGGCATGTAATTAAAGTGAGGAATCAAGCATTTACCTTTCTCAATGTGAATTCTTATTCAATTTAGTTCTAACCGTGGCTTAATCTCTCAAGAATTCCATGGATATCATTCAAGCTTTCTCTCTTCTCTTTCTTTCCTTCAATGGTATTTTAGGTTTGAAGAAAAACTGAAGATGGGGTTTAACCCAAGTGGTCGGTCATGCTATAGTTAGGAGGACATGTGGATTGTCTACAATCTAATTTTACCATGCAATGCTTAAGTTTTGCCTAATATTCAAGATGGTCCTTTTAATTTTGGCACTATACTTGTTGGCTATAACATCTTAGTCCTTTAGTTATTTGTTAGCTAATGTTCTTTCCTCTTAAATTTGATTACTTTGTTTAGGGAGCAATACAAACTAATCACTACAATTCAAGTATCATTCTTTTAATTTCCTCAATTAACTCCCAATTCTTTCAATTTGATCAGCACATAATTCAATTAGTCAATAGCTTAGATAGTGGTAACATTCCTAGGCCCGGTTTAGGGTGTTACATCACTAGTATGGACTGGAAAGTCAGCGTGGTATTCGCAGTGAGCCTTAGGGTCATACCATACCGGATATGGGGGGTTAAAAGGGGTAACATGCTGAGGTCGAACTAGATCCACCTTATAGAGCTGTGAATAGAGTTCTTTATAGGTAATCGGTAACAGCGTAAAGGATTTTTCCTTCTTGGGTCCCCGCTCTTCCTTTCTTTTAAAATTTTCGGAGTTTTCGACAGAAGCTTGGGGTTGTGCTATAGTGAAGTTCTTAACAAACTCGTAGGTAGTTGTGGTGTTCACTTCATGGTCATTCTTCTTGAACTGCTTGTGCGATTTTCCCCCCATCGATTCTTTCGCTTTTGATTGTGGCTTCCCCATCGATTTCCCCCCATTCATTACCATATCAGTAAAGTTACTAATAGGGTTATTGATCAGACGGTCATAGAGCGTTCCTTTTAATGTTTCAATAAACATAGGGGCAATCTCATTCTCTCGAAGAGGAGGCTAGACTTGAGTAGCCACACCGCGCCACCTTTGGCTGTACTCCCGAAGGCTTTCATTTTTTTGTTCTATTCCTTGCAACAGAAGCCTATTGGGGACCATATCCGTCACGTGCTTATACTGATCAATGAAGGCCTTTTTCCAAATCCTTCCATGATTTAATTTGAGCTCTTGTAAGCTGATTGTACCATCTTGTGGCAGATCTCACTAAACTATCTTGAAAATAGTGTATCAAGAGCTTCTCGTTGTTGGTGTAGCCAGCCATCTTGCGGCAAAACATTGTAATATGAGCAGTTGGGCTGTCAAACTTCTTGAACTTTGGGGTTTTAAACTTATATGGGATCTCTACATCAGGGACCAAGCTGAGATCTTTAGCATCCAGACCATAAGAACCGTCTTCGTCTTCTCTCACCCAAAATTTCTCTTCGAGGTCCTTTTTAGTCTCCTCCAACTATTTGGAGAATTTCACTTTCACTTGGTTTAATTTCTCTAGTTCGTCAAAGTTTGGGATACTATCTCCTAATGTTCAACATTCGCAAATGTCATGGTCGGCTGAGGTGGAGCAGAGGCACCTGCCTGATGGGATAAAGATACCCCTTGTGGGGAGGGGTTCGGTGTAGGATTAATGAAAAGATGGTTTCCAAAAATTGGAGAATATGAAGGATCTCCCGAATTCTGTGCAGGGTTCACAGCGGTACTCTTCCCTAGTACATTTTTCCCCACGACTGTTTCGTAGCATTTGAGATATTTTCTTCATCATATCTTGCTGAAATTTGATAATGGTATCTCTTAACTCTTGTTGCGTTCTCTCCAACTGGCTTCTAAGATCGGCTTCTAGCTTAGCAAAGCTTTCTTCTATTTTTATGGCTTAAAAGCGTGTGCGGCATGAATGTGGAATGATTCTAATTAACAGAATAAAGATGCTCTAAAATAAGAGATCTTTTAATTAGTTTAGATGGCTTTAATAAAATATACAAATAAATGTACTATGCATGAATACAAAGAAAGACACCGATTTCGGTAAATATCATCATTAAGCGACTATCATCAATGAAAACATTGTTATGTTACAATAATTCAAAGAAAACCGCTACGCGTACGGTTCCAAGCTAGCACCTAAATCGACAATCTCTCTCAAAATCCAAACAATCTTTTCTCCTTCTTCAGATTCATCGTCTACACATTCTTGGAGCTTAGTAGTATCTTTTGCTAGAAACCGTACCTTTCGGGAGACTTCTTGCATCTGGGTCATGAAGCGTGCCAAATCTTGCTCTTGCCTCCAAATGGTGTAGGCGGTAAACTGAAGTTGCTCTATCGTAGGCATTCGGTGCACTTGAATCGCTCCTCTAAAGCTCATAATTTGATCTTTGAGTTGCTGGGCCTCAGTTTCTAAACCCTCAATCTGATCCTTTAAAGCTCAGTTTTTGAAACTATTGGCTTTTAGCTCTTGGTTAGAACCTTTATGTTTGAGAAGAGATTTCTCAAACTGCTTTATCTGAGCCTTTAACGCCTTGTTCCGACGTTGTTTATTCTCAAGCTTTGTCGAATGAGAAGTCTTCAAGTCTTTCATCTTCTGAGTCATGTAAAGTACTTGATCATTGTGCTCGTAATATTTCCTCTTATAAGCCTAGGTTCTCGCCCTCTCTTCCTTGAGCCTGAGCTCTAATCCTCCGCTTGGCCCGTCATTCGCAACCCTCTTATTCTTGTTAAGCCTTTGTAGCTTCTAGATTTCTTCTTTTTCTAACTTAAGCTCGAATTCCAACATATCATTCCTCCTCTGTAGGCTTTTGATTTCTCCTTCGAGCTTCGTCTTGTCCAAATCGAAATTGAACATGTCCTGATTGACTTTTGCTTCTAACTGAATGAACTTCTTTTGTTTCTCTTCAAGTTGTTTTCTCATCAAGTCAATTTCAATAGGAAGTGTAGCCAACCTTTCTTGGGCAAACCTCGCACCATTAGGATTAAACTGAGGGATATTGTCATTGACGTGGTTGTACCGCCACACTTCATATCCGGGGGTCATCATGTATGGGGCATTCAAAATCCTGACTCGCCTAATATTGTTCCACGTAGAAGAAACGTCATATACCTTTCCTTTGTAACCTTTCTTAGTCGCGTAGTCCATGTTGAATTCATTAAGTCTGTTCGTGCCCGGTATAAACTGCTTGGAGCCATATTATCTAAAAACCAATAGGGGTGAGTAAGCCGTATGCCCCAAAGGCCAAGTAATGGTACCTAAGGATGCTCCCCACATCGATAAAGAATATTCCTCGTGCGTAGCCATAGAGCCTTCCAAACTATGTCTTCATCCTTTAGGTTTTGTAAGACGTCTAGCCATACCTCCTCGAATTTTCCCATTGGCCAATCTTCCTTTTGTAAGAACTCTTCTAATGGGGAAAATTTGCCATCAAAGAGAAGCATCGAAAAGTGAACATCGGACCACAAATGACTGTAAAACCAAACTGTCAGAAGCTGAGGGCATCCTAACAAGCGACCTACACCATGCTTCCTACAAAACCTGAGAGACTGGAAAGTTTCTGACAAAATAACAGGCATCGGATTGGATTTTCCTTCTAAACAATCAAACAGATCTAACACCGATGGATGAATGAGTCCCAACGCTTTCGGAAACAGGACTAGCCCATAAATGAACAACGCAAATAGGTTTTGCTGAACTTGGCCCACGAGGCGTACTGATGCTAAAGCCAAGATTCCTTCCCACTTGAGATACTCCTTTTTGTTACAAGTGGTGACTTGATCTTTGACACACGACGACAAAGTTCCTAAAAATATACCCAGCTTAGCCTGAAAAGACTTGTTCTTGGGTGGTTTAGAGTAGACCCGATTCTCACCAATCCTTTTGCAATTCACGAGGGATAGATACTCCTCGATTGTCAGTGTAAAATCGATGTTGCCAAATGTAAAACAACTATAAGCCAAGTTCCAAAGTCTCACTAAAGCTTGGAGTAGTGATTGATCAACTGGAACATCTAACAAGTGTGCTACGTCGCCGTAGTTGCTTTTGAAAACCTCTCTAGCTTCATAGTCCCAACAGTGCCATACTGATCTCAACCCTGACACATCATTGTATTCGGTGTTCATGAAGGTTTCGGCTGACATCACTGATCTATATCCGGTGGAAACACTATCTTCGTCATGAAGTTGCTCGCCTTCTGACCATACTTCTACCTCGGAGTTCTTTTCATCAGTGCTACGAACTAAGTCTCCTACTGATCAAGTCTTTAAATTCAGACTATTTCTGAATCAGTATTTTCTTCATGATATGACAATATATACAAAACAAATCATAAAGGCAGAAATAATAAAAAACAAATGAAATATGTTTGTAACGAAATAAACAAATTCGAAAATGCGAAATAAAAACATGAATTAAGAAGCAATAAACATAACAAAATGAAAAGAAAACCCTAACTACATGAATTCTAAAATACTATGGTTGTCCGCATGGCTCTTATTGGGGTGGGCTCCTAGGTTCTCACACATGGGTTTGGTTCTAGAAATGGATACCCAAACCTATCTTGGCACCTACTAAGATGTCAAGAACCCCAATTCTGGCTCATTACAGGCTTGCGAATTGGATTCGGTTCGAGGGAATGCACGACCTAGTGACGTGGAGGGCTGCTCATATATCAAAAGGCGTGGACTCCGGAAGTGAATTACCCACTCGTAGAGGGCTACTCACGTGGGTATGTGGCATTTCACTCCCACTCAAGGGACAAAGCTCAGGTATAGAGCTTGATGATCATGATGCAACACATGTCGGGGATTCCTTAGAAATTAAATGAGCAATTAATTCAAATCACCAATTATCAAAGCCCGTATAATTAAAGTCGTATTTTCAAGGACGAACAAAATTAATTAAAGTCAAATTAAATTTCAAACTTTCCATCATTAAAAGCAACATATATTTTCTTGGCCTAACTCTTTTTTTGTTTTGTAAAAAAACAAAAATATGGTCCCCAACGGAGTCGCCAGCTGTAGCGACCTTTTTGAAATTTAAAAATTGCTAAAAATGAGTAATTGGTTTCCTTTTGTTTTTGGGAAAAATATTTGGAAAAGTGGGGAAGTCCCTTAAAAATTGTGTTTTTGAAAATAAAAAACTTGGAGTCGCCACCGGCCACTAAGGTAGGTCGGACACCATAAACCAGAGATTCGTTCAAAAACGGGTTCAGGAGTTGGTTACGTGTGGGGAAGGATTAACACCCCCATCATGTCCGAAAATCGGTACCAAAATATGTGTTACTTTTAATTGATGGAAATTATCAAAATTTAAATTGAATTTAATTAAATTGTTCGTGGTTGAATTTAGACTTTAATTAAATGGGCTTGGTCAAATTGGTGGATTCGAATCAATTAAACATTTAATTAATAAGGGTGACGAAACCTCAGACCATAGATTAAACCGACATCGAATAAGCCTAACTGTCGTGTTAATTTATGGTTCAAACTCCGTTCATCACCTTTATGCATGATGCAACCATTTAAGAATGATTTTATGTCTTGTCATGATTTTATCTCGAATTATATTACCTTTAGACGATAAGAATTAATTCGAATATTTGGTCAACATCTAGTGAGCCAGGACTGTTACGACACAAATATCGAAATTAATAAATATCTTCGTTTTATGATTTAAGTTGATTAATTACATGCAATGTCCAATTAAAATATTAGAGGTCTAATGAATGACAATTATAATGCATGACATAGAAATACATAAAATTAAAGCCTAAGCCCACTAAGGTCCTAACCTAAAAGGGCCCAAATTATTGGAATCCAATTAGTGTTTTAATTATTAACTAGGTTTGACTAAATATTAACCGTAAATTAATTTAATCCTAAAAAACAAAAAAAAACTAACATTTTATTGGTTATCATAATAACTAATTTGATTAATTTTAAACTAGTATCCCAATAAGCCTAGGAGACTATCTAAAATGAATCGATTTAATTAATCATGATTTAAATTAGGTGATCTAAGTCAAATATCAATTTTATCCCTAAAAGTAATTAAGAGATGTTCAATTAATTTAATAAATTTAACATTTATCCCAATAAGCCAAGGATAAATTTAAATTAATTAAATTAATTCGAACCTTAAATCTAACTACGCTCTAGACTTAACCTAAATTTAATTTAATTAATTTAAAGCCTATGCCCCAATTAAACGAGCGCATAGTTTAAATTAATTAAATTAAATTTTAAACACTAACCTAATCCTAAAGGGCCTAACCTAAACTATAAAATTTACCCTAGTAATAAAGGATAAAAAAATATTGCAAATAAGGCATACAATTAAAATGGACGAATAAATAAATAGATGGCACAAATTTAAAGGCATTAAATAAATATGAAATGCAAGGTGAAATTAGAATAAATAAAACTAAGGGGCCCAATTGGTAATTTTTTTTTAAAACTGAGAAGGGATTAAATTAAGATTTAAACAGTGGAAGAGGGCTAAACTTAACAGATTTTAAAAGAACAGGGACTAAATAGGTATTAAACCCTTTAAAATCAAATTAAGTTAAAATTTAGGACTTAATTAAATTCAGGTTGAAACCAAAGGGACCTAGAGTGTAATTATAAAAGACAAAATGGCTTAAAAGTGTAATCACTATTTTTATTCGGGGTCAACCCACTTTTACTTTTTTGTTTTAAGTGGGCTTTGCTTAAGTATTACTATTTAATTAACAAAGTAAATATATAAAATGCTTGTTTAATTTTGTTTCATGTCTCATCTTATTGAAAAGGAAATACAAAAAATATTATTAGGTTTTATTTTTAACTTGTATATTAATATTCGTATTGTTATCATAATAATACTATATTAGTTTTGTTAATATTATTAATATTATTATTATATTATTATCATATATATTAAACTAAAAAAACAAAACAGATTTAAATCAAGGCCCATATGAATTAAATAAATAACTTAAAAACCCAAAGTTTCACAGTCCGTTTACAAATTAAGTCCAAAAAATAATAATAATACAATCTGACCCGTTTAGGCCCAAATAACAATTAAACCCTAATTACATCAAAGAACCGTAATTGATGCCTAGTTTCCTTTTTGCGCAGCCAGATGTCAACCATCAGATCTGTTAAGATCTGACGGTCCAGATCACACCGTACGAGGAAACCCTAATTAGGGTACATCTTCCAGCGCCGCTTTGAGTGTGGCCGTTAGATCGTGAGTGCGTTGAATGGCCAGGATTGAAGTGATGGATCTTCTATAACTATCACGTGCCCACGCGCGTCTTTCCAGCTCCATCACGCGAGCGAGACCCTCTAGATCTACACGCGCCCACGTGCCAGGATTCTGGACTCCTCCTAACTTCTTGACTGCAGAAACAACAGGCTCTCACCGGTCCCCCTCATCCTCATTCCACCACGACATTCATACAAGCAAAAATAGAGTCAACATCAACAACAAGGATCAGAAACAAATTAGGCAAAAATAGCTAAAATCAAGCAAATATCGGCAGATTTCAGAATCAATTGTAACCAGTTGATTTTTATGTTTTTTTCATGTAAACACATTCGGTTATATAAACCGATCAAAACATTGTAATATCAGTTTTAGAAGAAATACAAAAAAGAGACCGAGAACCTCTTAGAGGTATACTCTTTGTTTTTCGCTTTGCATGCATAAAAAACCTAGATCTAGGGTTTTAAAAACCTCACCTTTGTTCCCAGCTGTCGCATCGTCCTCCAGTGAGAAGTATGTGGCAGTTGTGCCTTCAAGGGTGAACCAAGAGGATGATGGAGGGTTTGTTGGTCTAGTCTCGGCAGTTTGGTTTGTGTTTAAAGAATTTCTGTTTGGGTAGATCTAGTGAGATAGTGTCAGAGTCTTGTAGATCCGGCCCTGGTTTCGTGTTTAGAAAAGAAAAATAAGGTTTAAGGTGGCTTTTGGGTTCTCCGATCACTAGTGAGCGGTGGCCGGATGAAGTTTGGGACGGTTGTTGGTGGCTGGATTCTGGGTTTCACGGCGGCTTGGATGAACTCCAAAGCGGTGTTCATCCTTGGCCGAGAGAAAGTTGAGAGGTTTTAAGGATTTCTGAAAATGGGAAAAATGGTGCAAATTTTTAAAATGACCAAACTTTCTTTTTTATGCCTAAAATGTGCTATATATACTAGGTCCTAGTTTTAAAAATGGTATTTTAACTCTATGAATCCTTTCGCATTCTGAAATTACCCCTTAGGGGTTTTCGTTTTTTTAAACTACAACCCGGGTCCCTGAAATATTTTCAAAACTTTCAATCTAGCCCCAAATCAAATCGGATTGATTTTTTAAAATGGGTTTATTACATTCTAGTCCTTCCGTCTTTTTTGAATATCTTTTAAGCCATTTCGTCTTTTATAATTACACTCTAGGTCCCTCTGATTTCAACCCGCATTTAATTAAGTCCTAAATGTTAATTTAATTCGATTTTAAAGGGATTAATACCCATTTAGTCCCTATTCTTTTAGAATTTGTTTGATTTAGCCACCTTTCAGTTTTTAAAATCTTAATTTAATAACTTTTCAGTTTTTAAAATTACCAATTGGGCCCCTTAGTTTTTTATTCTAATTTCACCTTGCATTTCATATTTATTTAATGCCTTTAAATTTTTGCCATCTATTTATTTATTCATCCATTTTAATTATATGCCTTATTTGCAAGCTTTTTTATTCTTTATCACTAGGGTAGATTTTGTAGTTAGGCCCTTTAGGTTTAGTTTAGAGTTTAAAATTAATTTAATTAATTTAAACTGTGCGCTCGTTTAATTGGGGCATAGGCTTTAATTTAATTAAATTAAATTTAGGTTAAGTCTAGAGCCCTCGTTAGATTATGGGTTCGAATCAATTTAATCCTTTTGAATTTGTCCTTGATTTATTGGGGCAAATGTTAAATGCATTAATTTGATTGAACAACTCTTAAATATTTTTAGGGGTAAAATTGGAATTTCATGTAGATCACCTAATTTAAAATCATGACTAATTAATTCGATTAATTTTAGATAGTTTCCTTGGCTCATTGGGATTCAAGCTTAAAATTAATCGAATTGATTATTATGGTTCATGATAACCAATAAATTATTAGGTTTCTTTCTAGTTTTAGGATTAAATTAATTTAGGGTTAATATTTAGTCTAACCTAGTTAATAATTAGACCATTAATTGAATGTTCGATAATTTGAGCCTTGTTAGGTTAGGGCTTTAGTGGGCCTTAGGTTTTAATGTTGTGTCTTTCTTTTCCATGCATTTTAATTGTCATCCATTGGACTTCTATTATTTTAATCGGACGTTGCATGTAATTAATCAACTTAAATTATAAAATGGAGATATTTATTAATTCTGATATTTGTGTCGTAACAGTCTTGACTCACTGGTTGTTGACCAAATATTCGAATTAATTCTTATCATCTAAAGGTAAATACAGTTCAAATTAAAATTTTGACAAGTCATTTCATCATATTTAACTGCTTGCATCATGCATAAAGGTGATGAACGGAGTTTGAGCCATAAATTAACAAGGCAGTCGGGCTTATTCGATGTCGGTTTGATCTATGGTCTGAGGTATTGTTACCTTTATTAATTAAATGTTTAATTAATTAGAATTTACCAATTTGGCCAAGCCCGTCTAATTAAAGTCTAAATTCAATCATGGACAATTTAATTAAACTCGATTTGAATTTTGATAAATTCCATCAATTAAAAGCAACATATATTTTGGTATCGATTTCCGGGCGTGATGGGGGTGCTAATCCTTCCCCACACGTAACCAACTCTCGAACCCTCTTTTTAACTAATCTCTTGTTTTGTGTTGTCTGGCCTACCTTAGTGACAGGTGGTGACTCCAAGTTTTATTGTTTTCAAAAACGTGAATTTCTAAAGAATTCCCCGCTTTTCCAAATATTTTTCCCAAAGACCAAAGGAAACCTATAACTCTTTTTTAGCTACTTTCGATAAGAAAAATAGGCTGCTACAGCTGGCGACTCCACTGGAGAAAATGTTTGTTTTTACAAAACAAAATAGAGAGTTAGGCCAATTAAAAAATCGATGTTGCTTTTAAGAACAGAAATTTTGAAATTTAAATTGACTTCAATTAATTTGTTTGGTGGGTTGAAATTAATTGCTCGTTTAATTTCTAAGGAATCGCCGACATGTGTTGCATCATGATCATCAAGCTCTATACCCGAGCTTTGTCCCTTGAGTGGGAGTGAAATGCTACATACCCACGTGAGTAGCCCTCCACGGGTCGGTAATTCACTTTCGGAGTCCACGCCTTTTGACATGTGAGCAGCCCTCCACGTCACTAGGTCGTGCATTCCCTCGAACCGAATCCAATTTGCAAGCCTATAATAAGCCTAAATTGGGGTTCTTGACATCTTAGTAGGTGCCAAGATAGGTTCGGGTATCCCTTTTAGAACCAAACCCATGCGTGAGAACCTAGGAGCCCACCCCTATTAGAGCCTTGCGGACAACCATAGTATTTTAGAATTCATGTGGTTAAGGTTTTCTTTTCATGTTGTTCTGTTTATTGCTTTTTAATTCGTATTTTTATTTCGTAGTTTGGAATTTGTTTATTTTGTTACTAACACATTTCATTTGTTTTTTATTCTTTCCCTTTTATACTTTGTTTTGCATATATTGTCACGTCATGAAGAAAACACTGATTTGGAAATAGTCTGAACTTAAAGACTTGATCAATGGGAGACTTAGTTCATAGCACTGATGAAAAGAATTTCAAGGTACAAGTATGGTCAGAAGGCAAGCAGCTTCATGACGGAGACATTGTTTCCACCGAATATAGATCAGTGATGTCAGCCGAAACCTTCATGAGCACCAAATACAATGATGTGTCAGGGTTGAGATCGGTATGGCACAGTTTGGACTATAAAGCTAGAGAGGTTTTCAAAAGCAAGTACAACAACATAGCAAACTTGTTAGATGTTCTAGTTGATCAATCACTACTCCAAGCCTTGGTGAGATTTTAGAACTCGGCTTATAGTTGTTTTACATTTGGCAACATCGATTTGACACTAACAATCGAGGGGTATCTACCCTCGTGAATTGCAAAAGGAGTATCTATCCAGGCCAAGCTAGGTAGATTTTTAGGAACTTTGCCATCATGGGTTGAAGATCAAGTCGCCACTTGGAACAAAAAAGAGTATCTCAAATGGGAAAGGATCTTGGCTTTGGCTTTGGCTTTAGTACATCCGGTGGGCTGAGTTCAGCAAAACCTGTTTGCATTACTGATTTATGGGTTAGTTCTGTTCCTAAAAGCGTTGGGGCTTATTCATCTCTCCGTGCTAGATCTGTTTGATTGCTTAGAAGGAAAGTCTAATCTGGTGCCTGTCATTTTGTCTGAAACTTTCCAGTCCATCAGGTTTTGTAGAAATTATGGTGGGGGTCGCTTTTTAGGATGCCCTCAGCTTCTGACAGATTGATTTTACAGTCATTTGTGGTCCGACGTTCACTTTTTGAGGCCTCTCTTTGATGGCAAATTTTCCCCATTATAAGAGTTCTTGCAAAAGAAAGATTTGCGAACGGGAAGATCTGAGGAGGTATGGCTAGACGTCTTACGAAACCTAAAGGATGAAAACATAGTTTGGAAGGCTCCTAGCTACGCACGAGGAATATTCTTTACCGATGTGGGGAGCATCCTTGGGTACCATTACTGGGCCTTTGAAGGCATACGGCTTATGCACCCCTGTTGATTTTGAGACAATATGGTTCCAGGCAGTTTATACTGGCCACGAATGGACTCAATAAATTTAACATGGACTACGCAACCGAGAAAGGCTATAAAGGGAAGGTATACGACACTTCTTCTACATGGAATAATGTCAGGCGAGTCAGGATTTTAAGTGCTCCATACATGATGACTCCTGAATACGAAGTGTGGCGCTTCAACCGCGTTAATGACAATATTCCTCAGTTGAATCCTGATAGGACGAGGTCCGCCCAAGAAAGGTTGGCTATACTTCCTACTAAAATTGACTTGATGAGAAAACAACTTGAAGAGGAACAAAAAAAGTTCATTCAGTTAGAAAAAAAGTTAATCAGGATAGATTCAATTTCGATTTGGACAAGACGAAGCTCGATGGAGAAATCAAAAGCCTATAAAGGAGTAATGATATGTTGGAATACCAGCTTATATCAGAAAAGAAAGAGATTCAGAAGCTGCAAAAACTCAACAAGAGTAAGAGGGTCGTGAATGTCAGGCCAAGCGAAGGACTAGAGCTCAGACTCAAAGAAGAGAGGGCAAGAACCGAGGCTTATAAGAGGAAATATTACGAGCACAAGGATCAAGTACTTGCCATTACTCAGAAAATGGAAGACTTGAAGACTTCTCATTCGACAAAGCTTGAGAATGAATGATAAGTGTTCAAAAGTACTATTTATATTACCCTTTTTACTCATATTATTGTTAGACTTAAGCTCATATTAGTTGCATAATTAGTCATTCATGCATTAATTCATGTTTCTTTCCACCGTTGAGCTTGATTACATAACTTGGTGATTTTTGTGGAAAAAGATGCTGTTTTGGTGTGTTTTTCTGTGTGTGCAGAATCACTTGCCTAAACAAGGCTAGAACCAGTTGCCAGGGCAGTGCATGAAGGAGATGCCGAGCTAGTTGCCAGGGCAATGCATGAAGGAGACGCCGAGCCAGTTGCCAGGGCAATTGTCGACAAAGAATAAGGTGATATGGTAGCCGAAATTGATGACTAGACAAGCCCAAGATGACGTGGAGCAAAGCTAAATCCCAAAGGAATTTGATTTCCATGAAGAGATTAAAGAAGAATTAAATTCCAAGAAGATAGGAGAAGTTCTAGTAGGAATATAATTATAATAAAGAATTATATTCTTTAAAGATAATTTAATTCCAACTTAACTTCCTCCTCAAAGAAGGACTTTGACCTAGCCCTATAAATTAGAGGCCATATCGTCAACTTGGAGAGAGCAAGAAGAGGGAAAATTTCGACAACTCCATAGGGCAAGAGGAGAGAAATTTCGACAAGAGAGCAAGGGGGAGAGAGTTCAATTTCTTCTTCTTCTTATTTGCTTCCATTAGATTCATGGTTTGGGGATTATTCTTTGTATATCTTTTGAACCCAACCATGAACTAACTTGATTGGTTGGGGTTATTGTGTTTTGTTGTTGTGAAAAACAATTGGATTTTGTTTAGGTAATAAGAGTTTGTACTTTCAATTCAAGGTTTACTCATTCTTGGTTCTTATTCTTTTTTGCGAGTGAATTGGGAGAGGATCTCGTAACTTCATCTATTTATCTAATATCGGGAGAGTTAGGTTCAAGAAACGAATGAGTATGGTCTTTATTCAAATTATTGATGGTGGAGATTAATCCAGCTTAGGAATAAGTTAAGGATTTCAACGGCTAAGAGGAGCGCAAGATTGGTTGTTGTTCACCCTTGATTCACGCAGGGA
Organism: Hibiscus mutabilis; assembly: GCA_019671005.1. Classification (NCBI taxonomy): domain Eukaryota; kingdom Viridiplantae; phylum Streptophyta; class Magnoliopsida; order Malvales; family Malvaceae; genus Hibiscus; species Hibiscus mutabilis. The sequence continues at coordinate 11,337,762 of CM033738.1, read as the reverse complement.
TGTATTATCAAGGCATGCACAAGTAGCTAGAGTTTCGACTTAGGGATAAGAAGAAACCATTGAAGAACGCTCTGCTGAACCTTGAAGTTGCTGCCCAGACGCCCAAGTAGTTGCCCAGCTAGTCGCCCAGGCAACCATCGATTAGTTGCCAAGGTAACCCCGTTGTGCAAGTTGCCACGGCAACTGAGTTGCCCTTGCACTCTTTTACCAAGACGATCCAATCGGTTATCACACCTCAACTCATGATAACCTGACTCATTCTCTCTTTTGATTTCATCTATTCTTTTAGTTTATTGCTCTTAGTTTACTTGTTAATTAGAACTCCTATTATCAATTGTGTTTTTACTTTTCACAGTGCAGTAACTTAAGCAAAGTGGCCCAAACCAATCCCTGTGGAGACGATACTCGATACTCATATCACTTTATTACTTGTGACGTGTATACTTGCACAATTGCGTAGCACTTATTACACGCAACAAGTTTTTGGCGCCGTTGCTGGGGATTGGCAATTGGTGTTAGTTGTTTTTGTTATTGCATTTTTTTCTCTTAGTTTTACTAACTTTTCTTTTTTGTTTGTTTTATCAAAAAAAAATGGGTGCGCTACAAGTTAAGGGACATCAACATGTCGTGAAATAAAAGCCGATCTATTCAAGAGATGATGTTGGAAGATATGAATCAATCCAATCAAGAGTTTCTTGGACCCTTTGATGATTACCTATACCAACCGAGAAAAGCCCAAAGAACTTATACCGTGGAAAAATCTTGTGTTATGTGTGGAAAACATCATGTGTTTGAAAATTGCCCTCGCATTTTCGGTGCATATAACTACATAGAGGACCATAGAGGGAACCAGCAGCAAAATTCTTCATGGTATGGTCAAAAAGCTCAAAAAAATTTTTACCATAACAATTTTGCCGTAGCAACAGATATGCCATGGCAATGTAGTCATTTTCAAGAGCATTCCAATTCCTTTGAAGAAACGTTACTAGCTTCCTTGGCTAAACTTGATGGATCAATTGAAGAGATTCGAGAGCTATCAAAATCTATGGATACGAGGATAGCTCAGTGGGAAGCAACCTTAGGGGATTCAGAAGATCAATTCGGGAGATCCACATATGTCATGGATAACATGCACCAACAATTCATTCCTAGGGATACTGACGTCCCAAGGCAAGAGGATAAGGAGCAATGCAAAGAAAGCTCTCCGATGTGTGGGGAACAACTAGAACCTCAAAGTCAAGAGGATGCCAATGAAAGAGACTGCCCAACACATGATGAGCCTGAACAATAAATTGCCTCGGTAATGATTGAGGAGCCTGAACAGAGCAATGCCGCGACAACACTCAGTGAAGCTAAGAACAACAATAATACAGCAAATTCCGAGGAACCTGATGCCCATAAGGTTACAACATTGATGTTGAAGCAGGAATCTGTAGATTGCTCTCATCTACAATTGCCACGGCAATTACACGACCACATGCAAGATCAACGAGATGATAATACTTTGCCAATGGAATATGAGCAGGTAATGGTTGAACCTTTCGAATTCTTTAAAAACTCACCTCGTCCATTGCAGGTATGTCTTGAGGAACCGAGGTTGGTAGATTTGAAGCCATCGAAATCTCTACTGATGGAGATGTTTGAGAGGCCAAAAGAAAAAGGTGTTTGGATTCGTAAAGCTTTTCAGAAAATTGGTTCTTCCCTTGACTTACAGCAAATTTTGGCAACTGATTGCCACGACAATTGGCTTGAGCAGCAATTGCCACGACAACAAATAATACATCCAACCATGATAGAAGTCGACAAGAATGAGGTAAGTGAATGGTTGGGAATGGATATAATTTTTCCTACTAATATATTCGTGCCTTCAGGAATAGTAGCAAGGTGGAGGGCATGCATGGACTACAAGGGAACACGGAAGAAAGACACATCCACCATGGTAATACAATAGGGAGTAGCTGGGAGCACATTGGCCCAACTCTTTTTGGGCAATATTGTCACCCGATGGAGGGTACGGATGGACTATAAGAAGTATCGAAAACAACTCTCCTCAAGTTTTCTCAGATATGCAGTAACATTAGAATATGCATGATGGCACTCTTTTCAGACATGGTCAAAAACTTCCTTGAGATCTTCATGGATGATTTTTCCGTTTTTGGTAGTGACTTCAACAGTTGCCTCGACAATTTAGAGAATGTGTTGGCAAGATGTGAAGAAACCGATTTAGCCCTTAATTGGGAGAAGTGCCATCTTATGGTAGATGAATGAATAGTTCTCGGCCACAAGATTTCATCCAAGGGAATTGAAGTAGACAAAGCTAAGGTGGACGTGATCGAGAGACTACCCTCACCAAGATAAAGTCTTCAATTTTGATGATTCTTGCGCCCAAGCATTCGAAACCCTAAAGGAAAAGCTTGCCTCGGTAACCCTCAATGCCGCAGCAACCCTTGATGGCTCGGCAACCATGAATGTGCATGCCTCGGTAACCCTCGACACCGTAGCAACTCCTGATACGCACGCCTAGGCAACCATGGACGCGCACACCTCAACAACCCCTAATGCCTCGGCAACCATAGATGCACATACCTCGGCAACCCTCGACGCCACGGCAACCACTGATACGCACGCCTCGGCAACCATGGATGCGTATGCCTAAGTAACTCAGACGCACACGCCTCGACAACCTTGGGAGTAGTCGCCACGGCAACACATGCCTCGGTAATACCCTGGTACGCGGATTTAGTTAATTTCCTTGTTTGTGGTATTTTACCTTATGGCCTTACTCACCAAAGGAAGAAGCGATTCCGCCATGATGCTAAGCATTACTTTTGGGACGAGCCTCTTTTTTTTAAACAATGTACAGATCAGGTCATACGCCGATGTGTTCCTAAAGAAGAGCAGCAGAATGTACTCTGGTAATGTCATTCTTCACCCCATAGAGGATATTGTGGAGGAACTCGTAACACGACCAAAGTTTTGCAATCCGGTTTGTATTGGCCAACACTGTACAAAGATGCCCAAGAGTTTTACAAGCAGTGTGATCGTTGCCATAGGACGGGCAATATCACCCACAAACCAATGGGCAAGCAGAAATTTCCAACCGGGAATTGAAGGGTATACTCGAGAAAGTTGTAAATCTCTCTAGGAAGGATTGGTCAGCAAGACTAGATGACGAACTTTGGGCATATCGCACTGCATTCAAAACACCTTTAGGTATGTCCCCCTTCCGACTTGTATATGGCAAAACATGCCATCTACCGGTGGAAATTGAAGACAAGGCATATTGGGCAATCAAGACAGTGAATATGGATTGGGAAAGTGCCGGGAAAAAACGTTTGTTGGACCTCAACGAGATAGAAGAATTCCGAGCACTCGCCTATAACAATGCACGAATCTACAAGGAGAAAACAAAGCAATGGCATGACAAGAAACTATTGCCGCGGCAATTCATGCCAAGGCAACTAGTTCTCTTATTCAATTCTCAGCTGAAACTTTTCCCGGGAAAACTAAAATCAAGATGGTCGGGACCATTCGAAGTTGTCAAACCATTCTCCCATGGTACCGTGATAATCAAGTCCATTACCGACGAACATGAATTCAAAGTTAACGGACAGAGATTGAAGCACTACAACGGTGCCCATGTAGAACGAAACAAAGAAGTTGACACCTTAGGAGATGCATGAGCATGATCTCCTTTTGATATTTTCTTTTTCTTTTTATTTTTTTCAAACTATTTTTTTCTTTATATTATTTTTGGTTTTTTTTCTCTCTATTTATTTTTGGAATTTTTAGGAGTGATTTTATTTTTCTTCATTATCTTTAGTTTCCAGGTTTTTTTTCCACAACAAGACTCACAACCACCATGCTAAGGAAATTCACTGCCGACTACTTGCCACAGCAACCACAACAAAAACTGGCGATGCCCAGGTAACAACAATGGCTTCGGCAACTACTGATGCCCATGCAAGTGAACCTGCATGGCAAACATGGATCAAACCAAAGCAATGCTATTCACGCGGTACCAGTATTCAACCACCGACTGAAAAATGAATCAAGCAAAACGGCACGAAGGAAACTTATCACTCGAGGTGACGACCTCTCCGACTAACTCATTTCGTTTAGTTTCTTTTAAATTTTGTTTCACTTTTACATGCATTGAGGACAATGTTTCTCTCGAGTTTGGGGGTGTTGGTTTCTAGTTAGTTTCATGTTTAGTTGCATTCATCATTAGCAATCACATATAGGTTGCATATATTACTTTCCATGCCTTTAATTGGATTTAATTGCTTAAGACTTGTTGAATATCCAATGATGAATTTTTTCCACTGCACTTAATTGAAAGAACCTTTAATTTTAGGATTGCATGAAAAGAACTTAGAATTTTACTATGATACTGAATTTTTTTTACACGGTTGGGGCTTGTTGATTGAAAGAAACTTAGTGAACTTAGGTTGATTAAAATTTGGGTAAATTTAAAATTGAAAATTAAAAGTTAATTTCTTGCTAGAGGTGCCCAAAACTGGCTCTAGTAGTAAATGCACTTTCTTGCTAGAGGTGCCCAAAACTGGCTCTAGTAGTTAATGCATATTAAAGAATCGCTAGAGGTGCCCGAAATTGGCTCTAGTCGACTAAAATAAAATGAGAAATTGCTTACTTTGCTAGAGGTGCCCGAAATTGGCTCTAGTGAAAATAAAAATAAATGCCCCAGCAATTAAATCGATAAAAACCTATTGTTCACATAGAATCTTGAAAATCAACTTGTACACAACTACGCACACACATTGTCACGAGCATTATAGTTTTGTTCCTGGTAATTTTTGTGCCATCCGAAAAAATTAAAAGGTGATCATACTTTGTGCCACGGTTCCGAGGTGTGAATTCAAGTTTGAAGCATGTCTTTGATGATTAAAGTCTTGGCAGGTAATTGTTAGTTTGCATTGCTTGAGGACAAGCAATAGTTCGAGTTTGGGGGTGTGTAAGTGTTCAAAAGTACTATTTTTATTACCCCTTTTACTCATATTATTGTTAGACTTAAGCTCATATTAGTTGCATAATTAGTCATTCATGCATTAATTCATGTTTCTTTCCACCATTGAGCTTGATTACATAACTTGGTGATTTTTGTGGAAAAAGATGCTGCTTTGGTGTGTTTTTCTGTGTGTGCAGAATCACTTGCCTAAACAAGGCTAGAACCAGTTGTTGCAGGCGGTGCATGAAGGAGATGCCGAGCTAGTTGCCAGGGCAATGCATGAAGGAGACGCCGAGCCAGTTACCAGGGCAATTGTCGACAAAGAATAAGGTGATATGGTAGTCGAAATTGATGACTAGACAAGCCCAAGATGACGTGGAGCAAAGCCAAATCCCAAAGGAATTTGATTTCCATGAAGAGATTAAAGAAGAATTAAATTCCAAGAAGATAGGAGAAGTTCTAGTAGGAATATAATTATAATAAATAATTATATTCTTTAAAGATAATTTAATTCCAACTTAACTTCCTCCTCAAAGAAGGAATTTGACCTAGCCCTATAAATTAGAGGCCATATCGTCAACTTGGAGAGAGCAAGAAGAGGGAAAATTTCGACAACTCCATAGGGCAAGAGGAGAGAAATTTCGACAAGAGAGCAAGGGGAGAGAGTTCGATTTCTTCTTCTTCTTCTTTACTTCCATTAGATTCATGGTTTGGGGATTATTCTTTGTATATCTTTTGAACCCAACCATGAACTAACTTGATTGGTTGGGGTTATTGTGTTTTGTTGTTGTGAAAAACAATTGGATTTTGTTTAGGTAATAAGAGTTTCACTTTCAATTCAAGGTTTACTCATTCTTGGTTCTTATTCTTGTTTGCGAGTGAATTGGGAGAGGATCTCGTAACTTCATCTATTTATCTAATAACGGGAGAGTTAGGTTCAAGAAACGAATGAGTATGGCCTTTATTCAATCTATTGATGGTGGAGATTAATCCGGCTTACGAATAAGTTAAGGATTTCAACGGCTAAGAGGAGCGCAAGATTGGTTGTTGTTCACCCTTGATTCACGTTGGGATGTATTATCAAGGCATGCACAAGTAGCTAGAGTTTTGACTTAGGGATAAGAAGAAACCATTGACGAACGCTCTGCCGAACCTTGAAGTTGCTGCCCATATGCCCAAGTAGTTGCCCAGCTAGTCGCCCAGGCAACCATCGATTAGTTGCCAAGGCAACCCCGTTGTGCAAGTTGCCACGGCAACTGAGTTGCCCTTGCACTCTTTTACCAAGACGATCCAATCGACTATCACACCTCAACTCATGATAACCTGACCCATTCCCTCTTTTGATTTCATCTATTCTTTTAGTTTATTGCTCTTAGTTTACTCGTTAATTAGAACTCCTATTATCAATTGTGTTTTTACTTTTCACAGTGCAGTAACTTAAGCAAAGTGGCCCAAACCAATCCCTGTGGAGACGATACTCGATACTCATATCACTTTATTACTTGCGACGTGTATACTTGCACAATTGCGTAGCACTTATTACAAGCAACAATGAACAACGTCGAAACGAGGCGTTAAAGACTCATATGAGGCAGTTAGAGAAATCCTTTCTCAAGCATAAAGGTTCTACCCAAGAGCTAGAAGCCAGTAGATCCGAAAACTGAGCTTTAAAAGATCGAATTGAGGGTTTAGAAACTGAGGTACAGCAACTCAAAGATCAAATTACGAGCTTTAGGGGAGCGAGTCAAGTGCACTGGATGCCTACGATGGAGCAGCTTCAGTTTGCCGCCTACACCGTTTAGAGGCAAGAGCAAATTTTGGCACGCTTCATGACCCTGATGCAAGAAGTAACCCGAAAGGTACGGTTTCTAGCGAAAGATACTACTAAGCTCCAAGAATGTGTAGACGACGAATCCGAAGAAGGAGAAAATATTGTTTGGATTTTGAGAGAGATTGTCGATTTAGGCGCTAGCTTGGAACCGTATGCGTAGCGGTTTTCTTTGAATTATTGTAACATAACAACGTTTTCATTGATGATAGTTGCTTAATGATGATATTTACTGGAATCAGTGTCTTTCTTTGTATTCATGCATAGCACATTTATTTGCATATTTTATTAGAGCCATCTAAAATAATTAAAAGATCTCTTATTTTAGAGCATTTTTATTATGCTAATTGCAATCATTCCACATCCATATCGTACACACTTTCAAGCCAAAAAAATGGAAGAGAGTTTTGCTAAGCTAGAAGCCGATCTTGGAAGCCAGTTGGAGAGAACGCTGATAAGTGTTCAAAAGTACTATTTTTCTTAATCTTTTTACTCGTATTATTGTTAGACATAGGCTCATATTAGTTGCATAATTAGCCATTCATGCATTAATCCATGTTTCCTTCCAACGTTGAGCTTGATTACATAACTTGGTAGTTTTTGTGGGAAAAGATGTTGCTTTGGTGTGTTTTGTGTGTATGTGCAGGATCACTTGCCAAAGCAAGGCTAGAGCTAGTTGCCAGGGCAATGCATGAAGGAGATGCCGAGCTAGTTGCCAGGGTAATGCATGAAGAAGACGTCGAGCCAGTTGCCAGGGCAATTGTCGACAAAGAATAAGGTGATATGGTAGTCGAAATTGATGACTCGACAAACCCAAGATGACGTGGAGCAAAGCTAAATCCCAAAGGAATTTGATTTCCATGAAGAGATTAAAGAAGAATTAAATTCCAAGAAGATAGGAGAAGTTCTAGAAGAAATATAATTATAATAAAGAATTATATTCTTTAAAGATAATTTAATTCCAACTTAACTTCCTCCTCAAAGAAGGACTTTGACCTAGCCCTATAAATTAGAGGCCATGCCGTCAACTCCAAAAGAGAGAGGGAAGAGAGAATTTTCGACAAGCATCTAGGGCAAGGAGGATTTCGACAAGCTTCATCCTTCATCTTTTTCTTTCTTGTTCAATTAGGTCCATGCTAGGGATTATCTATCTTGTGTTTCTTTGGAACCTAGCCATGAGCTAAATCTATTTGGCTATGGTTATTGTGTTTTGTGGTTGTGAGAAACTATTGGATTTTGTTTAGGTAATAAGAGTTTGCACTTTTCTATTCAAGGTTTATTCATTCTTGGTTCTTATTCTTGTTTGCGAGTGAATTGGGAGAGGATCTCGTGACTTCATCTATTTATCTAATATCGGGAGAGTTAGATTCAAGAAACGAATGAATATGATCTTTATTCAATCTATTGATGGTGAAGATTAATCCGGCTTAGGAATAAGTTAAGGATTTCAACGGCTAAGAGGAGCGCAAGATTGGTTGTTGTTCACCCTTGATTCACGTAGGGATGTATTATCAAGGCATGCACAAGTAGCTAGAGTTTCGACTTAGGGATAAGAAGAAACCATTGAAGAATGCTCTGTCGAACCTTGAAGGTTGCTGCCCAGACGCCCAAGTAGTTGCCCAACTAGTCGCCCAGGCAACCATCGATTAGTTGCCAAGGCAACCCCGTTGTGCAAGTTGCCATGACAACTGAGTTGCCCGTGCATTCTTTTACCAAGACGATCCAATCGGTTATCACACCTCAACTCACGATAACCTGGCCTATCTCTCTCATCTAATTACATCACTTTTTACTTATTTGCTTTCTAGATTAGTTATTAGTTAAAACTCTTATAATCCTTTACTTGTGTTTTCTTTTACTTTTTACAGTGCAAGAGACTAGATTCTTGAAGTGGCACCAATCCCTGTGGAGACAATATCTTTTATACTATAACTTGCAACGTGTATACTTGCACAATTGCGTAGCACTTATTACGCGCAACAAGTTTTTTGCGCCGTTGCCGAGGATTGGCAATAGCGACTTTGTTTTTGCTTTCTTGCACTTTCTTTTTACTTTTCTTGTTTAAGATTCAAAGGGCTAACAAACTTTGGTTTTGCATTGGTATATGACCAGGGCAAGACCGATTACACCAGAATATCCCTTTGATCTAGTAATCGAACGAACCTTACAAAGACTTAGACGAAGGATAAGAGTAGCAATGGCTAATCAAGACGGCAATATGAATCAAGATGTTCCAGCAGGAGGAGGAGTGATTCTTGCACAAAACAGAACTATTCGAGACTATCTTGAAGAAGATCTTGATGTACTTAATCCAGGAGTTGTCGCACCTAAAATTGAAGCCGACCACTTTGAGTTGAAACCGGTAATGTTTAATATGATCAACACAATTGGTCAATTTGGCGGCTCAGCAACTGAAGATGCACGACAACATCTTAAATCTTTCCTCGAGATTTACAACTTGTTCAAAATACACGGAGTCACCCCCGATGTTTTACGATTAAGATTATTCCCCTATTCACTGAGGGGTAGGGCAAAAGCATGGTTGAATAGCATTCATGCCGGATCAATAGGATCTTGGACCGATCTTTGTCGTGATTTCCTTACTCGGTTTAATCCTACAAATTTGACTGATAAGCTTCATAATGACATTACTTCTTTTCGGCAGGCAGATGATGAATCCATGTACGAGGCTTGGGAGCGATATAGAGAACTTCTACACAAATGCCCCCTACACGGATTCCCGGTGTGGACTCAAGTAACAATGTTTTACAACTCCGTGAATACACCAACAAGGATGATGCTAGATGCCTCGGCAAACGGCATACTTCTAGATAAGTCGCCGGAGAAAGCAATGCAAATTCTAAACAGGCTGGCCAAGAATGATAATCAATTCCCCTCTACTAGAAGATGAGGAGTTAGACGCCAAGCCACAATACATGAACTAGGATCATCATATTCAATTTTGGCACAATTGGCCACTTTAACCAGTATGGTCTAGAACATGCAAAAACCAAACAAAACACATGAAGTCAAGGTAATGGATTCTTTTTGTGAGTTATGTGGTGATAACCATGATTCTTCTGAATGTATGCAGAATCCAGAATCCAACTTCTATGTGGGGAATTACAATCGGAACAACAATGTGATGTCCAATACACACAATCCAGCTTGGAAGAAGCACCAAAATTTTTCATGGAGTAATCCCAACAATGCTCTAAACCAGAACAATCAGAATGCACAAGCATCGGGATTCCAGCAGAATATGCCACGGCAACAGTTGCCGCAGCAACAACCGACAACATCTAGTTCTTTGGAAAATTCTCTCAATGCTTTTATGATGAAAACTGAATCTTATATGGCTAAGAATAGTAACTTCATAAAAAGAACTGATGCTTTTATTAACATGACCGAGATGAGATTGCAAAACCAAGAGGCGGCAATCAAATCATTGGAAAATCAAGTCAGACAGTTTGCACAAAATCTAAATACTAAACCGCAAGGAGGTTTACCTAGCGATACTGAAATCGCAAGAGGAACTGGCCATGAGCAATGTAAGGCGATCACCACTAGAAGTGGCCAACAACTTAGAGAGGCTCAAGCCCGCTCATCAAACGAAACTTCACAAAAAGATCAAGACGAACCTAGCGGCAAAACCTCAAATGCTGAACCAGGAATTGCCGTGTAACCAGCAACAAGCATGCCTCGACAACTGACGATAAGGATGCCTCGACAACCCCAGTTGATAATACCTCGGCAACTCCAGTTGTCCCGGCAATGCCATCAATCAGTTTCCAAACCAATGAAAGGATCGAAGATATCCGACTTCCACCATCATTCCCACAAAGGTTGAAGCGACAAAAGCAAGAATATCAATTCAAGAAGTTTCTTGATATCCTAAAGCAAGTCCACATCAACTTGCCATTGGTAGAAGCAATTGAACAAATGCCGAACTATGCCAAGTTTCTTAAAGACATTGTGTCCAAGAGAACAAGGCTATGAGAGTTTGAAACAGTTGCCGCAACAGAGGGATGCATGGCCATGTTGCATAATCGTATGCCACCTAAGTTGAAGGATCGCGGAAGTTTCACAATACCCTGTTCCATTGGAAACCACTATGTCGGGAAAGCATTATGCGACCTTGGGGCTAGCATAAACTTGATGCCTAAATCGGTTTTCCAGAACTAGGAATCGGGAAGGCAAGACCTACAACAGTTATGCTACAGCTAGCTGACAGATCCTATGTGCATCCAGAGGGAAAAATCGAGGACATACTGGTAAAAGTTGATAAATTTATTTTTCCCGTTGACTTTATTGTTTTGGATTGTGAAGCAGATGAGCATGCACCTATCATTCTCGGGAAACCATTCCTAGCAACAGGGAGAACCTTGATCGATGTTGAAAAGAGAGAACTCACAATGAGGGTGAATGACCAGCAAGTTAAACTAAATGTGTTCCAAACACTAAGGCATGTCGATGATCCAGAAGAATGCCAACTTCTTCATGCCACGACAGAGTTTAACTTCGACGAGGAATTTAGTTGCCTCGGCAACTACATTGCCGATCAAGAGGAACCTGAGGAGTATGAAGAACTGGTCGATGAGGAACAACAAGAAGAGGCAAATTGGCTAGTCAATCGACCAGATACATACTTTGAACCACTGGATTACTCAGGTAAGGAAGGTAAGCTCGAAAAACCCTCTATTGAACAACCACCGATTTTTGAGTTGAAGCAGTTGCCAGAGCAACTAAAATATGCATACTTAGGAACCGATAATACATTGCCTGTAATTATTTCTTCAAAGTTACAGCCTGAGTAGGAAAAGAAGCTGATCAAAATGTTGAAGCTACACAAAAAGGCAATAGGGTGGACAATTGCCGACTTGAAGGGAATTAGCCCGGCAGTGTACATGCACAAGATTTTGTTGGAAGATGATCACAAACCTTCAATTGAGGCCCAGAGGAGACTGAATCATGCCATGAAAGGGGTTGTAATGAAAGAAATCATCAAGTGGCTTGACGTCGGCATTATATACCCTATCTCTGATAGTACATGGGTAAGTCTGGTACAATGTGTACCGAAAAAGGGAGGTATAACGGTGGTAAGTAATGAAAACAATGAACTCATTCCAACCAGGACTGTGACCGGTTGGAGGGTTTGTATAGATTATCGAAAGCTAAACAAAGCCACTAGGAAAGATCACTTCCCATTACCCTTTATTGATCAAATGCTTGACCGTCTTGCAGGTAAACCCTTTTATTGTTTTCTTGATGGTTATTCAGGTTACAATCAAATTGCCATAGCACCAGAAGATCAAGAAAAGACAACCTTCACATGCCCATACGGTACTTATGCTTTCCGAAGGATGCCGTTCGAATTGTGTAACGCCCTGGCAACCTTCCAAAGATGCATGATGGCACTCTTTTCAGACATGGTCGAAAACTTCCTTGAGATCTTCATGGAAGATTTTTCTATTTTTGGTAATGACTTTGACAGCTGTCTCGGCAATTTAGAGAAGGTGTTGGCAAGATGTGAAGAAACTGATTTAGTCCTCAATTGGGAGAAGTGTCATTTTATGGTAGATGAAGGAATAGTGCTCGACCACAAGATTTCATCCAAGGGAATTGAAGTAGACAAAGCCAAGGTATACGTGATCGAGAGATTACCCCCACCAAGTTCGGTTAAAGGAATTTGAAGCTTTCTTGGACATGCAGGTTTTTATAGGAAGTTCATTCATAATTTTTCTAAAATCACTAAACCCTTGTGCAATTTGCTTGAACAGGATAAAGTCTTCGATTTTGATGATTCTTGCACCCAAGCATTCGAAACCCTAAAGGAAAAGCTTACCTCGGCACCCATTGTCGTTCCACCAGATTAGACGCTACCTTTTGAGCTCATGTGTGATGCAAGTGATTTCGCGATAGGAACAGTCCTAGGCCAACGCACAGGTAAGACCTTCCATGTGATATACTACGCTAGTAAAACTCTTAATAGTGCTCAAGTGAATTACACAACAACAGAGAAAGAGTTACTAGCTGTAGTTTTCGCATTTGACAAGTTCCGATCCTATTTGATTGGTACAAAGGTAATTGCTCATAGGGACCATTCGGCAATCAAATATCTATTTGCTAAAAATGATGCCAAACCTCGTTTGATTCGTTGGATATTACTTTTACAAGAATTTGATATTGAAATTAAGGATAGGAAAGGAACGGAAAATCAAGTGGCTGATCACTTATCACGTTTAGAACGCAATAGGGAGGAGGACGCAGATCTAGAGATATGCGATGCATTCCTGGATGAACAACTTTTAGTTGCCTCGGCAACCATCGACGTGCATGCCTCGGCAACCCTCGACGCCTCGGCAACCATGGACGCGCAAGCCTCAGCAACTTTGGGAGCAGTCCCCACGACAGCACATGCCGCAGTAGCCTTTAACGCTCATACCTCGGCAACTTTGGGAGCAGTCCCCACGATAGCACATGCCTCGGTAATACCCTGGTACGCGGATTTAGTTAATTTCCTTGTTTGTGGTATTTTACCTTATGGCCTTACTCACTAAGGGAAGAAACGGTTCCACCATGATGCTAAGCATTACTTTTGGGACGAGCCTCTTTTGTTTAAACAATGTGCAAATCAGGTTATACGCCGATGTGTCCCTGAAGAAGAGCAACAGAATGTACTCCGGCAATACCATTCTTCACCCTATGGAGGACATTTTGGAGGAACTCGTACCGCGGCCAAAGTTTTGCAATCCGGTTTGTATTGGCCAACATTGTACAAAGATGCCCAAGACTTTTACAAGCAATGTGATCGTTGTCAGAGGACGGGCAATATCTCTAGACGACATGAGATGCCACTCCAGGACATCATCGAGGTGGAATTGTTCGATGTATGGGGGATCAATTTTATGGGACTTTTCCTATCTTCATTCGGCAACCTCTACATTCTACTTGCCGTCGACTACGTGTCTAAATGGGTTGAGGCAGCTGCAGTTCCCAACAACGATTCCAAGACCGTGCAACAATTCTTGCATAAAAACATATTTACACGGTTTGGGATGCCAAGAGCAATTATCAGTGACGAAGGCAAGCATTTTGACAACAAACTTTTTGCCAAGATGTTGCAACGCTTCGGCATATCACACAAGATCGCCACAGCATATCACCCACAAACCAACGGGCAAGCAGAAATTTCCAACCAAGAATTGAAGGGTATACTCGAGAAAGTTGTAAATCCCTCTAGGAAGGATTGGTCATTAAGACTAGATGACACACTTTGGGCATATTGCACTGCATTCAAAACACCCTTAGGTATGTCCCCCTTCCGACTTGTCTATGGCAAAACATGCCATCTACCGGTGGAAATCGAACACAAGGCATATTGGGCAATTAAGATAGTGAATATGGATTGGGAAAGTGCCGGACAAAAGCGTTTGTTAGACCTCAACGAGATAGAAGAATTCTGTACACTCGCCTATAACAATGCACGAATCTACAAGGAGAAAACAAAGCAATGGCATGACAAGAAACTATTTCCGCGGCAATTCATGCCAGGGCAACTAGTTCTCTTATTCAATTCTCGGCTAAAACTTTTCTTGGGAAAACTGAAATAAAGATGGTCAGGACCATTCGAAGTTGTCAACCATTCTCTTATGGTGCCGTGATAATCAAGTCCATCACTGACAAACATGAATTCAAAGTTAATGGACAAAGATTGAAGCACTACAACGGTGCCCATGTGGAACGTAACAAAGAAGTGGTCAACTTAGGAGATGCATGACCATGCTCTCCTTTCGATATTTTATTTTTATTTTTTTATTTCTATTTTTATTTTTATTTTTGTCGAACTATTTAATTTTTATTTTTTTATTACTTTCGATTATTTTTTTAGTATAGATTTATTTTCTTTTGTTTTATCTTTCTTTAAGTTTAAGAAGCCCCTTACACATCTTTATTTATTTTCTTTTATTTGTTTTAATTTTAATCCTTATTTGATTTGTCTCTGAATTGTAGGAAAAGAGTTCAAGATAAAGAGGAATTTTGACCCAAGAAGGAAAACATCTTCAACAAGGAAATTAATGGGCTGAATCTAAGGCTTATATAAAGCCTCCAACTTACCCTAATTAAACCCCTCTTGCCGTCACCTTTCCCCTAAACCAAAACCCCCTTTATTTTCTATCCAAAATTAATCCCACCCACCATATTTACCACCTATCTTTTCTATAAAACCCATCACCCTTAACCTATTCCTACTTTTTATCTTGCAACTCTTTAGTTTCTTTTATTTTCTTTTATTTGTTTTTTACAAAACTCACAACCAAGATCATCCATGGCATCCAAAATTAAATTTTTGGTTCATCCAAGTTCCTCCAAAGAACCAAGATACAAGAAGTTTGCTACACCGGTGGTTCAAGAAAGATTTCACTCCAAGTTTGAAAGATGGAAGATTTATGAAGAACAAGGCTTTGAATACTCCAACTCTCATCAAGATTTCGGCCTTGAACCATTCATCTTCGAGAGGATTGCACATCAAAAGTGGCAAATCTTTTGCCATCAATCGGAACCGGGTAACATCTCATGGGTAAGAGAATTCTATGCTCACTCACCTAACCCGGATAATCCTTATGTTTTTGTTCGTGACAAGGCTATACTCATAAGCCCCGAAAACGTCAACACCTTTTACGGGCTTTATATTGAGAAGGACGAGCACCAAGCCTTCGTTGATCAAATCACGCCCAAGCAACTCAACAAGGTGCTTCAAGAACTCACTCAACCGGGAACTCATTGGAACGACGATAAATACAAGGGCACGGTAAATCGCCTTCGGCTTAAACCCGAGGCAAAACTATGGAATAAGTTTGTTAAAACTTCTTTAATGCCCACCACACACAATACTACCGTTGATATACCACGTCTTTTACTCATACATTCTATCTCGCATAATCGCATCATTAACATTGGAAAAATTATTTGCGATGGGATTTTTGTATGTAGCTCAAAAGATAAGGGTTCTCTTTTCTTCCCTTGCTTAATTTCTAATCTTTGCAAGGAGATGCATGTTCCAAGTGAGTCAACCGATGAAAAGGCCCTACCAAAGTCCGGTTGGAATCAAGCACAAATCTGAAAGCTAATGGGAGAGGCACCGGAAAAATCTTCAAGGCCTCCAATTGCCGCGGCAACTCCTGCCGCCCTGGCAATCCCTAATGCCCAAGCACCTAACGCCCTGGCAACTCGGCCATCAACCCCGGGAAACTTTGAAGCACTCTTGCAACCATTGGTGAGCCACCTAAGGCGAATTGAAGACCGGCAACTAATGTTCATGTGGTACATGAAGGAGCACAACAATGTCATCACCCAAGTCATCCTAGAAAAGTACCCGGACAATCGCGTGCCATTCCCAATCTTTCCTGCCGAGATCCTTGCCCCGGCAATCAATAAAGCAGTCGCCACGGCAACCGCAACAGATGATGCTGCGGTAACCTACATCGTGCCTGCACAAGCTGATGCTACAACAACCAACCCTAAAGATGCCACGGCAACCAGAGCTAAAGACGTCCCGGCAACCACTGCAAAAGCCAAAGGTAAAGCACCTATGCCCGAATCAACTCCTATGGAATCATTGTCTGATTTTTTAGATTCGGACGAGTCCTCCATTACACCAACAAAGACCGCACCAATTGAATCCTTCAAGCGAAAAGCCAATGACATTGATAAAGAGGACGATGAGGACAACCCCGTACGAGGATCGATTCCACCACTGACAACAAGGAAACATCCATTGCGTTCAAGCAAGAGAATCAAGACACTGACCAAAAGGAAACTAATCATCCACGACGATGAACTCTCAGAGTAAGTCCTCGTTTGCATTTTATTTTTCGTTATTTTTATTTAATATATGCATTGAGGACAATGTCTCACTCGAGTTTGGGGGGATTGTTATTAGTAGTTACCATGTCTAGTTACATTCATCTTAAGTATTACATTTAGGATACATAAATTGCTTGTCATGCCTTTAGTTGGAACAAGAATTGCCTAGATTTGACGAATATCCGATGACGACTTTGCCAATGCACTTAATTAATAGAATTTTTATTCTAGGATAACCATGGAAAATAACTTAGAATTTTACGATGATGCTAAATTTGATGAAACACTGTTGTGGTTTGATTGATTAAAGGAATTCTAGTGAACTTAGGTTGATAATTAAACAAATTGGGGGATTAGAATAAAAATTGGATGAATGCTAGAGGTGCCCGAAATTGGCTCTAGCATGTGCTAAAAAAATTTGATCGCTAGAGGTGCCCGAAACTAGCTCTACCATGTGCTAAAAAAATTGATCGCTAGAGGTGCCCAAAACCGGCTCTAGTCGAATAAATTAACTTAAGAAAACTAAAAACAAAACACTAGAGGTACCCAAAACTGGCTCTAGTTAAAACATGTTAAAAAGAACCCAATGAAGTAATTTGAAAACCTCTTGCTTGCATAGAATCCGAAAAATCAAATTGCACACAACTCCGCACACACTCACAAGCATTATAGTTTGATTCCGAGTAACTCCTAAGTTTTCCAAAAAATGAAAAGCCAATCATACTTTGTGCCCCGATTCTGAGAATTGAAATCAAGTTCAAAGCTAAGTTTGTGAAAATTGAAGTCTTGGTAGGTAATTATTAGTTTGCATTGCTTGAAGACAAGCAATAGTTCGAGTTTGGGGGTGTGATAAGTGTTCAAAAGTACTATTTTTCTTACTCTTTTTACTCATATTATTGTTAGACTTAGGCTCATATTAGTTGCATAATTAGCCGTTCATGCATTAATCCATGTTTCCTTTCAACGTTGAGCTTGGTTACATAACTTGGTAATTTTTGTGGGAAAATATGCTTCTTTGGTGTGTTTTGTGTGTATGTGTAGGATCACTTGCCAAAGCAAGGCTAGAGCTAGTTGCCAGGGCAATGCATGAAGGAGATGCCGAGCTAGTTGCTAGGGCAATGCATGAAGGAGACGCCGAGCCAGTTGCCAGGGCAATTGTCGACAAAGAATAAGGTGATATGGTAGTCGAAATTGATGACTAGACAAGCCCAAGATGACGTGGAGCAAAGCTAAATCCCAAAGGAATTTGATTTCCACGAAGAGATTAAAGAAGAATTAAATTCCAAGAAGATATGAGAAGTTCTAGAAGGAATATAATTATAATAAAGAATTATATTCTTTAAAGATAATTTAATTCCAACTTAACTTCCTCCTCAAATAAGGATTTTGACCTAGCCCTATAAATTAGAGGCCATACCGTCAACTCCAAAAGAGAGAGGGAAGAGAGAATTTTCGACAAGCATCTAGGGCAATGAGGATTTCGACAAGCTTCATCCTTCATCTTTTTCTTTCTTGTTCAATTAGGTTCATGCTAGGGATTATCTATCTTGTGTTTCTTTGGAACCTAGCCATGAACTAAATCTATTTGGCTATGGTTATTGTGTTTTGTGGTTGTGAGAAACTTGGATTTTGTTTAGTTAATAAGAGTTTGTACTTTTCAATTCAAGGTTTATTCATTCTTGGTTCTTATTCTTGTTTGCGAGTGAATTGGGAGAGGATCTCGTGACTTCATCTATTTATCTAATATCGGGAGAGTTAGATTCAAGAAACGAATGAATATGATCTTTATTCAATCTATTGATGGTGAAGATTAATCCGGCTTAGGAATAAGTTAAGGATTTCAACGGCTAAGAGGAGCGCAAGATTGGTTGTTGTTCACCCTTGATTCACGCAGGGATGTATTATCAAGGCATGCACAAGTAGCTAGAGTTTTGACTTAGGGATAAGAAGAAACCATTGAAGAAAGCTCTGCCGAACCTTGAAGGTTGCTACCCAGACGCCCAAGTAGTTGCCCAACTAGTCGCCCAGGCAACCATCGATTAGTTGCCAAGGCAACCCCGTTGTGCAAGTTGCCACGACAACTGAGTTGCCCATGCATTCTTTTACCAAGACGATCCAATCGGCTATCACACCTCAACTCACGATAACCTGCCTATCTCTCTCATCTAATTACATCGCCTTTTACTTATTTGCTTTCTAGATTAGTTATTAGTTAAAACTCTTATAATCCTTTACTTGTGTTTTCTTTTACTTTTTACAATATAAGAGACTAGATTCTTGAAGTGGCACCAACCCCTATGGAGACGATATCTTTTATACTATAACTTGCAACGTGTATACTTGCACAATTGTGTAGCATTTATTACGCGCAACAAACGCAACAAAAGTTAAGAGACACCATCATCAAATCTCAGCAAGATATGATGAAGGAAATATCTTAAATGCTGCAAAACAGTCATGGGGAAGTTGCACAAGGGAAAAGTACCGTTATGAACCCTACTCAGAATTCGAGAGATCCTTCATATTCTCCAATTTTTTGAAACCCTCTTTTTATTAATCCTACATCGAACCCCCACAAGGGGTATATTTATCCCATCAGGCGGGTGCCTCTGCTCCACCTCAACCAACCATGACATTTGCAAAAGTTGAACATGTAGGAGATAGTATCCCAGACTTTGACGAACTAGAAAAATTGAACCAAGTGAAATCGAAATTCTCCAAAGAGTTGGAGGAGACTAGAAAGGACCTCGAAGAGAAATTCTGGTGAGAGAAGACGAAAACGGTTCTTATGGTCTGAACACTAAGGATCTCAGCTTGGTCCCAAATGTAGAGATCTCATACAAGTTTAAAACCCCAGATTTAAAGAAGTTTGACGGGACAACTTGCCCAACTGCTCATATTACAATGTTTTGTCGCAAGATGGCTGGCTACACCAACAATGAGAAGCTCTTGATACACTGCTTTCAAGATAGTTTAGTGGGATCCGCCACAAGATGGTACAATCAGCTTACACGAGCTCAAATTAAATCGTAGAAAGATTTTGCAAAGGCCTTCATTGATTAGTATAAGCATGTGACAGATATGGTCCCTAATAGATTTCTGTTGCAAGGAATGGAACAAAAGAAAAATAAAAGCCTTCGGGAGTACGCCCAAAGGTGGCGTGATGTGGCCGCCCAAGTCCAGCCTCCTCTCCGAGAAAATGAGATTGCCCCTATGTTCATTGACACATTAAAAGGAACGCTCTATGACCTTCTGATCAATAACCCTATTAGTAACTTTGATGATATGGGCTCTTATCACTTATACGAATATGAAAAAGATTTTCGTGAAGAAACAGTTTGAAGCCAGATTTTTGAAGGTTGCCAAGTACCCAGAGTGGGTAGCCAACATAGTCCCAATGCCCAAGAAGGACGGAAAAGTACGTATATGCGTAGACTATAGGGACCTCAATAGGGAAAGTCCTAAGGATAATTTTCCCCTGCCTCACATTGATACCCTAGTCGATAACACTGCGGGGCATTCTTGGTTTTCTTTTATGGATGGCTTTTCAGGGTATAATCAAATTAAAATGCACCCCGAAGACATAGAAAAACCACATTTGTAACTATATTGGGCATATTTTTCTATAAAGTCATGCCTTTCGGATTGAAGAATGTCGGGGCAACTTATCAAAGGGCCATGGTTACCTTGTTCCACGACTTGATGTACAAGGAGATTGAGGTGTATGTGGACGACATGATAGCCAAGTCCAAAACCGAAGGAGAACATATTGAGAATTTGCAAAAGTTGTTCCAAAGGCTAAGAAAATATCAGTTGAAGCTCAACCCATCCAAGTGTACCTTCGCAGTCACATTTGGAAAGCTCTTAGGTTTTGTGGTTAGTCAAAAGAGAATTGAAATTGACCCTGACAAAGTGAAAGCAATTCAAGATCTACCGCCACCTCAAACCCAGAAAGAGGTCCTAAGATTCTTAGAGAGGCTCAATTACATTTCTCGGTTCATCTCCCAATTGACCGACAAGTGTGATCCTGTTTTCATATTACTCTGAAAGAATGACCCAAGAAAATAGGATGAAGACTGCCGAAAGGCCTTAGAAAAGATTAAGAGGTATTTTGACCAATGCTCTAATTTTGGTAGCACCTGTACCGGACAGGCTGTTAATTCTGTACTTGACAGTGTTTGAAAATTCAATGGGATGTGTATTAGGACAACATGATGAGACAGGCAAGAAGGAAATGGCCATTTACTATTTAAGCAAGAAGTTCACCGAATGTGAATCACGGTATCCATTGATCCAAAAAGTTGTGTTGTGCCCTAGTATGGGATACTAATTGTATCACACTACCTGTTTGATTTCCCGGATAGATCCACGAAATTGTTTTATAGAGGCACCAACGCTAACCAGAAGAATGGCCCGCTGGCAAACGTTGTTATCTGAGTTTGATATCATCTACGTAAGCCAGAAAGTAGTAAAAAGAAGTGTGGTAGCAGATCTTTTGGCAAACCGCACTTCAGATGACTATGAGCCGCTCAAATTTAGTTTTTTGGATGAAGACTTGATTGGTGCACTATCTGAGGAGTGCCCCACCAACGAATCTTGGAAGCTTTATTTTGATAGGGCATCTAATGCCCTAGGAAGTGGGATAGGGGCAATATTAATTTCCCCTAAAGAGGTCTACTATCCCTTTACTAGTAGGTTAGACTTCTTTTGTATAAACAACATAGCCGAGTATGAAGCTTGCGTCATGGGACTCCGAGCAGCCATAAAAGAAAAATCAAGGTACTTCATGTCTTTGGGGATTTGTCCTTGGTGATCTACCAGCTCCGAAAAGAATGAGAGACGAGAGATCAAAAATTAGTCAAATACTATGATTTGATTCAAGAGTTGCTTAAAAATTTTGAAGAAATCAGCTTCGCGTACCTATCAAGAGAAGATAATCAGATAGCTGGCGCCTTAGCAACTCTGGCTGTCATGTTTGAGGCAAGCCCGACTTCCAAAATAAAGCTAGTTGAGATGCATATTTTTGAGGCACTGGCTCATTGTTATAATTTTGAGGAAGATGGCAACTCGTGGTACTACGACATTCTCCAATACATCAAGTTCCAAGTTTACCCAAAGGATGCCAACGATAATGATAAGAGAACCATTAGAAGGTTGGCTTCGAGCTATGTTCTTGATGGATAAGTTTTGGACAAGAGAAGTAAAGATCAGGTTTTGTTGAGATGTGTCAACGCTCGGGAAGCCGAAACCATCCAAGCCGAGGTACATGATGGGTTGTATAGGATCCACGCCAATGGTTTCTCAATGGCTAGAAAGATCATGAGATACGGGTATTCCTGGTCTACCATGGAGGGAGATTGTATTAAATATGCAAATAAATGTCACAAATGTCAGATCTATACTGACAAGATACACGCTCCGCCGGTACCACTTCATACTATAAACTCACCATAGCCTTTTGCAACTTGGGGCATGGACGTTATCGGGCAAATACATCCGAAAGCTTCTAATGGGCACCACTTCATCTTAGTGGCCATCGATTACTTTACCAAATAGGTGAAAGTTGCCTCTTATGCTAGCATCACAAGAGCAACCGTATGTAAATTCTTAAAGAAAGAGATTATCTGTCGTTGCGGTTTGCCAGAAAGAATCGTCATCGATAATGTTTCCAACCTAAACAATAAGATAATGACTGAACTATGTGAACAGTTTAAGATTGTGCACCATAATTCTACCACCTATTATCCTAAGATGATTGGGGCAGTTGAGGTGGCCAATAAGAATATCAAGAAGATCATAGCCAAGACTACCGATACTTTCAAGGATTGCCATGAGAAGCTGCCATTTGCAATGTTTGCTTACTGAACATCTATAAAGACCTCGACAGGGGCAATGCCGTATTCGTTGGTTTATGGCACGAAGGCGGTGTTGTCTATCAAAG
This sequence comes from Hibiscus mutabilis, assembly GCA_019671005.1. Lineage (NCBI taxonomy): Eukaryota > Viridiplantae > Streptophyta > Magnoliopsida > Malvales > Malvaceae > Hibiscus > Hibiscus mutabilis. Next base: position 11,315,157 of record CM033738.1, on the reverse strand, counting down.
TGAAAATCCCATCATTGAGAATTCTAAATGAGACAAAATTAGATGATGCTGAATGGATGCAAGCAAGGATTGATCAGTTTAACCTCATTGATGAGAAAAGACTAAGGGCCATTTGTCACGGCCAAATGTATCAAAAGAGGATAATGCGTGCCTACAACAAGAAAGTTCCCCCGAGAGAGTTCCAAGAGGGGGACTTGGTGCTCAAAAAGATCTTGCCAATCCAAAATGACTTCCGAGGAAAGTGGATGCCGAATTGAGTAGGGCCTTATGTTGTTAAGAATGTCTTCTCTAGGGAGCATTAATTTTGGTAGAGATGGATGGGAAAGAGTTGAGCAATCCTGTGAATTCGAAATCTGTCAAGAAGTATTACGCTTGAAAAAGAAAAAAAAAGAAAAAAAGGAAAAAAACCTGAAAGGGCGCTTCGTAAAATGAAATGCATGTGGTGAAAACCTGAAAGGGCGCCCCTGTAAAAAAAAGAGGGTTCAAGATGAAAACTCAGAAACGGACGTCTTGAAACCAAATGAGGATCTGAATTGAAAATCCAAAAAGGACGGTTCAGATAAATTTTGAGGTTAGGCATCCAACTGATGGGCTCTGATACAGTATAACTGCCCCATTTCGATTATGGGTTCGAATCAATTTAATCCATTTAAATTTGCCATTGGCTCATTGGAGTAAATGTTAAATGCATTAAATTGATTGAACAACTCTTAAATATTTCTAGGGTAAAATTGAAATTTCATGTAGATCACCTAATTTAAAATCATGAGTAATTAATTCGATTAATTTTAGATAGTTTCCTTGGCTCATTGGGATTCAAGCTTAAAATTAATCGAATTGATTATTATGGTTCAAGATAACCAATAAATTATTAGGTTTCTTTCTAGTTTTAGGATTAAATTAATTTAGGGTTAATATTTAGTCTAACCTAGTTAATAATTAGACCATTAATTGAATGTTCTATAATTTGAGCCTTGTTAGGTTAGGGCTTTAGTGGGCATTAGGTTTTAATGTTGTGTCTTTCTTTGTCATGCATTTTAATTGTCATCCATTGGACTTCTATTATTTTAATTGGACATTGCATGTAATTAATCAACTTAAATCATAAAACGGAGATATTTATTAATTCTGATATTTGTGTCGTAACAGTCCTGACTCACTGGATGTTGACCAAATATTCGAATTAATTCTTATCGTCTAAAGGTAAATATAGTTCAAATTAAAATTTTGACAAGTCATTTCATCATATTTGACTGCTTGCATCATGCATAAAGGTGATGAACGGAGTTCGAACCATAAATTAACACGGCAGTCGGGCTTATTCGATGTCGTTTTAATCTATGGTCTGAGGTATCGTCACCTTTATTAATTAAATGTTTAATTAATTCAAATTCGCCAATTTGGCCAAGCCCATCTAATTAAAGTCTAAATTCAATCATGAACAATTTAATTAAACTCGATTTGAATTTCGATAATTTCCATCAATTAAAAGCAACATATATTTTGGTACAGATTTCCGGGCGTGATGGGGGTGCTAATCCTTCCCCACATGTAACCAACTCCGAACCCGTTTTTTTAACGAATCTCTGGTTTTGTGGTTTTTGACCTACCTTAGTGGCCGGTGGTGACTCCAAGTTTTATTGTTTTCAAAAACACGAATTTTTAAAGAATTCCCCGCTTTTCCAAATATTTTTCCCAAAGACCAAAGGAAACCTATAACTCCTTTTTAGGGACTTTCGATAAGAAAAATAGGTCGCTACAAAAAGATATTCAAAAAGGACAGAATGACTAGAATTTAATAAACCCATTTTTAAAAAAATGATACGGTTTGATTTTTGGACGAAATTAAAAGTTTTAGGGACCTGGGTTGTTATTTGAAAAACACAAAAACCCCTGGGGCGCAAATATGCATGCGCGGAAGGCTTTAAAAAATAAAATAGTCTATTTATTTTTTTAACACATAAAACATACCCTTTTTACCAAAAACAGAAATTTGCATTTTATTTTTAAAAACCAAACCCAAACACTCTGGATTCTCTCCCAGCTCTGATGAATGTCGCCTTCATCGGGGACAAACCCAAAAATCGGCCATCCCTTCTGCTGTAATCCACCGCGCTGGCCACCGCTCACCAGGGGTCGAAAACCTCAAAACCAAAAAAAACTTCCTTTTACGGTTCTAAAACCAGATCTAAGTTCCTTGCTTTCAAAAAACGCACAAAGCTCCTCCTTTTTGTGAAAACAGAATCAAAACCCATTTTTTAACAAAGGAAACCTTTTGAAAACACTTCCCACGGCCAGGAACGCATCGGCTGTCCTCCTAGTTCACCTCTAAAATCCCGAAGGCTAAGGGTTTGTCACTCGGAGAATAGAACGGCCGTTGAAAAGATGGGTAAGAGACTAAACCCTAAATCTAGGTATTTTCTATGCATGCATGCAAAAGCTAAACGAAAATTGTATACCTCTCAAAAGGCTTTGTCTTTTTCTTGTATTCCTTTATTTTTATATTACAATGTTTTTGCTCGGTTTATATAACCGAATGGGTTACATGAAAATCAAAATAAAACAGTGGCTATAATATGCTCTGAAATCCGCCGAAATCCTTGTGTTGCTTGTTATTTTTGCTTAATCTTTTTTTTTCTTTTTTGCCAATGTTTGATCTATTTCTGGTTTGCATGTGACCGTGGCGGAACAATAAGGAGAGGGACCAGTGGAAATGTTGTGGTCGTGGCAGCTGAAGGGTTAGGAGCAGTCCAGGCATCAGGGGCGTGAAGCACACGCGCGCGTGGGCGCGTGAAGGTTCTAGAGACTTCCAGAGGTGATATGAGCCATCCATCTCGATCTTAGATCCAACGGCCTTGATCCTGCGCCACTTGCAAATGATAACCCTAATTAGGGTTTCCTTGAATGGGTGATCTAGATCGTTAGATCAAGGGCCAGATCTTGACTGCGCAAAGACACAAAGAGCTATGGTTAGGTTATCAGATTTAGGGTTTTTGGTCTTCAAAACGGGCCTTGTAATTTATTATTTATTTGTGGGTTTTTTAATTGGACCGTAAACAATAAACATTTGGGTTTTATTTATTTAATTATATAAATGGGCTTTATATTTAATCCGTTTTAGTTTTTTTAGTTTAATAATAATATATATGATAATAATAGAATATAATAATAATAATAATAGCAAAACAAATATAGTATAACAATATGAATATTAATATACAAGTTAAAATAGAACATAATAACATTTTTTTGTGTTTCCTTTTCAAATAAAAATAAGTGAGACATGAAACAAAATTGAACAAGCATTATATATATATATATATATTTACTTTGTTAATTAACTAGTAATACTTAAGCAAATCTCAAAGCCCACTTAAACAAAAAATAAAGGTTGACCCGGATAAAAATAGTGATTACAGTTACGAAAGTAAGTTATGATAGTGTTGTTTATAAATTGACACATGGTTTTGGTTGTATTTGTATTTGGAGATGTTTTGACGGTCCATTTAACATTAAATTGTGTGGAGGGGAGTGGGCCATGGATCTTCCCCACATTCACATGGGTTGCACGTTGACTCATCTGTTAATCACGTGCCAGTATTCACTCCTAAATATTCCCTCCCAAATTTCGCAAGTGAACGTACCCTACGCCAAATTCATGCCATCTTATCTCAAGTGGCTTAATACCTAACAAACATCTAATAATCGTATTAAACAAACTAATACTTTATGATCGGTAACCATAAATATATGATCAAATAGGTAGATTGTTGAATTTTTAATTGAAATTTATAATCAATAATCATATATGTAGTCATGTTAAATTAAGGTTTAAATTCTGACTATAACAATAGACAAAATTTTCTTTTCAAAAAAAATAGAAAAAATTATGTTAAAAGAATCGCCTCATATTAAGCCTTTACAAAATTCAATTTGCATTAGTCGGCTAATAAGTCAGATATCGAGGGTTAAAAAAAAGTGTATTTTCTTCCTCAAAGATGAATCAGAAACTTAACTTCCACACATACTTTAGGTGCCCACCTTATTCCATTTTTCAAACAATGGTTGTAGCGGACAAATGAGGCTTTAAAAGGCCATAATCCACAAGCTCACTAGTTATGGTGCAATTAAAGTAAATAGTAGGAGTACAAGCTTCTTCTATGTCATTTTCTCCCCTTTTCTGATTGACGCAGTTTTTCCAGCTAAGGAAATATAGTACAAACTATATTAGAAGTCGGTCCATAGCCTCTGTATTCTGTTTCAGCTTCTTCCCGCTTTCTATCGATTTGTTTATCATTCAAATAAAAGGTTTTGTTATTTACATGCCTATGAGTATGAAGTTTGTGTAACCTAAACTGAGAAGCAGAAACAATTGGAGTTTGCCGAATAAAAATGAAAGAGCCGGAGCGGGTTAGAGTCGAGTAAAGACTTTAAATTTTCGGCTTGGAGCAGTCAAAAACCCGTTCGTCCCGTGTCCATCTCTAATTGGAACAAGCATTGATTAGGCTCATGAACTTTGTATACATTGATTAGGCAGGGGGGAAAGAAGGAAACTGATACAATTTGTAAATCATGTGGGGGAGCTGATTTCCAACAAGATATTGTTGGTACAGACCAAATCTGGCACATGCTTGCTTCATTAACTCTCTGTTTGATGCAATTATTGCAATCTATATTGATTGGAAAGAAAAGAGGCTTAGAATTCTATCTTCATCCATCTTCACCAATTTCCTAAGCATAAGCGAACCAAAATTTATTATATGGGTCTTTGTTGATGCTGATTTTAGATGACATTAAATAAATAGGTAAAAACGGCCTTTGAAGGAAGAAATGTAAACGAGAATAGGTGATTCACTTGTAGTGGGACAGACGGAGAATCACGGTAGGCGATGGTCGCCTGTAGATTCAGACAATTCACCCATCATAGGATGGATAGAGAACTACAATAATTTTTCGAAGGTGTTTGACGGAGATACACTAATCTTAAATTTTCTTTACATCATATGTTGCAGCAAAATATCTGCAAAATAAACCAAGAATGGAAATACTTGTGATATAAGCATCTGTTACATGATAAGATTTCGGTATTTTACGATTAAAGGAATTTACTTAGACTACTGTTACAAGTGAAAGTTGTAATTTTTTTAGAGTGTTAGGTTAAACTCTCTAATTAAGTTTAGAGTCGAGTTAAGTCAGATTCTAAATATTTTAGGGGCAAGCTCTCCAACTCCAAGCACTATTTACGGAGTATTTTTTCCCTTCGGAAGATTCAAATTCAAACAACAAAACTTCTTAATGTTTGTCTAATTGCAAAGATTTCGATTATTTGGACAAGAACAAAAGGTTTTAAGATTTCAATTTCGAAATGGGAAATCTGTGTCATGAACCTCACCGTACCTACTGCTTTGGGCTATTGATTTTAAATTCCAAGCTAAAATAAATGTTTGAAAGCTTAATCTAGCCCATTATGCAAATTGGGCCCGGACAGGCAAGGAACTATTGGAATAGTTTTTTTTTTTTTTTTTGAATATTCTAGTGTGATCACGTGATAGTATTTGTTCTTTATGCTTAGTGTTTTGAAAACGAGACACACAATACAATTTAAACTACTCAAACTCAGATCACCTAAAAAGGACAACAACATCATTTATCACTAAGACTACTCAATAGGTTTTTGACCTTCTCATTTTTGTACAAAGCAAATTCTTGAAACTAACCTAAAAATAAAAAAAAAAATCAGTTGGGGTGATAACCATAAAATCCGAACACAAACAGTAAAACGAAAAGATAACCAAAGAAAAGTAATTGGTTTAGTTGGCTTCTAAAGCAAGCTTCAAATAGTATCTAGTATGAAACCTTATCTATCAAATAGTATCTAATCCATACATAGAATTTGAGATCTTTTAATTAGCTGAGCGATCAAGGATGTTTGTATTATCTTATTTTATATGAATTCAAATATTAATATCTGTGTAAAGAATATAATTACCTTTTTTATCGACAAAATAATATGATATTAAAAGTGAATCATACAAGCCACCACAAAATTTTTTAAAAAGAGTTTAATATAATTACCTCGTTACATGATAAAAAAAAAATAAAAATGTTTGGGTGATCTATTCTGAAACTGTCATCCAGCAATATAGATTGCAACATGTAAAGTAACACAAAACAATACTTCTTTTCTTTGTCTCTATAGGCCGGCTTTTGTTTTTGGGCAATTGTAGGCATCTGTGTTCCTGTTTCTTTTTTTGTTTTCTTCTTATGTCCATATGGAGCTTCTCCATAACAAACAACTCCGTTTTTAATTTCATTCATTTAAATGTTCACAACATTTTGGATTATGGTATTGCCGGAGATAACCGAAGAGCAAGATGAAGAGAATCCTTATTTCATCAATTCAGCAGCTGAAAAACAAAGCATCAGAAGGATCATCCAGCATCAGAAACCCTTGTGTCGGTTTTCATCGTCTTCTCCTTCGATAACTTCCGCCTCAGCAGCAGCGTCGACTTGCTCGGTTTCATCTTCTCGACGAAGCAGAAGTTTATTAGAATTGATGAAAAGTGGAAGCACATCATTGAAGAGACTATTCGAAACGGAACACACTAGTTTATTAACTCATTTCCAGGATTACAGTGGCTCACCAGTTCTAAAATCTATACCCTTATGGGTAGGGGTGTATACGTTCGGTTTCGGTTTAATTTGATAAGTTATTTTAGTAATTATCAGTTTTCGGTTCGGTTAACCTCGGTTTTCGATTTTTCTATATTAACGTTAGTTTTTGAAATTTTGTATTTTATTTTGAGAAAATAACTTTATTTGATGACTTTTAAACATTAAAAGTTAGAGTTTTAAAATATTTTTCATAAATATTTATTAAAAACTTAATTTTTTAAGTAAAAAATAATAATTAAAAATCTATAGTATTGTAAGTATAAAATACTTATTTTTTTCATTATAAAATAACTATAAATTAAGTAAAAAATCAAATTCAGTTCAATTCGATTCGATTCGGTCCACGGTTCGTAAACTTATGAACCATAAACCGTCCAAACGTCTCGATTCGGATTGGTTTTCGGTTTTGCGGTTAACCATGCTCAGACTTATGGGGAAGTGATACAGATGGTGAAGTAGAAGATCCATGGGCAGATATTAAGCGGATTGCATTGATAAATAAATTTGAAACCTGCAGTCTAACCGGTTCCGCTTCGGATGAAAGCTTCAACAATACGAAAATGAGAAACAGTAAACATAGATTGTCCAGGAAAAAGTCATATAGGAAGCTGCCAGGATTTAGATTCAGATTGAGAATCAAAAGACTTAGGATCATGATTTGTGGTAGACTGTTCTAATTCTACTCCATTTTTTGCAATCAAAAAGCAATCATTTACAGTATATATGTCGGTAAATATACTGCAAAAGCAGACATTAGCATCGACTGAGAATAAATAAAAAGATCAAAATAGGAGTTGAACCGTGTCGTGGTAAGCACCACTGAATTAGAAACAAATTCGCCTCAACCGGTATAGTTGCTGCTACAAGCAAATCGTCCCCTGAGATTAGCACGAACTCTTCGAGAGTTTGTACACCAAAACTCCGAAGTGAATAACGGTAGTCTTGCTCTCCTCTTTTCAAAGAAAACAAAAAATGTAAAGAAAAGTTTATAGCATCGAAAGCTAAAAAATATTTGAAGTTGCAGTAGGCAAATGCTTTGTTTTTACTCTGTTGGATGATTACTAAAGCTGAAAAACAACTATATATAGGCTAATTTGAAGGGTAAAACTATCAAAATGACCATGTAATAATGCCACTTTATTTCCAGCCTCTAATACAGAAATCAAAACTCCAAAACTGTTCATTTTCAGATAATCAGCTGTTATCTTAGTTTTAAAGAGCGAGCGCTCCGAAGCGCAAAAGATCTTTGAAGCCGAAGCGCTAGGCGAAGCCGCTCGCCTTTCGTAGGTGAGGTGCACTTTTTGTCCTAAAATTTTATAAATTAACCCTAGAGCATATATTGTACTTAAAAACCTAATAATTATTTTATAGATTCTAAAATATCAAAATATTTCAATTAAATGTAAGTTTTAAAACTATTAAAAATAAATATATTAAAATATTATATTTTTATATTATTTAAATATGTAAGTTAATACTTTATTTAAATAAAATAAATATTTAAAAATATATCTTATTTTATTATATTAGTTTATACCAAAATAATATTAAAATTAATTTATTGGTCTAGAATAAGTATTTAGGTAACAAAATTAATAATATAATTTTCATAAAATTTAAATAATAATAACAAAATCCTATAATAAAAGGATAATGCAGGAAAAAAAAAACCAATTTATTTTGAACAAAGAGCTAATACACGTTTTTCTTTTATTTTATAACATGTGAAGAGAAAATAATTAAAATAATAAAACCTGACAGCCTTGGAATTCATACCAACACCTACCAACATAACTTTCAAAACAAAATAAATGCAGTAAAGTGAACAGTCGGTTCACCAAAACCAACCCACTTCTTCTTCTTCTCTATCTCAAAAGTTTTGTTCTTTCAAATCCAAAAAGCGCTAAAGCGCAGCGTCTCTCGCCCATTAGAAAGCGCCAAAGGCGGGCGCCTACCTTCGCCCGCCGTATGCCGCCTCGCCTTGACCATATGAGGCGTTTCTCCGGTCGCCCAAATGCACCTAAGTGCGCTTTTTAAAACTAAGGTTGTTATAAATCGAATATGGATTGAATTCTGTCTAGATTCATTGATGAAGATTCGAATAAATTTTTATTTAAATCCTTGGAAATCAATAGTTGAAAAATAGCAAAAAAATAATAAATTGGTTTTAACAGCTATATAAATCCAGAATTAATATAGAATTTTTATACGGTATTTGAAAACCATTTGAATCAGCCTATAAATACAGAGCAAAACTTTCTTCTGGTGTTCGTTAAAAATAAAAACCAAAAAGATTAGACGCGCGCGAACGTGTCTTCGACATGTGTTAACACGAACATGAAGAGTCGAGCCGTTCGAACGGCGACAGCAGCGCGTGTGTAGGGGCCTTGTCTACTACTCTTCAATAAGGATACCTACAAATACCTCTATATAAACCAAACTCAAGGTAGTTTCCCACCCAATGTGGAATACTTGCCTTGAGCATTTTCCCAACAATCCCCCACAAATGCGAAAGATTTAAAAAAAACAGTTATAAAACATTTGAGTTTAAAAATGTGAGAAGGGCAATAGCGAGATTAGTTGCTTAAGCACTAGTGAACGTATCTAGAACTAGTACATAGTGAAATGAGTAATTCTTCTCTTAGATAAGTGAACGAACCTGGAACTTTCTAAGATAGGGGTGAACTCATAGCACACAACTAACCTCTTCATCCACCAAAATCCTCAATGTGTCAAAAAATATACAAATGTATATAAATATACAGATGTAAACAAGTATATAGCCATCCGACCTCAGGATTCTAGTAAGTGTAATAAAAAACCTCCAAATGAAGTTCTCTAATAGAATTTTTCCACATTAAGAGGCCATATAAGGCCAAAAATCACATGGGATGAACAGAATCAGAATGTACAATTAAAACATTTGGTTAAATAGAAGCATTATCAGCATCACTGCCACTAACCAGAGCTTCATGACTCACCATGTAGTTGCTTCCATCAGGACCCAACACCTTGAACCTACTAAAAAAGACATTTGAGAACATCTAACTATTATTACATGCAACCAGAAGAGACGGTGAGTATGGCACCTCTCAAGAATGAATTTTCCCTCCTTGTACTTCTGAGTCTTTTCATGTGCAGACTCCTAGAATCACTCACAATTCACAACATTAGGGAAACGGAAAGAAATTCTACGGAATTAACTCATGGAACTAAGCCTCGAAAGAAATCAAACCAGCAAAAACTGCAAAACTATTTCTTACGTATTTCCATCCCACAATCGAGCCGCACCCAACACAGAATATATCAACAACAGTGTGCATTCCAGTCATCATCATGCGATCTTCTTTCTCTCCTACCGAGATATTCACACTGTTACACGTTAAGAAAGAAAACAAGTTATTTGAACCATTCATGTCTGCAGAACGCATATGAAAAATAAGTAATGAAGCATACTCCAAGACTCCGATTTCTATCTTAAACATTATGCATTTGCGTATTCCATGGTTATTCTTGCAACAATAAACAGAACGAAGGTGCATAACAGAAAGGGAATGACCAAATGTATTGAGTTTTGGCCGTCTGTTTGTCAGTGCGTTGTCTAGAATATCAGGGTAGCTAACCGGTTCAGATTGTTGACTTTGTAGTTTGCATTTAATATAAGATGACCTCATTCATTTTCCTTTTTATGCAAAAAACACAATTGAAACCTTATAAGTACATAACTTTCACACATTGCAACTAAGATAGAATTAATATATAGTAATTTGCTTAATAAAAACATGATTGTTTATAAGAATCTTTCTAGACAACACTCTACATAGACAAAAAATTAGCTTTAAAGAACATGCAACAAAGAAACACTTGCACCTTATCAAAGAGATAAGCCTTTCCATGCCTGCAGTGGAACGACTGAAAAGCAGGTAAAGGATGAGGTTAGTATGTGTCTGCATTGCTGAAAGAGATCTGGTATAATGCAGGGGAACAATGGGAACACATGGCTTAGATGAAGAGATAAGACAGAACATCCATCCGGATTCGAGTAAGGAAAGGGCTATTGACAATCTCCCCCAACATACATATTTATAAGGCTCTCCTGCTACTAAGATGTAGTTAAGAATCAACGAAAAACTGTAAAGACTAACGAGTCATATACTTTTACCTTTATTAAAGGGTGGGGTAATTCTAAATGTATCCAAAATTTAACATGATGTACAAGTACAACCTGCTTATTCTACTGCTTCTTTTTGTCTCGAGCTCGAATTTAGAATGCTAATGAGGAATGGCCAACACTCTCATAGAGGCAAAGTTGATTGTTCTTACCCACATAAGTCAAAGTTAAAAGCAAAATTTATTCTAAACTAATATCCACAATTGCAAAACCAAAAGAAATCATATTGAATGTTATGGTGCAACATTTCTGGAATCAAAACTGAAGACTAAAATCCCTAATATTATTCAGACGATGGTTCATTCCTTTGGTTCATCTATCAAAAGATTTATCAATTTCCCATAACCCAAACAAAACTTCAAGATCAAATGTAAATCCCCCATAAAGAAAAAAACAAAAATGTCGAAAAACTAACACTTGAAAGATGAAAAGAAACATGAGAAAAGATCGAAAGATTTTCATTAGCAAAATAGAAAAAAGAACCTTTGAAATGATGTCATCGAGGAGAGCCAGATGGGTAAGGCAGTGCTTGCAGCTATAAACGTTTCCTTCAAGAGTGATCCTGAACACCCTTCCCATCAATTTATCCACAAAAACCTTCAAAAAAAATCAAAACAAAAATGGAGGAAACAGGATGCATAAAGAAACCAATGAAGGTGGACGTTTAATACACACATATACATACATATATGAATAAATACGATATCTTTACCAATTGCAAGAAAGCAGTTACAAAAAGCAAAATACAAATCGCGATGAAATGTCGGTTAACCCAAATTATACTTATGATCCCAGAAAAATATATGGACATTCGAGTTTAGCGTGATTTATAATCTTTTATATATTAGTAATAATTTCCTGAATCTTTTATTTATATTTGTAATTTCGAAAAAAAACTTTTTAATAATTTTAATTTGAGTGTTTATTATTATAATGAATGATGATTATTTGATACATAGTGTCACGGCCCAAATTCCTTGGTCCGAGACAGTGGCGCGAGCATCCGACGAAGAGGTTCCAAATGAGACATCGAGCTTGCCAAGACCACCAGACTTGGCCAATAACTTGGAGAATGCTAGAGAGCCCTTTTCAGAAATGGCAAGTGACAACAAATCAGATAAGATTGAGGGGGAATCTTGCCATATCAGGAGAGGATCACCTATCCGAGGAAAGTTTCCTACTAATTGATGTAATTAGATAGGATTTGATAAAGTTTCTTTAGATTAGGAGATTTTGTATTTAATTAGGTTAATCATGGCCATCCGTGTAATTCGATCCAGGCCATTGGTTGAGTGGGAGCTCAAGTATAAATAGAGAGCCTCTCATTCTCATTTGCATTATCGACCATCCATCCTATTCCATTCACTCTCACTTGAGTAATAAGACTCAAAGGCATTTGCTCTAGTTTTCTCGTCCTTTTAGTTGTCTTTGTTTCTAAAGCTCTTTGAGCTAGTTGCCTCTTGAGTGGCTAAGAATAGCCACCTTAGTGCTTAAAGCTTCTTTATCTATCGAAGCCTTGAGGGCTTGTCCGAGCCATTGCCGAGCAAGAGTTCTCGCAAGGCTGGTTGAAGATTGACTTAGGCACGGAATCGACCGAGTAGCGTCAGTGAGTGCCTAAAGCCGCACGTTCCGGGCGTTAGGACTCTAGGGGTGTGACAAGTGGTATCAGAGCGAGTCGAGGGGGCTTGCGTTCGAGCCAGCTTGGAGTTGCAAACAAGCGTGGTGAGTATTTGCATTCGAAGTAGTTCGTTGCAAAGAAGTGACCGAGATGGCATCAAAGAGGAAGACATTAAACGAAGTAAGAGAATCTTTTGATGAATTGGATGAGAAGATTGATTCTATCAAGGATGAAATCGTAGAAAATGTCCAAGGAGTTGAAGCTGTTGGTGAAGAGGGTCCTTAGACTTAAACAATACGAAAAAGAGGCCAGGAGGACCCAAGGTGTTTTCGAGTCCCGTCTTGACCAAGTGGAGTCCATGGAAGACCGGTTCAAAGATGAGACGCGACGAGTTCTCAACGAGTTGGTGACCGTTCAAGGGAGTAATGCTTGAGAAGCTGAGGTGAAGGCTTTGCGGATCGAGGTAGCTGAGCTCAAGGAAGAGCTGCTCAGTTGCAAGACCGCAATGAGAGAATGGGGTGCGCTTGCCACCTTCTTACAAGGACTTAGTCTTGAGGCGAAACTCGCATTGGAGCAAGGAAAGTCTCAGAGAGAGACCACATACGTGATAGAGTTGCTGACCGAGCTTGCGAGAGACAAGCTAGCCAGCATCGAGGTGTCCGAACCCACAACGAGTGATCGTGGACGTGGCGAGACTAAGACCGTGCTTGAAAAGAAGGCGAGCAAGAAGATGAAGTGTTACTTCTGTGATGGTGCCCATCTGATTAGAGGATGTCCCGAGAAGAATCGTCTTGCTGCCATCATCAAGACAGAATATGAGCCAAAAGAATGAGTAGCGCGACTTGGCGCAATTGCTTATGCCAACAAGCTAAGTGAGATCCATGGTGCGACTACGAGTGTCAAAGTAGTCAAGCCAAGAATGAGACCCGGTGAGATAGCGACTGACAAAGCCATCCAGCCGCGGGTAAAGAGGAAGTAACTGAAGTGCTACCAGTGTAAGGGGCCTCACAAGTTGCGGGAATGCCCAATTTGAGCTAATAGGTCCAAGACAAGAGATGAGGCCAAGGTTACCGAGCCTCAGAGACTTGGATCGAAGTCGTCTAGTTCTACCAAGGTCAATGGAGATCGAACGCAGAAAGTGGTGAACATGTCCGAGAAGGCTACTGAACAGCTTGCCGATGATGTTCGAGGAAAGAACATTGCTTTTGAGACCAATAGGGTGTCAAAGGGGGCCAAGCCGAAGAGGGACATAGCAACCATGGAGACACTACTCATGGGCAAGGTGGGAAAGAAGCGAAGGGCTTCGAGGAAGAAGCATCAACGCAATAAGGGGCACCGAACTTCGAGAAAGAATGGTCGATGCATGAAGAGTGCACCAAACTTCAAGTCAGAGGGACGGATGCAACAAGGGGCAACGGACTTCGTGGCAGAAAGGCCGATGCGTGCAAATAACTTCAATGACGGAGGTTCGATGCAAAGGGGGCCAAATTTTGAGGAGAAAGAAGGGCTAACCCATTTTAGAGTAAATGCAACCGAGAGGAAGGTACATCTCAAACACAACTTTAGTGTTTTTGAGTTTGATTTGCCGTGTTTGATGAGTATAGGTCGAGTAAGACCTAGCTAGTGTGAAGGAAACGAAGCTTGGAAGGGACATTTTAGAGTTCTAAGGAGCCAAACTGATGAGCTGACGATTATGAGAGTTCATCCAATGTTCAATGTGGTGACACCCAAGACTTTACCGTGGAACCCGGAGTGTCCAAGTCAAGGCGAATCAAGACTAGTGGGAGAAGGCTCCCACGATGACGATGTACCTGATGGCGTCTTAGCATGCGACATCACTTGGCGGAAAGAGTAAAAACGAGCAGTCTTTTTGGGGGACACGAGCAAGCTGAGACGTCGAGAAGCCACCAAGATGATGTGACGAATGGTGCCCTACCCAGGATCCGAGGCAAGCAGTTCATATGGAGGAACCGCACCAAGCTGAGGCAATGAGTAGCAGCGTCCGAGTGGGCCCTACCCAGGATCTTTCCAGTGGAGCGACGAGGGCATCACTAAGTTCGGTGGGGGAGAATGTCACGACCTAAATTCCTTGGTTCGAGACAGTGGCGCGAGCATCCAACGGAGAGGTTCCAAATGGGACATCAAGCTTTCCAAGACCAGCAGACTTGGCCCATAACTTGGAGAATGCTAGAGAGCCCTTTCAGAAATGGCAAGTGACTACAAAGCAGATAAGATTGAGGGGGAATCTTGCCATATCAGGAGAGATCACCTATCCGAGGAAAGTTTCCTACTAATTGATGTAATTAGATAGGATTTGATAAAGTTTCTTTAGATTAGGAGATTTTGTATTTAATTAGGTTAATCATGGCCATCCGTGTAATTCGATCCAGACCATTGGTTGAGTGGGAGCTCAAGTATAAATAGAGAGCCTCCCATTCTCATTTGCATTATCGACCATCCATCATATTCCATTCACTCTCACTTGAGTAATAAGACTCAAAGGCATTTGCTCTAGTTTTCTCGTCCTTTTAGTTGTCTTTGTTTCTAAAGCTCTTTGAGCTAGTTGCCTCTCGAATAGCTAAGAATAGCCACCTTAGTGCTTAAAGCTTCTTTATCTATCGAAGCCTTGAGGGCTTGTCCGAGCCATTGCCGAGCAAGAGTTCTCGCAAGGCTGGTTGAAGATTGACTTAGGCACGGAATCGACCGAGTAGCGTCAGTGAGTGCCTAAAGCCGTACGTTCTGGGTGTTAGGACTCTAGGGGTGTGACAAGTGGTATTAGAGTGAGTCGAGGGGGCTTGCGTTCGAGCCAGCTTGGAGTTGCAAACAAGCGTGGTGAGTATTTGCATTCGAAGTAGTTCGTTGCAAAGAAGTGACCGAGATGGCATCAAAGAGGAAGACATTGAACGAAGTAAGAGAATCTTTTGATGAATTAGACGAGAAGATTGATTCTATCAAGGATGAAATCGTAGAAAATATCCAAGGAGTTATCGACTCGATGTATGAGAGATTGAACCGGCAAGACAATTCCCTTCAAGATGCAATGGAGGCATTAAAGGTGGAATTGAAGCCGTTGGTGAAGAGGGTCCTTAGACTTAAACAATACGAAGAAGAGGCCAAGGGGACCCAAGGTGTTTTCGAGTCCCGTCTTGACCAAGTGGAGTCCATGGAAGACCGGTTCAAAGATGAGACGCGACGAGTTCTCAACGAGTTGGTGACCGTTCAAGGGAGTAATGCTTGAGAAGCTGAGGTGAAGGCTTTGTGGATCGAGGTAGATGAGCTCAAGGAAGAGCTGCTCAGTTGCAAGACCGCAATGAGAGAATGGGGTGCGCTTGTCACCTTCTTACGAGGACTTAGTCTTGAGGTGAAACTCGCATTGGAGCAAGGAAAGTCCCAGAGAGAGACCACATACGTGATAGAGTTACTGACCGAGCCTGCGGGAGACAAGCTAGCCAGCATCGAGGTGTCCGAACCCACAACGAGTGATCGTGGACGTGGCGAGACTAAGACCGTGCTTGAAAAGAAGGCGAGCAAGAAGATGAAGTGTTACTTCTGTGATGGTACCCATCTGATTAGAGGATGTCCCGAGAATAATCGTCTTGCTGCCATCATCAAGATAGAATATGAGCCAAAAGGAGGAGTAGCGCGACTTGGCGCGATTGCTTATGCCAACAAGCTAAGTGAGATCCATGGTGCGACTACGAGTGTCAAAGTAGTCAAGCCAAGAATGAGACCCGGTGAGATAGCGACTGACAAAGCCATCAAGCCGCGGGTAAAGAGGAAGTAACTGAAGTGCTACCAGTGTAAGGGGCCTCACAAGTTGCGGGAATGCCCAATTTGAGCTAATAGGTCCAAGACAAGAGATGAGGCCAAGGTTACCGAGCCTCAGAGACTTGGATCGAAGTCGTCTAGTTCTGCCAAGGTCAATAGAGATCGAACGCAGAAAGTGGTGAACATGTCCGAGAAGGCTATTGAACAGCTTGCCGATGATGTTCGAGGAAAGAACATTACTTTTAAGACCAATAGAGTGTCAAAGGGGGCCAAGCCGGAGAGGGACATAGCAACCATGGAGACACCACCCATGGGAAAGGTGGGAAAGAAGCGAAGGGCTTCGAGAAAGAAGCATCAACGCAATAAGGGGCACTGAACTTCGAGAAAGAATGGTCGATGCATGAAGAGTGCACCAAACTTCAAGTCAGAGGGGCGGATGTAACAAGGTTCAACTGACTTCGTGGCAGAAAGGCCGATGCGTGCAAATAACTTCAATGACGGAGGTTCGATGCAAAGGGGGCCAGACTTTGAGGAGAAAGAAGGGCTAACCCATTTTAGAGTAAATGCAACCGAGAGGAAGGTACATCTCAAACACAACTTTAGTGTTTTTGAGTTTGATTTGCCGTGTTTGATGAGTATAGGTCGAGTAAGACCTAGCTAGTGTGAAGGAAACGAAGCTTGGAAGGGACATTTTAGAGTTCTAAAGAGCCAAACTGATGAGCTGACGATTCTGAGAGTTCATCCAATGTTCAATGTGGTGACACCCAAGACTTTACTGTGGAACCCGGAGTGTCCAAGTCAAGGCGAATCAAGACTAGTGGGAGAAGGCTCCCACGATGACGATGTACCTGATGGCGTCTTAGCATGCGACATCACTTGGCGGAAAGAGTCAAAACGAGCAGTCCTTTTGGGGGACACGAGCAAGCCGAGACGTCGAGAAGCCACCAAGATGATGTGACGAATGGTGCCCTACCCAGGATCCGAGGCAAGCAGTTCATATGGAGGAACCGCACCAAGCTGAGGCAACGAGTAGCAGCGTCCGAGTGGGCCCTACCCAAGATCGTTCCAGTGGAGCGTCGAGGGCATCACTAAGTTCGGTGGGGGAGAATGTCACGACCTAAATTCCTTGGTTCGAGACAGTGGCGCGAGCATCCGACGGAGGGGTTCCAAATGGGACATCGAGCTTTCCAAGACCAGCAGACTTGGCCCATAACTTGGAGAATGCTAGAGAGCCCTTTCAGAAATGGCAAGTGACTACAAAGTAGATAAGATTGAGGGGGAATCTTGCCATATCGAGAGAGATCACCTATCCGAGGAAAGTTTCCTACTAATTGATGTAATTAGATAGGATTTGATAAAGTTTCCTTAGATTAGGAGATTTTGTATTTAATTGGGCTAATCCTGGCCATCTGTGTAATTCGATCCAGACCATTGGTTGAGTAGGAGCTCAAGTATAAATAGAGAGCCTCCCACTCTCATTTGCATCATCGATCATCCATCCTATTCCATTCACTCTCACTTGAGTAATAAGACTCAAAGGAATTTTCTCTAGTTTTCTCTTGTCCCTTTCAGTTGTCTTTGTTTCTAAAGCTCTTTGAGCAAGTTGCCTCTCGAGTGGCTAAGAGTAGCCACTTTAGTGCTTAAAGCTTCTGCATCCATCGAAGCCTTGAGGGCTTGTCCGAGCCATTACCGAGCAAGAGTTCTCGCAAGGCTGGTTGAAGGCTGACTTAGGCACGGAATCGGTCGAGTGGTGTCAGTGGGTGCTTAAAGCCGCACGTTCCCGGGCGTTGGGACTCTAGGGGCGTGACAATAGCTTTGAACTAGTGATTGGCCAATGTAATAATTCGTAGTGCTATAAATTAATGGGTAAACTACACCAGTAGTCTCCGAACTATGGTTTCTTTCCTATTTTGGTCACCGAACTATTTTTTTGGCAAAAACATCACTAACATTATGTTTCCTTCCTATTTTGATCACCAGCAGTTAGGAATTTTATTTTATTTTATTTAATTTTCCATGTCATTTCTTCTCTCTCTTCGTAAGCAATATATGTTATTTTATAATATTTTTATTCAAACTAACAGGACGGTGACACGTATCACTGCCTATTAGTGGAATAAAAGGAATAAAAATCAACCCCCTTATGCAGCCAGATAGATGGTGACACGTGTAACTGCCTAATAGGATGGTGACATGTGTAACTGTCTATTAGTCGAATCTCTCTGGCTGCATAAGGGGCTTGATTTTTCATTCCTTTTATTCCACTAATAGGCAGTGACACGTGTCACCATCATGTTAGTTTGAATAAAAATATTATAAAATAACATATATTGCTTACGAGGAGAGAGAAGAAATGACATGGAAAATTAAAAAATAAAATAAAATTCTACGTCAGCAAAACCGTTAAGTTTTTTAACAACCGGTGACCAAAATAGGAAGGAAACATAACGTTTGTGATGTTTTTGCCCAAAAAAATAGTTCGGTGACCAAAATAAGAAAGAAACCATAGTTCGGTGACTATTGATGTAGTTTACTCTAAATTAATTATTATTGTGAAAAAAATTATTCCACACTTGAATTATTTTAGGATTTAAGGTTTTAGTTTAGTGTTTATGAGTTTATGTTATAAGATTTAGAATTTAAGTTTTGGAGTTAGTATTTAGGGGTTAAGAGTTAAGTTTTAGAGTTAGAGATTTAGATTTTATGCATGATTGTGTAAAAAAGTTACAATAACAGTGTATCAAATAATAACTCATTCTAAATATTATATTTAATACAAATGAAATACCATTATACATAAATATATCAATAAAATTTATTGTAACAAAGTATAAATTATTAATATATTAAATTTACTGCAAATTTTACAAGATATTATGCTATTATTAATCTACCCAAGCGAATTGTTAGAGAGGATCCTCGGATGAAAATGTGCTATTTTTTAAGGTAAAGTATTCGATTACAATCCATTCAACACATTAAGTTTAGTTCATACGATATTATCGTTAGTATAATATATATGAGGACGAGAAATCGAACATACTTAGAAGTTTAATATTCTCATATTAATTATAATATTAAAAATATACATTAGACTTATATAATTACGAGCGATTTTACCTAAATTCAATTAATTGTAACTTACCAAACACATCCTAGATAAAAAAAAATGCATTTAATTGATTTAAGTACGATTACCACCAACACCTCCTTACAAGCTATGTCTTCCTCATTACCAAACCGTACATGATGAGTCAATTTGTTGTTAATATTATAACATGGTTGAGCATGGTTTAAACTTTAAACTAAACTCCAAGCAATATTTAATCACATCTAATTTGATTATGATCTCAATTAAAATCTAAGCAAGAAATTTTTATTATTCTTGTCTTCTTTTTTCCTCTCAAGTTCACTTGTTTCAATTAAGGGGGTAAATTGTTCAAATAATGTAGTTTGTAAATAATATTTTGTTGAATTAGTGTGCTCTATAGATTATTTGCTCATCTAGGGATAAATTAATTAAATTAAAGGAGTAACCAATAGAATTACTGAAGTGACCTGCAATCGAGTGTATTTTTATGTATGAAGTCGCTTATAGTGGTGGCTAGGGGTGTTCATTACCAGGTACCCAGGTTTTTGGGTACATGAAGTTCCGGATACTAAATTCTTTGGCCCGTATCTCGGTCCGGTTTATCCTGGTACCTGCTATCCGGGTACCCGCAAAACTCGGGTACCCGAATTTTCGGGTAACTGTTACCCTCATTTTTTCTTTTTTAAATTATTTTATTTTATTAATAAAAAATCATAACTAATAAAAGTTTGAATTATATAATATCATCGTAGAGTTTAAGATTAAAAGTATCAAACAAAAACAACTTTAGAAAATAAATTTCATAATTCTTAAAAATTACATGCATAATTAGGTTGTTTGATTTGGGAATATAGTGAATATAATGGTATTTTATTTAAATAATGATTATATTTAAAATATAAAAAAATAAAAAAAGAACCGGGTCATCGGGTCATTGGTACCCGATAATAGGTATTCTTGCGGCCCAAGTTCGACCCGAAAAATGTATATTTTAGCTGGTCGGGTACCCAACCCGGGTAAAAAAAATTCGGGTAAATACTCGGGTAGTCGAGTCGGGTCAGTCTAGTTGAGTAGTTTTGAACACTCCTAGTGGTGGCGACTAGCGGTGGGCATTTTACCATATCCGGTCGCATTTCGACCCAACACAGCCCAATCGGGTTTCGACCGACCCGGCCCGATCAAGTCAGATTTTTAATGAAAAAACCAGGTTCGGGTCGGGTTTGAGTTTAGGGTGGAAAATATCCGACCGACCCGGGACTAATTGTGTACTTTCCCCCTAAATTTTTTAGGGATATTTCTAATAATATCCCTCTTTATATATTTTTTATAATTAGGTCCTTAGAATTGAATTTTTATTTACAATTTAGTCCTTCAAAATATTTTTTACGATTAAGTCCCCTAAAATTATTTTTTTTACAATTAGGTCCCTAAAATTAGTTTTTTTCTATAGGTCAGGTCGGGTCTGGGTCGGATTTTTTAAAGAATATATTCAAGTCAGGTGCAGATTTAGGGTATTTGTTTTCGGGTCGGGTTCGAGTGGGCTAAAAACTCGACTCGACCCGACCCATGCCCATCCCTAATGGCGACTTCTTGAGATAGGCCTATAGTGATGTCGACTTCTTCCAGTACTATAGCAATGTCTCTAATTCAACAAATACTGTAATTCCTAGTTCAACAAATAATTTCTGATGCACTCTATTTTACCAATTACTTTTCTTCAACATCGATATTTAGTCAAAGAAGTCGATTAAGGGTGAATCGATATGACTTTACTATAAAACAAGACATTATGAGCAAATTAATAGCATTCTTAGCTGAAATTGCCGGATGTTATAATATTTTTACAACATGGATAGAAGGAACATACAAAGACTACATCCAGCAAAATCTACTCAGAAGCAAAGGGATCCTTGTGTTTTCAAGAGCTGAAGGTGTCGATAATGGTGGTGTGAAGAGGGTCGCTCAAGTGGGTCGCCCAGTTGTTGAGAGGACCTTTGCCGGTGGCGGCAGCTTGGACTGCGAAACCGAGGAAAGCAACCATGGCGAGGCGAGCATGCTTGATCTCAGCCAGTTGGAGAGTGGCCTTCTTCTCTGGGTCTGCGGCCAAGCCAAGTGGGTCAAAGAAACTTCCTCCCGGGTACAGTCTCTTTTCCGGGTCGAGCTCTGCATTCCTTTGGAACTCGATGTATCCAATCACCAACACTTCAATCCAAATCAATGTTGTCATCGAGAATGGAAGGGGTTGTCCTAGGTAAGATGACCCCTCAACTAGCTCTACCTGAAACAATCAACACATTTTTATTTTAAGGCTTAACTCGAAACTGATTCGAACTCGAAATAATCTTAATTATGCAACAAAAACAGGGGAGTAAATAAGTAAAAGTAAACGAACCTTGCCAGCGTCTTGCCAGGTAACTCCTGTTAGCCACTCGACGGTGAGGGCACCGAGAGTAGCTAGCATGGCCCACCTCCCATGGATCAGCTCACACTCGCGGAACCTCTGCAGGCCAAAGACTTCGCTGTAGGGCTGGAACGGTGTTGCCTTTACGTCGGCGATCTCGGTTCTGGTCCCGATGATCTCACCGGCCGAGTTCTTAGCCAGGTTCTGGTCCAAAGAATCCAAATCATACTGCAAGTACTCTGCGGGTTTCCCCAACCCGAAAGGGTCGAACCCGTAGTCACCGACCAGGGTTCCGTCAAGCCACTCGGGTGCTACGGCTCCCGGGTACCACAGAGGGCGATCGGAGGTTGGCGCCTTTGACTTTTTGACTTTCTTGGCGGCTTTTTTGCCTCCGAAACCGAACCTGGCAACGACTCTCCCCGAGCCAGAGTAAACATCGGGGAGGCGGGTGCCGATGAAGGAGGATGTAGCGGCGGCAGAGGCGGCCATTGGTCGACTCAAAGGAAGCTAACGTTAAGTGAAGACAAGAATGAAAGTGAGTTTGTGGAGTTCATGTTTAATGTTTGTCATAGTAATAAAGGGAATTGGGAAATCAAAGGCTATGAGATTTTATCCACGAAGAAAGATGGGGAGCGTTGGATTAAGAAGTCGTATCTATCTGACGGATGAGAAAGTTGAGGCCTTATCTCCGCCTTATCTGTTTGCGGAGAAATTATTATATGGTCTCGGCTCACTACGTCATCTATAATCTTATTCAATGAAATTCATTCATTTAATGACATGTAAGAAAGATGTGAAAATTTATCTTGAAAAAAAATGAGATAAAAATTTATTATTGGATGGACCATTAATGACGTGGTGAGTCATCTAATAACTTTTCATGTTTGTGGGGTCCGGAGATATGATCGATTTGCCTGTTTTGCATTGACACGTGGAGCTGTCGCTTATGTGGTCAATATGTCTAAGCTTCTGTGTTGATAAGACTATTGTTTTGTGGTTCATGTTGATACAAGGAAATCTATGGATTCCTCTGCACATATTAAAACAATGATATTAGTGATCTAATTCAAATCTATCGAGCTTTCAATGTATTGTCAAATCTCATACTAATTAAGTTTTATTAGTATTAATATAATTACCGGTCTAATCGGCAGTTTGACCCTTACAGGCTAATTTAAATGTGAAGTATATTTAAGGCATATAAGTAAATTTTAAATATATATGTAATTATTTATATATAATTTTAAATTAACATGTATAATATCAATTTATCAATACTTTTTTAACAATTCAAATTTAAGTCGTCCGTGTTACAAGCTTAAACTTGTTTAAATTTTATTTATATTTTTTAAATATGTTTTACGCAGGATTGGGCAAGCTTACAGCTGAGTTTGGGCATGAGGGGAACCTACACAGAGCTCATAACTAAAAAGCCCGAATGTAGTTTAAGAAATTGCTTTCGTAAGTTGATAATTGTTCAGGCGGTAGAAAATCAGAGGACTAACTATTAGGTTCACTTGTTATTAAGGGTCAAATTTTTAAGTTCGTTCTTAGACTATTAAAATCCCATAAACGAGCTTGAGATTGAGTTAACATTTAACAGTTAAGTTGACATAAATACTTAATTGATATAATATGATACTTAAAAGACTTAATTTAGAATATTTTAAGGATTAAAGATCAATTTAAAATCTAGGGATATTTGATGCAATTAATATTTTAATAGATATATAAATTGAACATGTTTATTTTTTAATATATACTAGATTTTGTCATACTCATGATGTGAGTGAAAGAAAATATTTTATGTAAAGAGCGTATTTATAAGGCTTAAGGGTGTAAGAAGCCCTTTAACTTTTGAAAATAAAAAATAACTAAGTCCTTAAACGTTTTTTGCTCCTAATTAAGCCCTTGAACTAATAAATTAAATCAATTAAGACCTTTAACTAATTTTGACCATTAAATCTTGATTTTTTTCTTGAGATATTACTGTAGCATGATAAACTACAATTCTATTATGTAGCATTTATAAAAAAAATTTTAAAATATTTTTTATAATTTTTTTAAAGTTTTTTTGGACTTTTAAAGATTAAAATAAAATGAAATAATCTTGAAAATTTCAAGTGGCAAATACTATGACACAACGCACTGCATCAACTGATTTAAAAAATTATCAGTTAATGTTAGACAAATGACTTAGGTGGTTCAATTTATTGGTTAAAGACATAATTAGGTGCAAAAAAAATTATTTATTAACATAGGTGGCACTGTAAAAAGCATACAAACGTATTACTTTCGTATTGTTTTGATAAATTCTAATTATAATCCTAATTCTAATCCTACCTAGAGGGATGGGGAAGGGAAAACTCCTGAGAAAGAAATGTGTGCTCCTATATGGTCTAGAACCCATGACCTAAGGAAATGAAAGAGAATAAAGATGAATAGCTTGACCAACCGACCAAATATGTTTGCTCGTATTACTTTCATGTTTAATCTTTTAAGTTGAGACTTTTAATTATTTTATTTAAACATTACATAAAATACCAAAAAAATGTAATATTTATTATAGTTGACACTACTAATTTGCAGTCTTTCCACCAATTGAATTGGTACCGACTAACTTGTATATTTAGCGTGCATTTGAAATGTCACTCGATAATTAATATAATTTGTGGATCTCATTGGATTGAGTATAATTGAATCTCTAAAATCGCACTTTTTTTTCTTTTGATTAGGTAGAGATATAATGCATTCTCAAAATAAATGTCAGAATTTAATAACATATAAAATAAAACAATATAAATATTTTTGACCACTCAATCAATTAATAGATCTCAAGCTCCCTAATTACACTTCCTAATTCTTAGGGAGAGGTAAGAATTAATGTAATTACTAATTAGACGAGTAACTACATTTTTCGGTTTATTATTAGTCTAACAATTATGCACATTTTTCCTATTATTCCTAGGCAAAACCAAAATCCAAGTAGCTTTTGCTTTTCACAGCTGGAAAAACTTTTACAGTTTCATCGTTGGCCAAAATTAGAGAGATCGATAGGAGGGGATTAACTTTGTTTTATAGCACGGTTTTCCTTCTCCTCTATACCCGACTGAGAAAATCTTTGGCGAAGAATTTGCAGAACATTTTCTATCGCTACATCTAACAAAACCATGGAATGGTATATCACATCTGCCATTTCCGAAGCGGTTTGTGAACTCTCCTCTTTCTCCTCCAATGTTCGGCATAACTCATCTGCTTCTTCCCGGATGCTTTTCATCAAGTAACAGTCGTTTAGTCCATGAGGGCTTTTCGTGTTGCTCTCCTAACTCTGATTCTCGTTGGGAAATTGTCGACTCCAATGAATAATACACACTTATTTGACTGCTTGATTAGGGATATGACTGAGATAAAACTAATAAATTTTGAAAAATTTTCCTTGTTAGGTGAATTATTATTGAAATTTTAAAGGACAATTTATTAAAAATTTTGTTATAATGCTTCTTTTTCAATTCTTTCGCCTGTAATATCTTTTATATCAAAAATTAATCTAAAGAAAGTTTTAAAAACAGCAAATAAGGTCCAATATTTAAAATCACCATTAAAGCTCCATGAACAAGCTTAAGAAAGAAGATGAAATTGACTTTTTGAAATAAAATTAGGACTCTTATTTTAAAACCTGAAATAACTAAAAAATACATCAAACAAATAATTTCTTGTCTCAAAATTAAATTTACAAGAATCAAATTAGAGAATCAAGTAAAATGGCATTCCTTAAGCGTTTTTGGCCTCATCTTAAGAATGACATCTTCAATTTCTTCGACCTTTTCCAGAAAGTTGAAATCAAAGACATGTCATTCAATCACTCTTTCATCGTTCTAATTCCAAAAGTGAAGAATCCGACCACAATGGAGAGTTACCGACCCATAAGCTTGGTAGGGAGCGTGTATAAGCTTCTGGCAAAAGTCCTTGCCAATCGCCTTAGAAATGTCTCCGAAGAAGTCATTGGTGATACACAGTTTGCATTTAGCCCTGGAAAACAGATTCTTGACTGCTCACTTATAGCGAACGAACTTATTGATTACACTAAAAAGAAAAGCCTTCAAGGTATCGTGTTTAAGGCAGACTTTCGCAAGGCTTACGATACAGTGGACTGGAATTTTTTTTTGCTATTTGCTATGAAGAAAATGCGTTTCGGAGACGTCTGGTGTTCCTGGATCAAGTCGTGCATCTCCGCTGCCCACATATCGATTCTAGTAAATGGCTCTCCCACAAAGTGTTTTTCTATCAGCCGCGGCCATAGACAGGGGTGTCCCCTATCTCCAGTGTTGTTCAACATCATAGCTGAAGTTCTCAATGCTTTACTACGCAAGGCTACCACTTTAGGTTTATTCAATGGCATCTGAATCAGTAAGAGTTGCGAAGGAATTTCTCATTTACAGTTTGCCAACGATCTTATAGTATTCTGCGGGGCTAGCGAAATGGAAGTAAAAAATATAGTGCGCATTTTGAGGGGCTTCGAGTTGATGCCAGGACTGAAGCTTAATTTAAAAAAAAAATCCAAATTACTCGGCATCAATTTGGTTGATTCAGTGGTCGATTCTTGGGCATCAAATATTCACCGCAAAAGCGAAGAATTTCCCAATATTTATTTGGGTCTCCCTCTTGGCCAATCAAAGAGCGACTAAAAACTTTGGGATCCTGTTATAGCAAAAGTCCAATCGAAGCTAAAGGGCTGGAAAGCTAAGTCTCTATCCTTTGGTGGACGCATCACGCTGGTAAAATCAGTTTTAGCAAACCTGCCAATGTATTTTATATCCATCTTTCCTATGCCTGTACGGATTAGTAAAACACTTACAAGTCTGATAGCTAATTTCTTATGGGGAGCCATCGATCGCCGAACTATACATTGGATTAAATGGGAGATACTTTGTCTCCCTAAATCATGCGGTGGACTGGGCCTTGTAGACTTCAAAGCAAAAAACACTGCAATGCTACTCAAATGGGTTTGGCGCTACGGATCCGAATCCAATAGTCTTTGGCGTAAAGTGATAAAAGAGAGATATGAAGCCAATTCTCCCTCAATCTTGCCGCTGAACTTCAAAAGATCGAATAAATCTTGGATCTGGAAAAATATCTCTGTGTTGCTAACTCCTGCGAAAAACAGATTCATGAAGAACATTCGATTCATAGTAGGTAATGGAAGAAAAATTCAATTCTGGAGTGACTTATGGGTCGAAGATTCGGCCTTGATGGAGGCTTTCCCCAGAATTTATGCATTGTCAAGTAAAAAGGCTGGTGTAATAGCAGATTTTGGCAGCGCATCTGAAGGTGTGTGGACATGGAACATTCCCCTTGGTAGGCGTTTGTTTGATTGGAAATTAGCAGTTTGGGAGGCCTTTATCAACACATTGTAAATTTCAAGTCCAATACTTAAATCCCCGACAGCATCCGATGGAAGACAAATTCAAATGAACTTTTTAATGCAAAATCCTGCACGAGGCTCTAGATCCCAACGTAGGCATAAAAGACGATATCTGGAATCATGTATGGTCAGGTTCTGCTCCCCGAAGATGACGACATTCGTATGAAAAGCAATTCATGGACGCCTACCTACTAGGGTCAATTTAAACACCCGAGGCTACCTCCGGACATCTTCATTGCTCTGCCCATTTTGTGAGGTTGATCCTGAAACCGAAAATCATCTCTTTTGTCAATGTAAGATGATACAGTTGATATGGCAAAAATGGTGCTCTCTATGGAGGATTCATCTGACTTTTCCAGGTTCAATCCGTGAGCTATTTAAGTATATGGGTACATTTATATCCGGCACGACTTCATCGTTCAATATGGAAACTTAGCTTCTTTTGTTTTATGTGGTCTTGTTGGTTGTTTATAAATGAAATAATTTTCAAAGGGGCAAAGATGGATGAATCCCAACTTTTTGATCTTTGTATTGTTCGATTAAGTTGGTGGTGTACTGCGAAGTGGCCTGAAGCAGGTATAGTGGTGAGTGATTTAATAAGTTGCCCCTCTAATTTCAGATTTTTCAACCAAAATCAGGTGGTGGCCGAGAAGCACGCTTGGAATCCCCCTATAGCAGACGAACTGAAATTTAACACAGATAGAGCGGTCACTGGAAGTTTTGGGGAAGCAGGTATAGGTGGTTGTTTACGTAATGAAAACGCGAGATGTCTAATAACTTTTTCCAAGTCTGTTGGCTGTGTGGATCCCACGACTGCTGAGATATTAGCTATCAAAGAAGCATGTGTGTTATTCAAAAGCTCTCAATGGGTAAAAACTTACAGACTGATTCTCGAAACGGATAGCAAGCTTTCGGCCGAGTGATTGCTGCTACCCTACTTTTGTCCTACAGTGTTCAAACCTTTAATTTTGCCATGCCTGAATCTTTGCAAAGACTTTGATTGGCATATCGTACATGTGTCCAGAGAGTGTAATCTCTTAGCAGATAACTTGGCAAAAAAAAAAAGGAATAAAGAGATCGGTTGATTTTTGTTGTGTAGAGCAAGAAGGGTAGCTTTGGAAGGGTTTCTTTTACAGTATTCATGGACCTTGTAAATATTGATACAATTTACACTCTTTTTCCTCCATATTAGGTTTAGAGAGATTTTTAACAAGGCATCTATCATTGTTTTATTACCTTACTAATAAAATTTTAACCGTTTCAAAAAAAAAGCTCGTCTTTCTTTGCTCCTCCCACTTTGTCCATAATCTTACCATCCCCGAGTAACATGAAAGTTGACATTGCTGGAGATGTAAGAGCAAATATATGTGCAGAGTTTAGCTTCAATTCCTCTGCAAAATCTAAGATTAAAACATGGTTGTGGGGACTAAAATGAACAAAAAATAAATTTTAGCATACTTAATGTGTAATTTATCCTTTTTATTTAAGTCAAATTATTATTTTTAATAAAATGACACAGGACGCTTTCTGAATAACCTGCGAATTTTTTTTAACGGTGTCTAACTGAGGGGCCAAACGAGATAACAATTTTTAGTTAAGGGACACAACATCTCTAAAAAAAATTTAGGAGCATATTCGAGAAAAAAAATGAATATTTTAAGGGGCAATTGAGCCTTTAAGTCTTATTTTTTTTGGGTAAGTTGCTGGGTGACCACTCAACTATTGAGTCTGACCTATTTTGATCACCGAACTATACAAATTTAAAATTCGACTACTTAACTATATAATTGGACATATTTTGACCACCAACTGTTAAAATTTAACGGAGAGGTGATGCGACTATTAATAAAAAAATTTATAACTACACATTTGGTCTCTATTAGCTACATATCCTATCAATTTGATTTTAATTTTAATTTAATTAAATAAATTATAATTTATTACTGATTTCCCATCAAAACACCTCTGCCTTTTCTCATCCAAACCACTTCCATAACCCCAACCATGCTCAACCACAAACCCAACCCCACGCCAATTTTCATTCCATAACCCTAACCATTTCCATCCCTTGCTACAACCAGGCTAGCAATTTTCCCGAACTCGGAAAATTTATCTTGCAAAGTCTCTTCTGTGATGTCCGAATCCAAATCCTTAATATACAAATTTGTATATTTGACATCAGGACTCGGCAAAACCCGGTCACTCTTTTTCATAAACCATGCTCAACCCCAACCCCACCCTTCCTTGCTCTCACTAGACCCTATTCTGGCATTGGAGGAGGTGGTTACTTTCTTGTTCCGAAAACGGAAGAAGTTTCTAGACTCGTTGATTTCACAGCAAGGATTGGTCTCAACTTAGGTGGTCGTACTTAAATTTCCTCGTGCGGGAGCCATGATTTAAGATTGAGGGTAAATTATAAATGTTTAAAAATGAGAAGGACAATTTTTTTTTTAAAAAATAGGAGACAAAAATTTAAAAAAAAAAATGTGTTTTTCCTCCGCCGAGGATGACTTTGTGAACCGGCTTTATCGCTAGAGTAGACCGGGAGATCTCAGCTTAACCAACTCCCCAAGGTATCAAGCCGAGGGTTGCAATGCTGATCTCACCCGCTCTAAGCACTACTACTGCCGCCATAAAGTCTGTGAGTTCCATTCCAAAGCTTCCACCGTCATCGCCGCTGGGTTGACTCAACGATTCTGCCAGTAGTGTAGCAGGTTGAAGAATTTAAAATCAAGAAAAAAAAAACATTTCTCGTTTGAGCAGTAATAAATCATAATTTATTTAAATTAATATTAACATCAAATTAATAGAATAAATAACTAACATGAATTAAATGTATAATTATACGAAGTTTCATTAACAATCACATTATCCCTCCACTAGATATTAACGCTCAATAATCAAAATAAATCTAATTAAATAATTAAGTAATCAAATTTTAAATTTTTATAATTTAATAATTAAAATAAATCAAATTCAATAATTAGATAGTGACCTAGGTAGATTATTTTTTTAAGATAAAGGGCTTCAAGCCCCATTAAGCCAATTTTTCCCCTAAAAACTTTCAAAAGACACGTGTCTACTCCTCAAACGAGACACATATTTCTCCCTAGTCGTGGCATCGTAGGGAATAATTTGGCGGCAATCACAATCATCAACGCTCAAACTCATCGATCACAAAAAACCCCTAAATCAAGTACGTGGCCTTGATCAAATTAATATAACTAAATTGAACTAATAAAACCATCAACCACATTCTCGAATATATCTAACCGGCTATTTCCGGTAATGGCCTCTATTGGCGATGGCAGCAACCCCCTTCACGCCAAAGCCCTAAAAAATTAAACCGTCTGATCCGGTCACTTCCAGTTTTTTTTTTCCACCGCTCTTTTCCCCTTCTTTCCTTTCTCTTTCTCTGCCCTTTTGAAATTCTCAAAGAAAGAACTCTGCGATTCTTACTTTTGTTTGCTCTGTTTTTTTTTCTTTTTCTTCTCTCAAAAGCATCTCTCTCGCCTGTTATTTCCCCGCCGTGAGGTAACGTCGGTATTCTCCAGATCTAATTCCTTTTTTTCTTATTTTTTATAAATTGATCAGAACGGTGAAGTAGGCAAGCAAAATTGAATAAAATCGCAATTATGTTATTTCTTTTTAATAATGTTTTTAAAAAAATTAGTAAATAATCATGTCATAGGAATAGGATTATTCAAGCAACTCATGTTACCGGAATTCTCTTTACTTTCATGGATTTTTTTTCAAGTCATTTGATTAAATTAAGGTCCAATTTGCTTGACGAGTAGCTTGTAATTGGAAATATCTTTTTAGTTTTATGCTTTCATCATTTTTTATTGTTAATCTAGCATTTTTTTTAAAAAAATCGGTTCGATTTGTTTATTATGTGCTGAATTTTGATTTGCATGTTTATACAAGTGATTATTGCTAATATTTTTTTATGCTTTTGGTTTGCTGTAGAATGACAGGAGCTAGAGGTAAAGGTGCTGTGAAAAACACGACTACAGCCTTGATGCCTGCTGATGAAAGGTTAGTTGACTTAGTTCTGCTTTTCTTCCCTCTCTTTTTACATTTATAATTAATTTTGAGATGCGAGAATTTTCTAGTTGAATTAATGAGTTTTATTGATGCTTAATGGACGTTTAGATACGAATATGGTTGATATAGTTTATATAGGAATATTGCAGTGATGAATATATTCTCTCTTGTTCATTTTTCAGAAAGGCTGGGAAGCGGAAGGCACCTGTTGGTAGAAGAAACATTCCGAAAGCTAAGAAGGAGAGAAAGGCTGATAAAGACCCTAACAAACCAAAGAGGCCTCCTAGTGCCTTCTTTGTTTTCCTGTATGTATTTGTATAAATATAAATTACTTGAATGTGGCGCTCTATTGCTTTTATCGGTTTAATCTTGTTTGTGCAACAGCGAAGAGTTTAGAACTACTTTCAAGAAGGAAAATCCTAATGTGAAGGCTGTATCGGCTGTAAGTTGCAATATTTGATCATGTTATTGCTATTGAAGTTATGTTTTCGGAATGTAATGGTTGTTTATATGAATTTTTTGCTTGAAGGTTGGAAAAGCTGCTGGAGAGAAGTGGAAATCCATGTCGAAGGAAGTAAGTTCTGAAACCTTTATTATATAGATGCCTATTTGTTTTTGTCAGGATATTCCAATTTGCGTGGACATTGATAAATATCTGTCTTTTTTGGCTTCAACTTTGGAATTCTTTGTGGCTTACTATTGTCTGCAACTCTGAATATCGGCATAGAGTTATCATTTCTTCTAAACACTTGTATTGGTGGTGCGAATTAATCATGAAAGGCGTACTAGTTGTTGTAGAGTATGTAAAATTTCCATTTTCACGCAAGGGTTGTTACAATACTAACGTCTAACTGTAATAATTTCCTTTAATGGCTTTATTGCATGTTTATGAAGGACAAAGCCCCTTATGAGGCCAAAGCTCGAAAAAGGAAGGCCGACTATGAAAAGCAAATGAAGGACTACAACAAGAAGCAGGTGGACAAATTGCCTTATGATTTCTTCATTTCAAGCAATGATTTGCTCGAGTTTTTACTGATATTTTTTAAACTGTCTTAATTGATAGGAAACCTCTGCTAATGGTGTGGCGGACGACGAAGATGCTGAAGAGGAGAATGATGAAGAGAATGAGGCTACTGGAGAGGTAATTCAGTTTTAATTTCTGGCTGCATCACTTTGGGTAATGTTTGTGTGTTCAATACTAGTTTGCATGTCCCTTCTATAATTCTGATGTTGTGCACCTTTTGGAAGGACGGGGAGGATGACGACGACGACGAAGATTGAAAGTCGATGGTTGGTTTGGACGTGAAATGATTAAACATTGCAAAAAGTTTCTATATTTTGTATGTTTATACTTGTAGGTCAAATGGTAGCTCTTTGCTTACCTTAGCATGATGATGCTTTAGTATCTTTCTTGTTTTGTCCAGTATATATTTACTATCAGGAAGATGCGTATCTTAGTGAGATATAACTATGTATCATGTTTCATTAATTTGTTTGTGTTGAAAATCGCGGGCTAGAAAACAACATAGTTGACCTTTGATTTCTTTTTCCTGTGTTCTTATATCTAGGTTCCCAAAAATAAACAAATCATTGACACCAACACAATGCTGAAATCCATTCAATTACAGCAATTTACATGGTTAGAAATAAAAAGTAAAGGGCAAGGAGATCTTTATTTTTTATTTTGATACAAGTCTTTCAACATCATGTTAACAAGTGCAACAATTTTCATATAATTGGGCGAAATCCAATCAGTTACAGCAATTCATACGGTAAGGAGATTTCCTATTTTATGGCAGCTGACAAACTTACCTAGTGTTATACCATCTTTACATTCGGCTTATTGCGATATCAGAACCCATTTCAAAATTTATGCTCCCGGCAAGTTTATTGAAGTCAGCTTCTTATTAAACCTCCTTCAACCACCATAACGCCGCTGTCGTTGCTGAAATGCTAGCAATGCCTTCAAGAACTCTGCTTCTCCGAAATCAGGCCACAGTGATTGTGCAAAGAACAACTCGGTATACGCCAACTGCCACAACATGAAATTGCTGATTCTAAACTCTCCGCCGGTCCGTATAAGTAGGTCCGGATGGGGGAATTCACTGCAATTCGTCTCTAGTTGTTGTTCGATTAGAGAGATGTCGATGTCCTTAGGCTTGATTAGACCATGCTTTGCCTTTAGAGCTAGCCTTTGGCAAGCTTGAACGACGTCGTATTGTCCGCTGTAGCTGACGGCTACGATCAGTTGAAAATGCGTATTGTTCTTGGTGGTTTCCTCCAAGTTGAGTATCAGTTCCTGTAGGGCCTCAGGGAGCTTAGCTAGATCTCCAATTACAGATATTCTGATGTTTTCCCTGTTATAAGAGCAAGACTCAGAGTATTTGACCAAATTCTGCTATTAGTCCTCAGAGTTTACCTAATTTGTGGATTTAACCAGTATTCTCCAATTTGATCATTTATAATCATACAAATTTCAATCTGGATTCAAATGTGAATTGATATATTTTTAAAGTCAAGATGATCAAATTGAAAAAGTCTGAACATTAGTTAAATTTTTTTTCCGCAGTAACGATATTATTGAAAGGGACAATTACATGGGGTAAGATGACATAAAATATTACCTAAAAAAGATCCCGGTATCCTCTTGCATTCGCCTTTCGAATAAACTCATCAAAAGTTCCACTTCCACCTGCAATGGAACGGTTGCTATAAATTAACAGTCCAATTAAACAAAAGAAATTTCAAAGGTAAAGAAAGAAGACAACTAACTTTGGGACGAAACCAATTATCACTAGAAAATGCAAAAACACTCAGAACTTTTATCCCCCATTTGCAACAGAGCTCCACAATAGTTCTCAAGGACCGTACGCCGGCTTCGTAGCCGGATCTCAAGGGCAAGTCTCTCGACCGGGCCCACCTCCGGTTCCCGTCCATGATCACCGCCACGTGTCTCGGCATTGCCTCTCTCCGTAGTCCCAAGGGGAGTGTTTGGTCGATTTCTACTCCCCCATCAAGGGCTTCTTCTTCTTCTTCGTTGCCGTGATGATTGAGTGTGAAGGGTTCCATGGTGGAGCAGAGTGGGGATTTTAGCACGTGGGGAGACGGAAGCATGTTGAATGTATGGTGGCGGTGTGGCACGTGCAATAACGGTTTAAAGGGAAGAGGAGTCATGGCCGGAGGCAGGGAAAAGTGCAGAGAGAATAGCATTGCTAGGTTTTCGCGGATCAGGGAAAGCTGTTTCCAGTTAAATTTGTCGGCATGTGGAGGGCTTTGGACTTGTTTTTTCTTCTTCTTGAATTCTATATAAAAAGTCTTTTTAGAGTAATAGATCATGTCATAATCATAAATTTAGAAGTATTAATGATTTTGTTTAGGTTATTTAATTTTAGGCTTAAGGGTATTTAAAGTTTTTCAAATTTTTGAAAAAAAATAATTAAATTTTTATTTTTTTATATTCAATTAAGCATTTGAACTAATAAATTTAAAGATAATTTATTGAAATGACCACTAAAATTAGTCTCGATTTGACTATTATACTTTTAATTGTGACAATAAAATTATGTAATTATTTAAATGGTATCAATTAAGCCAATTAACATTAAAACTTAACGGAAGAATGACGTGACAGTTAACAAAATTTTGTATAATTATATATTTAATTTTTAAATTTTTTTATTAATTTATTTTTGATCAACCAGTGACATGTTATCACCAAATTAATTGAAAATAAATGAGAGAAGGTTGACACTGATAGGATTCACTCCTGGGACTGTTATCAACTTAAACAACTTTACCATCAGACCAAATGCCACGATTAATACAAAAATTGCATCATATTAATATGTTCTAAACTCTATAATTTTTTTCTTCTCTTCTAGGCCTACTACTCTCCGTCTCCCGTCACTTCTGCAGTCATGGTTCTGGAGGTAACCTATTCGAAAAGATTCTTCCTTAATCTTTTTCTCCAATAATCTTTATACGTTTCTTGAATTAGGATTTCATTGATCTTCTCTTTTTCTTTCTGGGTTTTTCAAATGAATCATTTAGAATACTATACTATGATATGTATTGATAACTCAGAATGGGTGCGAAACTGTGATTATTCTCCGTCTCGGTTTCAATTTCAAGCAGACACCGTTAGCTTTATCTGTAGAGTTAAAACCAGGTGAAAAGTTACTGCTTTTTCTAAAGATATTTAATGAATGTGAGATTAAGCTAGATTCCCCCCTTTTTTTCTTGATGATAATTGAGAATTTAATTTTGTTTGATGAATTAATTGCAATCTAATTTGAAGAACACGGTCGGGATTTTGACTATGACAGGCAAAGTTTTTTTTTTTTTTTTTTGACTTAACAGGCAAAGAAATTCGTGTACACTTTTCAATGCATTTCACAGGTCTTGAAAATGGGGGGTTGAGAAGAGCCTTGCTCTAGAAATCTGATTGCTCTGTTGGCTTTGAAGCATCGCCAAAACAAAAATCAGCAGCAATAGAGTATAGTTTTTGTTGGAAGGTATGCCATGTTAGCCTTTGATTTGCTTGTTTATTTCAGTTTGATTATAACCTTTTTTTTTTCCTCATATGCTTTATGTTCTCAAATCTCAATCCTATTAAGAATAAAAAAGGTATTGTAGATAATTGGAAAGAAGCTAAAAAGTAGCTCTTGATATTGTTGCCTTTGATGAGGAAGAAGATGAAAAAGAATAGAGTTTACTATTTAGAACATATATAATATTTGTAATTTTTATACCAATTGTTGCATTTGGTTTACTAGTAGAGCTGCTTTAGTTTCTCTTAGTGGTCCCAGGGTTGAATCCTATTATCGCCAACCTTCTCTCTTTTATTTTCAATTAATCTGGTGGTGACTTGGTTGGTCAAAAATAAATTTATAAAAAGTTAAAATTAAATTAAAATTATGATTAAATTGATCGAATATGTAAGTAATAGAGATTAAATGTGTAATTATACAATTTTCTGTTAACTGCCATGTCATCCCTCCGTTAGGTTTTAACGGCAAGTGGCTTGATTGATACAATTTAAATAGTTACGTAGTCTTATTGCCACAATTGAAAGTATGGTGGTCAAATAGAGACAACCTCATAGTTAAGTATTCATTTGAGTAGCTTATCCTAAATTTAATCAATTAAGTCCTCTAATTAATTTTGTCTATCAATTTTTAATTTTTTTGAGATATTACTGTCATAACTCATTTTTGTCCGGGCCCAAACCTATTTTTATTAACCCGAGCCCAAATCCAAAACTATACCAAAATCCAAAAATTTTAAAAAAATCCTTTTATTATTATTACATACCCAATAAACAAACCATACCAACCAGACCCAAAAACCGAATATGGCCCAAACCTAAACTAAACTTAGAAAACCCTAATCTAACTTAACCTAATCTGCTCTAAACCCTAGCCGCCTCTTACACTGCAGTAGCTACGACCGTCGAGCCGCAATCCGACACCATTGAGCCGCACCGCCCATCCCTAGCCTCGTCATCTTTCAACGTGGCTCATTCAAAACCATTTTCCCTTCCTATAAATGGTATACTACCGCACAAAAAAGGGAATAGGTACAGGTTTAAAAAAAGAAAAAAAGGAAGCGAAAAAGAAATCAGAATAAAAAAAAAGATTAAAATGTAAAAAAATATAAAAACCCATTCGGGTTTTATTAGATCTAACCTTTAGAGGGGGATTTAGAAAAAAGCTAACCTTAGATCCAACCTTAGTAGCTGAAACCAAACCTAAACAACCCCTTGCATGTACATTGGCCATCGTTTACGACAGTATTTCGTCGCCGGCGAACAGCGGCACCCGACGAAGATGGCTACCGACATCTGGGCCCGGGTAGAGATGAGGGAGAGAATTGAAAGGAAACTTTGTATTTTTTTGGAATATCAAGAACAAATGATTTTTTTTTCAAATGGTGTATTTATATGCTTCTCAAAACGGCGTCATTGTTCAAGCTCAAAATGACGTCGTTTCATCTTGTGATCCGTGCTCTGACCCAACCGGATAAGGATTTCCGTGTTTTTTAATTAAATGGGGAAATTGCACTTTCAACCCTTCATTTTCCGTATCCTTTATATTTATATCCTTTAATATGCATTTCTTTACATTATGGCCATTTTTTTATTTATTTACTTATTCACGTTATCATAATATTATTATGTTAATTATTAATATATATATTATTTGTATATATATTCATATTACATGTTACCTTAAATATATAGTATTTTTATTTATAAACTTTTCATATTATATATTATATTTTTATGTATATATACACGTACTATATAATATTTATATATGTATATTGTGTTACTATTTTTCTTCGAGTATTTTTATGTTTTTCTTTAGATTTTAAATTTATTTTAATATTTAAAGGGTATTTTCGGGAACCAGCTAGGAAGTGGTGTCCTGACTCATTCAAGTGTCATCTTCCTCAGTTTTCGTAAATAAGAAAATATTCTCCTTAGACTATTTTTTTCGAGGATTAAAATTTTAAATTAAAATTTGAATTTTTATATTCTTGCAACGATGACACTTAATCAACGTGGTACCAATTTTGGGCACTATGGGGGCGCTAATCCTTCCTCGCTCGTAACTGACTCCCGAACCCAAATGTTTTGAATCTCTGGTTATTTTTTAATGGTGTCTGGCCTACCAAAGTAGCCGATGGCGACTTCATCTTCTATTTTTCAATTTTTTACGGTATTTTGCTGAAAGTGTCATCCCGGTCTTCGGATATCATCCTTTTGATGCCATTTCCAAATATTTCTATACTCTTAATTTTATTTTTCAAAAAAAACTTTATTACAGATAGTGACTCTGTTGGGGATATTTTTTTAGAGAGTTAGGCCAATGTTGATTTTGTGTTGTCTTGCAAGAAATTCAAAAATTCAATTTAGTTTAATTTTTAATTCCTTGTCATTCATGCATGAGCTTTCTACCCGGGCTCCTCACCTTGTTAAGTGGGAGTGATTACTTCGCTTTATGGGGTCTTCACCTCCGTATAGTGTTGTAATTCACTTTCAAAATTCGGTCATTATTTCACCCCCATATGGTATAAGGATCGTATTTCCCCCGAATTGATGTCCTAGAGATAGTTCGGGTACCATCACCCTAGAACCCAAACCGCATATAGTGAGCCACATGAGCCACCATTTTAGAGTCATGTGAAACTCTTCCCGTTTAGTGGTCACCCTTTTTAGGTTTTGATGCCTTTGTTTTTTATGTACAGTTTTTATCTATTTTTACTTCATTTTCCATTTAATTTATTCATTCAATTATTTTACTCTGGGCTGACCTCGTTTCTTTTTTTGATTTCATCATATTAAATTCATTCATTTTGCATTAATTGCATGACACTATCATTTTAATTTTTGCATTTCATTGGCACGAAGCGCTGATTCACGACTGGTTTTCAATTTGAAAAAGATTCATTATCGGGATAAAATCAAGAACCCTAGATATCAAGACAATATTCAAAGTTGCGAATAAATCTCGTGAGTTCAAAGAGTTATGCCATGGGAACCATTTTTGAATCGATACATTTGTATTTAGGACATACACCTTGCACTAACATGCATTCATTTTTTAAAAATTTTTGAGGCTAATCTTCGGAATCCCCTATCTCAGTGATACCGGATAACACGGAAGACCAGTCAATTAAATACCCCTACGAAACCCAACTCTAGATAAAAATGGTGAACGAAGATAGGCTGGATAAAATCGAGCAAACTGAAAAAGACCTACAAGCGGAGTTAGCCCAAAAATTGGAAAACCAATTAGCCAAGACCCAAAAAGAAATGAGACAACAGATCGCCAGATCTCAACAAGATATGCTCGACAAACTAGCACAAATGCTAGGGTTTAAGCCTTATGAACAAGAAGGGGCCCCTGTTATCAACCTAGGGGCAAATCCCACCGACAAGAGTGAAGATCCTACACATCCTTCAGGTTTTACTCCCATTCAAGCCAGGATGCAACCAAAAACTCAACCTCAGATAATTCTTCATGAGGGAAGTCACAAGTGTATCCGATCGATACCTTTGGTCTTGTAAACCTACCTTCTACATCAGAAGTCAAACGGGGGGACAATCAAGCTAAAAATTTTATCTAAAAGATGGATCTACTGATCGAAAACAAGAAATCAAAGATTGAGAATTCAAAAGAGATCGAAGAACGTTGTAAGTGACTCGAGGAAAAAATAGAAGCCATAGAGATGGTGGATACTTTTGGTGGAATTGATACCAATGAGCTTAGTCTCGTCTCGGATCTAGTTCGGCCCCCTAAGTTCAAGGCCCTTGAGTTTAAAAAATACAATGGAATAAACTACGAAATCTGAATATGTTGAAGCAAACCCGATGGAACTTAATGTTCTACCTTAATCTGTTGACAAGCTAAACGCCTTGTCACAAACTCAGAGATATCTCTTTTCATACATGGCCACCAATAAAAAAGACGAAAGTCTTGGTATATCTTGTTGCTCCTCGGATGTACGGTGAAAGGACTATAGTGTGCCTCTTTCAAGATGTGATCTCTCAAATCCTCCAAAGCTGGAACACACAATCGACCTTTGAAGTACAAGTACCCACCATCTCGTACCTTAAAGTTCAAAACCTCGCCTTTCTGAACCACCCCAAACAGTGGTACCAAGTCTTCATCCAACACCTGAGTCCACTTTATCTCCTACACTAATGTAGGTTTAACCCAAAGCTCGGATAAGAGTCTTCCATCCTTGGTAATCCTCAAGATATCAAACATAGCCCTTAAATTAGACATAGAATTAAGGCTAAAGGCATTCGCCACAATATTTACCTTACTCGGATGATACTCAATGATGCAGTCATAATCTTTTAACAACTCGATTTAATGATATTGTCTCAAATTTAACTCTTTCAAGATAATCAGGTACTTTAAAATCTTGTGTTTAGTGTAGATGTAACACTTCTCTCTATAGAGATAGTGCTCTAAATCTTTAACACAAAGATGACTGCAGTGAGCTCCAAATTGTGGGTAGGGTAGTTCTGTTCATGGGGCTTAAGTTGTCTCGAGGCATAAGAAACCACCTTACCCTCTTGCATGAGGACACAACCAATCATATTCGATGATGCATCACTAAACATAATAAAGTCTTTCCCCGACTTAGGTTGTGTCAAAACTGGAGCCTTCGTGAGATAGGCCTTTAACTGCTCGAAACACTATTGTCTCCTCCTATTCCATACAAATAAAACTTCTTTCTATAGCAACTTGGTCATCGACATTGCTATGATTGAGAAACTTTTGACAAATCGTCGATAATATCTCGCAAGTCCAAGGAAGCTACAGATTTTTGAGATATTTATATGTGGTTTCTATTCCATTACAGCCTGAATCTTTTGAGAGTTAACGCAGATTCCATCTGCAGCAATGATGTGACCCAAAAATGCTACCTCTGAAAGCCAAAACTCGTATTTACTTAACTTAGCATAGAGACATCTATCCCTCAACTTCTGAAGAACTACGCGCAGATGATAATCGTGCTCCTCCTCAGAGTGCGAATACACCAAAATATCATCAATGAAGACCACAACAAACTAATCCAAATAAGGCTGAAAGATTCTGTTCATCAAATCCATTGATGTTGTTGGGCATTGATATGCCCAAAAGGCATCACCAAGAACTCGTAATGTCCGTACTACGTCCTGAAAGTGATTTTCTGAACATCTTCTTCTACCACCTTCAATTGATAATACCCCAACCTCAAGTCTATCTTAGAAAATGCATGAGCACCCCGCAACTGGTCAAACAAATCATTAATTCTCGAGAAAGGGGTAATAATTATTCACTATTACCTTATTAAGCTGACGATAGCCAATATACATCATCATCGACCCATCATTCTTTTTAACAAATAAAACTGGAGTACCCCACGGTGAGATGCTTGGTCAAATGAATCCACTCTCAAATAATTTTTGGATTTGCTTCTTTAACTCTTTCATTTTTGTTGGTACCATTCGGTAGGGTATAATGGACACCGGTGTTGTATCGGGCATTACCTCAATCTAAAACTCAAGCTCACGATTAGAGGGTAATCTATGTAACTCTTCTAAAAATATATTGGTAAACTTATAAACTATCCTAGGACTCTCAAACATTGGACCCTGACTCTTGTATCCACTACATGAGCCAAAAAGGCTTCATAACCTTGTTGGATTAGCCTTTGTGCTGCCAAAGTCAACACTACATTGGGAATACAAGGGAGTCTTTTTTCCCTAAGAACTAACTTAGACCCATCGGCAACACGGAGCTTCAAACTCTTGGTTTACTCATATGTTTTATGTTCTCAAATCCCAATCCTATGAAGCATAAAAAGACATTGTAGATAATTGGAAAGAAGCTAAAAAATAGCTCTTGATATTGTTGCCTTTGATGAGGAAGAAGTTGAAAAAGAATAGAGTTTACAATTTAGAACACATATAATATTTGTAATTTTTATACCAATTGTTGCATTTGGTTTACTGATAGAGCTGCTTTAGTTTCTCTTAGTGGTCCTAGGGTTGAATCCTATTATCGCCAACCTTCTCTCTTTATGTTCAATTAATCTGGTGGTGACCTGGTTGGTCGAAAATAAATTTATAAAAACTTAAAATTAAATTAAAATTATGATCGAATATGTAAGTAATAGAGATCGAATGTGTAATTATACAAATTTCTGTTAATTGCCATGTCATCCCTCCGTTAGGTTTTAACGGCAGGTGACTTGATTGATACAATTTAAATAGTTACGTAGCGTTATTGCCACAATTGAAAGTATGGTGGTCAAATAGAGACAACCTCATAGTTAAGTATTCATTTGAGTAGCTTATCCTAAATTTAATCAATTAAGTCCTCTAACTAATTTTGTCTAACAATTTTTAATTTTTTTGAGATATTACTGTCATAACTCATTTTTGTCCGGGCCTAAACCCGTTTTTATTAACCCGAGCCCAAATCCAAAACTAGACCAAAATCCAATTTTTTTTAAAAAAAATCCTTTTATTATTACTACATACCCAATAAACAAACCATACCAACCAGACCCAAAAACCGAATATGGCCCAAACCTAACCTAAACTTAGAATCCCCAATCTAACTTAACCTAATATGCTCTAAACCCTAGCCGCCTCTTACACTGTAGTAGCCACCGCCGTCGAGCCGCAAGCCGACGCCATTGAGCCGTACCGCCCAACTGTCTACCACCACCGCCTCAGCAAATTCACCGCCCATCCCGATCCTTGTCATCTTTCAACGTGGCTCATTAAAAACCATTTCCCCTCCTATAAATGGCATACTAACGCACAAAAAAAAGGATTAGGTACATGTTTAAAAAAGAAAGAAAAAGGAAGCGAAAAAGAGATCAGAATAAAAAAAGATTAAAATGTAAAAAAATATAAAAACCCATTCGGGTTTTATTAGATCTAACCTTTAGAGGGGGATTTGGAAAAAACTAACCTTAGATCCAACCTTAGCAGCTGAAACAAAGCCTAAACAACCCCTTGCATGTACATCGGCCATCGTTTACGGCAGTTTCTCGTCGCCAGCGAACGACGGCACCCGGCGAAGATGGCTACCAACATTTGGGCTCGGGTAGAGATGAGGGAGAGAATTGAAAGAAAACTTTTTATTTTTTTGGAATATCAAGACAAATGTTTTTTTTTCAAATGGTGTATTTATATGCTTCTCAAAACTGCGTCGTTTTAGGCGTCATTGTTCAAGCCCAAAATGACGTCGTTTCATCCTGTGATCCGCGCTCTGACCCAACCCGGGGTAAAGATTCACGCGTTTTTTAATTAAATGGGGAAATTGTACTTTCGGCCCTTCATTTTCCGTATCCTTTATATTTCTATCCTTTAATCTGCATTTCTTTACATTATGGTCATTTTTTTTATTTATTTACTTATTCAATTTATCATAATATTATTATGTTAATTATTAATATATATAAATATATTTATATATATATTATTTGTATATATATTCATATTATATGTTACCTTAAATATATAGTATTTTTATTTATAAACTTTTCGTATTATATATTATATTTTTATGTATATATACATGTGCTATATAATATTTATATATGTATATTGTGTAACTATTTTTCTTCAAGTATTTTCATGTTTTTCTTTAGATTTTAAATCCATATTAATATTTAAGGGATATTTTCACGCTTTATTTCGGGAACCGACTAGGAAGTGGTGTCCTG
Organism: Hibiscus mutabilis; assembly: GCA_019671005.1. Classification (NCBI taxonomy): domain Eukaryota; kingdom Viridiplantae; phylum Streptophyta; class Magnoliopsida; order Malvales; family Malvaceae; genus Hibiscus; species Hibiscus mutabilis. Next base: position 11,271,721 of record CM033738.1, on the reverse strand, counting down.
ACTCATTCAGGTGTCAACTTCCTCAGTTTTCGTAAATAAGGAAATATTCTCCTTAGACTGTGTTTTTCGAGGATTACATTTTTAAATTAAAATTTGAATTTTTATTTTCTTGCAACGATGACACTTAATCAACATGGTACCAATTTTGAGCACTATGGGGGCGCTAATCCTTCCTCGCTCGTAACTGACTCCCGAACCCAAATGTTTTGAATCTCGGTTTATTTTTTAATGGTGTCTGGCCTACCAAAGTAGCCGATGGCGACTTCATCTTCTATTTTTCAAACTTTTACGGTATTTTGCTGAAAGTGTCATCCCGATCTCCGGATATCATATCTTTTGATGTCATCTCCAAATATTTCTATACTCTTAATTTTATTTTTCAAAAAAAAACTTTATTACAGATGGTGACTCTGTTGGGGATATTTTTTAGAGAGTTAGGCCAATATTGATTTTGTGTTGTCTTGCAAGAAATTCAAAAATTCAATTTAGTTTAATTTTTAATTCCTCGGCATTCATGCATGAGCTTTCTACCCGGGCTCCTCACCTTGTTAAGTGGGAGTGATTACTTCGCTTTGTGGGGTCTTCACCTCCATTTAGTGTTGTAATTCACTTTTAGAATTCGGTCCTTATTTCATCCCTGTATGGTATAAAGGTCGCATTTCCCCCAAATTGATGTCCTAGCGACAGTTCGGGTACCATCACCCTAGAACCCAAACCGCATATAGTGAGCCATATGAGCCACCATTTTAGAGTCATGTGAAACTCTGCCCGTTTAGTGGTCACCCTTTTTAGGCTTTGATGCCTTTGTTTTTTTATGTATAGTTTTTATCTATTTTTACTTCATTTTCCATTTAATTTATTCATTCAATTATTTTAGTCTGGACTGACATTGTTTCCTTTTTTGATTGCATCATATTAAATTCATTCATTTTGCATTAATTGCATGACACTATCATTTTAATTTTTGCATTTCATTGGCACGAAACACTAATTCACGACTGGTTCCCAATTAGAAAAAGATTCATTATCGGGAGAAAATCTTGAACCTTAGATATCAAGACAATATTCAAAGTTGCGAATAAATCCCGTGAGTTCAAAGAGTTATGCCATGGGAACCATTTTTGAATCGATACATTTGTATTTAGGACATACACCTTGCACTTACATGCATTCATTTTTTTAAAATTTTGAGGCCAATCTTCGGGATCCCCTGTCTCAGTGATACTAGATAACACGAAAGGCCAGTCAATTAAACACCCCTACGAAACCCGACTCAAGATAAAAATGGTGAACGAAAATAGGCTGGATAAAATCAAGCAAACTCAAAAAGACTGACAAGCGGAGTTAACCCAAAAATTGGAAGACCAATTAGCCAAGACCCAACAAGAAATGAGACAACAGATCGCCAGATCTCAACAAGATATGCTCGACAAACTAGCACAAATGCTAGGGTTTAAGCCTTCTGAACAAGAAAGGGCCTCTGTTATCAACCCAGGGGCAAATCCCACCGACAATAGTAAAGATCCTACATATCCTCCAGGTTTTACTCCCATTCAAGCCAAGATGCAACCAAAAACTCAACCTCAGATAATTCTTTCTTGAGGGAAGTCACAACTGTATCTGACCGATACCTTTGGTCATGTAAACCTACCTTCTACATCAGAAGTCAAACAGGGGGGCAATCAAGCTAAAAATTTTGTCTCAAAGATGAATCTACTGATCGAAAATGAGAAATCAAAGATCGAGAATTCAAAAGAGATCGAAAAACGTTGTAAGTGACTCGAGGAAAAAATAGAAGCCATAGAGATGTTAGATACTTTTGGTGGAATTGATAAGAATGAGCTTACTCTCGTCTTGGATCTAGTTCGGCCCCCTAAGTTCAAGGCCCTTGAGTTTAAAAAATACGATGGATCGAACTATAAAATCTGAATATGTTGAAGCAAACCCAATGGAACTTAATGTTCTACCTTAATATGTTGACAAGCTAAACACTTTGTCACAAACTCAGAAATATCCATTTTCATACATTGCCACCAATAAAAGAGACGAAAGTCTTGGTATATCTTGTTGCTCTTCGGATGTATGATGAAAGGACTACGGTGTGCCTCTCTCAAGATGAGATCTCTCAAATCTTACAAAGCTAGAACACACAATCAACCTTTGAAGTACAAGTACCCATCATCTCATACAGCAAAGTTTAAAACCTCGCCTTTCTGAACCACCCCAAACAGTGGTACCAAGTCTTCATCCAACACCTGAGTCTACTTTATCTCCTACACTAATGTAGGCTTAACCCGAAGCTCGGATAAGAGTCTACCATCCTTGGCAATCCTCAAGATATCAAACATAGCTCTTAAATCATACATAGAATTACGGCTCAAGGCATTCGGCACAATATTTACCTTGCTCGGATGATACTCAATAATGCAGTCTTAATTTTTTAACAACTCGATCTAACGATATTATCTCAAATTTAACTCTTTCTGGCTAAACAAGTACTTTAAACTCTTGTGTTTAGTGTAGATGTAACACTTATCTCTATAGAGATAGTGCCTCTAAATCTTTAACACAAAGATGACTGCAACGAGCTCCAAATCGTGGGTAGGGTAGTTCTGTTCATGAGGCTTAAGTTGTCTCGAGGCGTAAGCAACCACCTTACCCTCTTGCATGAGGACACAACCAATCATATTCGATAATTCGTTACTAAACATAACAAAGTCCTTCCCCGACTCAGGTTGTGTCAAAACTGGAGCCTTCGTGAGATAGGCCTTTAACTGCTCGAAGCACTATTGTCTCCTCCTGTTCTATACAAATGGAACTCCTTTCTATAGCAACTTGGTCAGCGACATTGCTATGATTGGGAAACTTTTGACAAACCATCGAAAATATCTCGCAAGTCCAAGAAAGCTACAAATTTTTGAGATATTTCTAGGTGGTTTCTATTCCATTACAGCCTGAATCTTCTGAGAGTCAACACAGATTCTATCTTCAGCAATGATGTGACCCTAAAATGCTACCTCTGAAAGCCAAAACTCGTATTTACTTAACTTAGCATAGAGACATCTATCCCTCAACTTCTGAAGAACTACATATAGATGATAATTGTGCTCCTCCTTAGAGTGCGAATACACCAAAATATCATCAATGAAGACCACAACAAACTAATCCAAATAAGGCTGAAAGATTCTGTTCATCAAATCCATTGATATTGTTGGGCATTGATAAGACCAAAAGGCATCACCAAGAACTCGTAATGTTCGTACTACGCCCTGAAAGTGATTTTCTGAACATCTTCTTCTACCACCTTCAATTGATAATACCCCAACCTCAAGTCTATCTTAGAAAATACATGAGCGCCCCGCAACTGGTCAAACAAATCATTAATTCTCGAGAAGGGGTAACAATTCTTCACTATTACCTTATTAAGCTGACGATAGTCAATACACATCCTCACGACCCATAATTCTTTTTAAGAAATAAAATTGGAGTACCCCACGGTGAGATGCTTGGTCAAATGAATCCGCTCTCAAATAATTTTTAGATTTGCTTCTTTAACTCTCTCCTTTTTGTTGGTACCATTCGGTAGGGTATAATGGACCCCGGTGCTGTATCAGGCATTATCTCAATTTAAAACTCAAGCTCACGATCAGAGGGTAATCTGAGTAACTCTTCTAAAAATATATTGGTAAACTCATAAACCATCCTAAGATTCTCAAACATTGGACCTCGACTCTTGTATCCACTACATGAGCCAAAAAGACTTCACAACCTTGTTAGATTAGCCTTTGTGCTGCCAAAGTCAACACCACATTGGGAATACAAGGGTGTCTTTCTCCCCTAACAACTAATTTAGACCCATCGGCAACACAGAGCTTCAAACTCTTGGTTATACAACTCAAACTAACATTGTATTCAAAAAGCCAATTTGTACCTAAGATTGCGTCAAACTCTTAGAATGAAAAAACCATCAAATTCAGTGGGAATATTGAACCTTAAATTTCAATCGAATACATGAGATACACCTTATTTACTATCACATCTAACCCTAACGGGCTAGTCACATGAACTCCTATCTCTAAATCTTTGGCTGGTATGCCCTATTATTGAGATATCCCACTATGAATGTAGGAGTAGGTAGATCCCGAATCTGCTAATACAACTATAGAAACAGAAAAAAGAGAATGTACCTAAGATCACATATGTGGGCTCACAATTCTCTTGTGCTCTGACCGTGCACTTTCTCGCTGGTACCCTAGAAGTGAACTGGAACATGCCTCTACTCTGATGGCCAATTGTCTAACTCGCCCCTCATCTAGGAAAGCCTTTGCCCCTTTGATCCGGATAAGAGATCCTCGGTGCCTGAACTAGAATGGTAGTGGTAATTGTAAGGAAATCATTCACAAGGTAGTCCTGTGATCCACACTCAAAGCAAACCCGGTCTGTACCATAACACTCACCACGGTTGATACATGTATAGGGGGCTAAAATGATGCATTGTAGCCAAAGAGTTGAAGCTGTTTTATAAGTCTGAAATTTCAGCCGACTTGCATCGAATTTTTGGATGGGATCCGGGCACTTCTGAGTCTACATGTCTTCTTCAAACATATTCGTTCGTCTCTTAGCTTTCCAACGCATCTTGAAACGCAACAATCCGACATCGGGAGCTCAAGTTATGTCCATTTTAGTGAAGACTGTTCGAGCAGAAATCTCTATACGGTTTTATCACGGGAAATATTATTTATTACGAATTTTCAATAATTTTATTGATTATATGTACTTAAATTTAATCTAGAATTCTTTATGAAGATATTTAGATGATTTAGGATTAGATTTGTTATTTATTTCTTAGTTTTTTAGGTTAGATAAAACATGTTTATTTATTTTATTATTATCTTTACTTTTCCTAATTTAAGTTAAACTCTTCATTTGTAGCCTATTTAAAGGCATATTTGCTTCATTAATAAGAACAACATCATGAATTTATGAGTTGCAAAAACCTTTGTCCATGGGCCATTTTATTTTCAAGGTAGATAGATTTGCCTTGTTATTTTTCGTATCAGAAGTCTTTTTCAACGTAAGTTTGTCAAGTTCTTGTAATGGAGATCATCTTCACACTCTTGTTTGCCTAGGTAATTGAATCTAGAAGGGTGAGTTAGAGCCGCTTGAGGTTGCTTGCTTATATAATCGCGTCTAAGAGGGTGCCGAGGACAAAATATCCTACAACATCTATCTCGTCATCATCCATTCATCGGAGAGATTCGTGCCGTTTGCAGGTGTTTGCCTATTCAATTGCGATTAGGAGGGTGCCAAGGACAAATCTATCCAACACCGCCACCATCAAATTCATCCTATCTCGTTTTCTACATCAAGATCATGCTTTATTATCGGTTTGCTGAACGTGGAGTTTAGGGTTTTCTCGGATCATATTAGTGAGTTTGCTAGATTAATTGTGATCTAGAGGGTTCCTAGATTTTGAGGTAATTCTTGGATCCTGGCTTCCGTATCAATTGGTATCAGAGCCTTGGTTTAGGTGTTTGAAACAATTATCTTTTACGGTTGTTTTAGTAGTTGAGAAAAGAATATATAATTCTTTATATAGATCCTAGTTTTAATATTTCATTCCTGGAGACATCTTAAGAGACTTGAAGGTTGTGATCAACAACTCTTAAGATTCGGGACGAATCGTTTTCAACAGGGGGAGAATGATACATGTATGGGGGGCTAAAATGATGCATTATAGCCAAAGAGTTGAAGCTGTTTTATAAGTTTGGAATTTCAGCCGACTTGCATCGAATTTTCGGATGGGATCCGGGCACTTCTGAGTCTACATGTCTTCTTCAAACATATTCGTCCGTCTCTTAGCTTTCCAACGCATCTTGAAACGCAACAATCCGACATCAGGAGCTCAAGTTATGTCCATTTTAGTGAAGAATGTTCGAGCAGAAATCTCTATACGGTTTTATCACGGGAAATATTATTTATTACGAATTTTCAATAATTTTATTGATTATTTGTACTTAAATTTAATCTAGGATTCTTTATGAAGATATTTAGATGATTTAGGATTAGATTTGTTATTTATTTATTAGTTTTTAGGTTAGATAAAATATGTTTATTTATTTTATTATTATCTTTACTTTTCCTAATTTAAGTTGAACTCTTCATTTGTAGCCTATTTAAAGGCATATTTGCTTCAGTAATAAGAACAACATCATGAATTTATGAGTTGCAAAAACCTTTGGCCATGGGCCATTTTATTTTCAAGGTAGATAGATTTGCCTTGTTATTTTTCGTATCAGAAGTCTTCTTCAACGTAAGTTCGTCAAGTTCTTGTAATGAAGATCATCTTCACACTCTTGCTTGCCTAGGTAATTGCATCTAGGAGGGTGGGTTAGAGCCGCTTGAGGTTGCTTGCTTAGATAATCGTGTCTAAGAGGGTACCGAGGACAAAATATCCTACAACATCTATCTCATCATCATCCATTCATCGGAGAGATTCGTTCCACTTGCAGGTGTTTGCCTATTCAATTGCGATTAGGAGGGTGCCAAGGACAAATCTATCTAACACCGCCACCATCAAATTCATCCTATCTCGTTTTCTACATCAAGATCATGCTTTATTATCGGTTTGCTGAACGTGGAATTTAGGGTTTTCTCGGATCATATTAGTGAGTTTGCTAGATTAATTGTGATCTAGAGGGTTCCTAGATTTTGAGGTAATTCTTGGATCCTGGCTTCCGTATCAAAGATGCTTACGTCCACACTAATTATAAGCTAGTATGCTCGTACTCCTTTAAGAGCTCTCTGGACTCATCATGGACGAAGACGATAAAGGCCTCCTACGAATGGTAGACTCAGATCTACGATCCGACCGAAAGTTCTGATTTAAAGTCACTCTCTCATAATTCTATCGACCCTTATTCCTTCTTTAGTGAAACTATAAGTTGTTGGAAAAATTCTAAGTCGTCCCACTAGAACTCTCTTGCTCTCCAACTATACCATATGTTAATCCTTGCACCTGCTCGAGAGATTTAGCACTGGTGGTCAACTTTGAAAATACCTTCGATGGGGTAGCTGTCAGATAGGTTTGAATCACCTTCCTCAAATCCTTAAGAAACCTCTTGCACCTTATTTTCTTGGTGGCAACTAATTTCAGTACATACCTACTTAACTCTAGGAATTCCTGTTCATACTCAAAGACTGAGCGATTCTCTTGTACAAGGTGTGAAAACTGATCCCTCAACCTGTCAATGTGAGCCTCACTCACGTGCTTCTTCTTAAATTCATCAAGAAAGTCATCCCACTTAGGTTGGTTGGGGTACCACCCAAGCTCCATGGTCTTCTACTATTCCCTTGTATTCTCCTTTAGCAATGACAGAACACAAGATAATTTATCTTCGGACCTCAGCATCATTTGCCTCATAATCCAATGCGTGTCCCAAAGCCATTGATCGGCCTTCACCGGATTATCTTGTTTTAACCCAGAGAAATCAGCAGCACCCTATCTACATACCCTCTTAATCGATGCCTCACGAGGTGTAGATGTATACCTCGGTATCGCCCTTATGATTCGATTCAAGGCTCGGTGCAAATGAGATAAATAATTGACCTTATATCTAGCTCTCCCACCTGACTCTTCCTCATCGGGTGTATAGTCTTCATCGAAGCTTCATTCCTAGAAACCCTAGCTTTTCTCAACACCCCTCACTTTTCTTGGCGTGATTCTAGTCTGTACAAGCGAACAACATGATTACACCATCAAATTTTAGCTTAATCCAAGTACAACTTTGACTTATGGACATGTATTTGCTAGACACCTATTTACCACACTATACTCCTTCGAGGACTTCTTAGAATCGACTAAACCTAGGCTCTGATACCACTAAATGTAACACTCTAAACCTGGATGCTATATTTGGGCCACAAACTCAAACAACTCTCATAAAGTTTTTTATTTGTAAGCACAATCATTCGCAAATCATCAAATCCAACCCATGACATATCGATAAATAAGTTCAAATGTTTCAAAACATTTAAAACATTCAAAAGGAGTTCCAAATAAACCAACACTAAAACATTTGACTGATACAAGTTTAATTCAAATAGAGTTACAAATACATAGGGTCCTATGAATACTTAACCATTTATATCTAAGTGTATGTACTCTACCACAATGGCCAATATTGAATTCTTTGCTTCGATAGTGCTCCGTAACACGCGAACGACCTACTTACCTACAAATAGAAACAACAATTCTGAACGCTAAGCTAATAAAGCTCAGTGGAGACACAATAACTCGACTATGCTTCATGTGAATCATGATTAAGAGTATGCCAGATAATATAATATCAAGGTAAAATAAAGCAGTGACACTACCATAACCGCCTAAACCACATTCTAGCATGAATGAAACAACTTAAATATCACAAATATATCAATCAAACAAACTAGAGGTGAGACCCAATATCAGCCAACACTGAGGACGTGCGCCTATGCTCGGAAATTCACATCGAGTATCAATACTCAGAATCTCACATCGAGTCTTCATTCATAATCTCACATTGAATGGGTAGCTCAAAATCTCACATCGAGCAGATGTCATCACTTAGAATCTCAAATCGAGTGGTCTTCAATTCGTCACTCAGAATCCCATATCGAGCGGCCTTCTTGTGTTTCAAAACTCACTCACTGGGTATCTGGATCCCACCAAACAAAGACACATAACCAAACAAGTGTCCACATGTGACACAACCACACATGAACCACCAAGGATCCTTAAGGCAAAAATTCCTCTTTTATCACACTATTGACCATTTAATTCACACATGCAATTAGAAACACAAGTTCTCAGTTTTGCTATTCGTTTTATCCCATAAGAGACCCATTGGGACCTTATCCTCGAATTATAGAGCCCCCAAACTCAAAATATAAATTATTGAGCAGATTGCTCTAGTCGTACCGATACACCTTCATGGGTATTAGTACCCATTTTTAGGTACCAATACCTTTCATTGACTATCGATACCCAACTTAGGTTCGAAAGAACCCAAACCAGCCCCCGTACCGATACACGTGCATGGCGTATCGACACCAAGCATCGTTACGCATACCTTGCGTACCGAGCCCTCAACTCGTACCGATACACCTCATAGTGTACCGATACCCGATTTGGACTAGCATTCATAATGGAACAATGGTATAGGTACGCCTTTAGCCCGTACCGATACCCCTATTGAAAAATGCCAGATTTAACCAACTTTTAAGAGACCGTACCGATATTGGCATAGCCCATATCGAAACGCGAGCCCAAAATTTGAACTCTAGAGCTTAGAAAACCCTTATTTCCCCTTGTCCTTAACCATTGAGTCCCACATTATTCTTACTTGTTATTGTGAGTTGATTAGGTGTGTTTCTATCAGTTTTTATCCCCAAACAACATCAAATTAAAGTTTTACTGTGGATGACCAACCAAGCTCTAATCTTAACCAAACATCATATTTTTCAAGTGACTTACCAAAATGATGATGCACATGAACACACGAAATTAGAAGTGTACTAACCTCGAGTTTGAAGGCTGGAATGAAGTTCTGAACAAGCCTTCAAGCCTTGTCCTTCCCAAGAGCCTTGGAAGGTTCTCCCACCTCTTTCACTACATTGGAAGAGTGAAATGTGTTACCACATTGTTGGGAAGGTCTTAGGAAGCTTAAAACACAAATCAAAATATGGATGGAGCTTCCCCATCCCCGTTCTTTCCTAAAAACCCAACATTTCCCAACTTCCACCATTTTAATCCAACCTTACCTTGATTTATAGATCCTTGAATGCTGATAAAATTTCTCTCAACAAGCAAAACGTGATTCAGGAAGCTAAACCTCAAAATCTTACCTTTGGTGGTGGTGTTTTGAATGGAAGAATAAGTTTAGAAAAGAGGAAGAGGAAAAAAGGATGATCTCACCATTTTCTGCACAATCCAGAAAATTAAAGCCCCCATTACCACTTTGTCACCCCTTTAGGCAATTACCAACATACCCTCATGCCATCTTTCCAAACCCACACCCAAACTAAAACTCAAGCATAAAAAAGTTGTAAGGCCCAACATCATAACCCAGACACGAGGCTCATACCTCGGGTCAACCCGACACTCAGGTTCAAAACCCGGGGTCGTGACACTAAATTAAAATTTTGTTATACACATGTCATTCCATCGTTAAAATTAAAACATGACATGATATAATAACAATTTTAGTCCCAAAATTTATATATTATATCAATTTCGTCCTAATTTGAAATAATGCAATTAATTTAATACTTCGTATTTAAAAAATTGATGTTGCACTCTCTTGACACACCTTACGACTATTTGTCACACTCCCTACTACTGTCCATCAACTCGATAGTCAACGGATGAGATAGTTACTAATATAACATACCCATTAGACCCTAATGTCACCTTCTAGTAGACATCATCACATCACTAATGAAATTTTCAAATATAAAAAGGTTAAATTTATTGAATATTTTAAATTGGGACCAAATTAATAAAATGTATAAGTTTTGACGACTAAAACTGTTATTATAGCAAGCTATGTTAGACATCCATTCCAGTTTTAACGGCCGAGTGACCTGTTTATAACAAAAATTTAATTGACCAAATTATACTATTTTTTTAAATAACTCATTTATAATCAAACACATAGTTAAGTGATTTTACCCAAACTTTGTTTCAAACTGAACTCTTTTTTACATCATTTTTTTCTTAAAGCAATATTAAATTAATGATGTTGAGACAAAAAGAACATCTAAGTACCAAAAGTTGAAAATCGCATGATAAAAGAACATGAACAAGATTACAAGAATGAATCAATGATTGTCGGCAGGCAGGCTGTAAGAAGAAAACAAGTGAAGTAGAAGAAACAAGAGAAAAGATAATGATTCTGATGAAATTCATTGAAAAATACCATGCCCAATATTACATCAGCAAGAGGTTTATATACTAGCACAAGTGTAATATAACAAAAAAAAAAAAAGATGACCTTCGACAACCGAAGAAGAACTCCCTCCAAAATTTCTTTCAATTTGTTGATCTAATTTTCATCCTACTGTTCAAAACAAGGTTGTTGAGCCAATTATACTTCTTTGAACAATTGGTAATGTTGTGAATAATTACTTATAAGGATGAGTATTCGCAGTGGCGGAACTTAGAGTAAGAGTTTGGGGGCCAAAATAATTTTTTTTTAAATTTAGAGGCTTACACAAAATTTTTTGAAAATTTTAAGTGTTTTACTAAAATTTTTAATGATTTTTTAGATATTTAATCATAATTTTTAAAATTTTTAAGAGGAAATTTAATTAAAAGTATTCAAAGTTTTGAAGCTTAATATGAAATTTTAAAAATCTTGAGGTGGTCAAATTAAAATTTTAAAAAAATTAGGGGCGAAATTCGAATTTCTCAAAATTTGGAGGCATGACCCTCTAGTCCTATAGAGGTTCCGCCCCTGAGTATTTGATCGAGTTGGGTAATTTTTTTTAGTTAGTTAAGTTAACAAGTCATAGTTTATAAATGAAATTTTATTTGATTTTTTTACTCAAGTCGAGTTTATAAAATTCGAGTTAAATCAAGTCAAGTTGTTCAAGTTTTTGTTCAAATTTAATTGTATAAATTTATAATATTATGATATTAATTAGTTTCAATTTCAACGACTTTCAATAATCGTATACGATACACATATATATTTCTTCATATTTTTCATATATATATATATATATATATATATATATATATATATATATATATATATATAGTAGAATTAAAGAACTCAACTCGAACTTAAATATTAATTTACTAATTACTAAAAATATAAAGTTATTTGAATTTCTATTTTATAACTCGAAATTTATTTAAAATTTTTAAATTTGAATTTTTTTACCTCAAGTTAAATAAAAAAATTAATATATTTTTAAATCGAGTTAAATTTTGTTTGTCCTAATTGTTGGAGCACCTTTTGACGGATTGGTAGTGTCCCTACAGGCTCATGGTCCAGACAGTCCCTAATGAACATCTTCATCCTGTAAGAACCACAGAAAACAACGTGGTCTACAAGCAGACCCATCACCCATATTAATCATCTGCAGGGAAGTAGCTACAAATAATTACTTCTCCACATACGTACGTACGTTTTGTAGTGTTGGTATACACACACATATATATACACGTGTTTATGTATATATATAGTGTGAAATTTTAAATGAAAGAAGCATAAGCTGAATTGGCATTATTGGCTAAATATTCCCTTTACGAAAAATAATTGGAAATCCACCCCATTAACAAATTTTGAAAAAATACCTCATTCGGGCCACGTAAACGAAACTCGCGTTATGTAAAATGCGATTTCAAAACTCGCGCTGCACGGAACGCGAGTTACATGCTGATGTGGCGCCACTTATCTGTTTGCCTATTATTTTAAGATGATTAAATAACTCGCGGATACCAGGATACGAGTTTGCCGATAATTTGAGCCGATACTGCGCGAATTTATCGCGTTATCCAGACGAAATTCGTGTTTGGCCAGACGCGAGTTCCACGATTCCTTTGGGTAGAACTAAGCTCGATAGGCATATTTAAGGCGAATTTACACATTGTTGGGTGTTAATTTTTTTTTGTTTTTGAACTTTGATGTCGTATTATTGATATATCTCTTTAAAATGGCATAAAATTTTTCCAATATAAGACATCCGAGCTTTTGTAAAAAATGCATTAAAAACGGTATGTGGCCATGTTTTTATGCATGAATAACATGAAAACAATTATCAGTATGCATGTTTAAGTGGATTTTGGGCTATGGTCATGAATATTTTTACTAGTTATTTAACTTTTACGTCGTAGTACGAGAACATATTGTTATAGTGGTCTAGAAATCTGGCAGTCTAAGGTATCCGAAAGTCTTTAAAAATCGCGTTAAAAATGCTATGTTGCCATTTTTTTCTCGAAGAACATGGAAACAAGGGGTCGATAAGCATGTTTAAGTAGATTTTAGAGTATTTTGTGGGTTATTTGTTCTTGTTATTTAACTTTCACGTTGTAGCAAGTGGACATATGTTTAAAATTTTCTAGAAATTTACCCATATAATGCATTCGAAAGAGTATAAAAATGCGTTAAAAACGTTATGAAACCCATACAACACAGATTGAAAGATTGTTTATGATATTTAGAAATAAAACCTTACACTTAAAAGTACAATTAGTTAATTCGAGGGTCTATCCTAAGAGGACATTTTCTCATGTCGTGTCCAGGGTTCCTACATTTAGTACATATCATCGGCACAATGAATCCTAATTGAACGTGGACGACCTTTTTTCTTTCGTCGCAGGGAAGGATCTGGCCGTATCGTAGGTTCATAGTCAACTACATCACGATCATGTTCATTTTGATAGGAGGAAACTTGTACCGGTATACCTTGAATATGTTTTTAAGTCTGTATACCGGATCAATGAGTGTCATTGCATCGAAATGAACGGATGCACATGCAGAAAAGACGTGTGCACACATGTACTTGAATGTTTGGAAGTGTCCGCAGTCGCATGTTTTTCGTCATAGATTCACAACTTAATTGTTTTGCATTATTCCTTCAAGCGGCCGCAAATATTCAGTAACCTAAAAGCGATGTTCGTGACGAGAGAAACATATATCACCCATCGCGTTTGCGTAAGACATAGATATTTGAAATTTTTGCTGGAAATCTGGATGAAACTTGTGGCCACCTTCTATCCAGTTCATTGCTTATTTTTCGAGGGTTGCAAAAAGGGTAGCCAATCGATAATATGTTGCCTTGACAACGGATGTGGTAGGTAAATGACGCGTTACCTTCAGAGGTGAATTGATCGCCTCAGCCAAGTTAGTCGTCATGTGACCATATCGACGACCCCCATCATAATACCGCAGCTATTTCTCCCTCGGGCTATCAACAAGATAGTTATATCCAGCTAAATTTCTTACTCGAACTCTTCTAGCAGCTCCCTAACCCCATCAGCTGTGCGTGTGTTTCCTATTCAATAAAAGTTGGAATAGTTAATGAGAAATAACATTAAAAGGCATGTTAATTAATAATTTTGATAGTGGAAGGCTTACCCATACGAAGAACCACTATACGCTCATCATCATTCTTGTATCTCTGGTAGTAATTGGCAACAATATGTTGCAGACAGTACCAGTGATGAATATATGGAGGTTCCCAAGATGGGCCCAAACACTCGATTGATCCCCATATCGCTGCGCCTTTGTCTGAAACAATACATATCTCATCATCTTTTTCTCGTAGAACCCACCGCAAGATATGTGTGCACAGGTTTGTGAGAAAAAAGTCCACGAAGGGATATCTTACTTTTCAACGATTGCGAATGCGACTGGAATGCATTTTCTATTTTCGTCTTGTGCAACTGCCAATAGTAAGATCTGGGTGTATCTGCCATACAAGAATGTACCATCGATCTGCAACATTGGCTTGCAGTGGCGGAAAGCATTAACGCATTGTGAAAATGTCCAAAATAGGCAAAAAAATTACACTCCCCATGAACAACACGATAATTGTAGAATGATGGCACTGTCTCTAGTTGCGCAACTGTTCCTGGGTTGTATTTATGTATCATCTTTAGCCATGTTTGTAACTCGCTGTACGATTCCCCTACTGGCCATACAGTTGTTGGATGACACGATATTTTGCAAACCATGCCTTATCATATTTAACTATGTACGTGAATTGAGATTTAATCGAAGCTATACATACAGACACAGATACGCGTGTAACTCGTCCAAATTTGGAGGCGCCGCCAGAATACGTTGGACACAACCAAACTGCATTAGAACGCGGCCGCTCGGATGCCACTCAACTATTGCGTAGAAGATGAATGGTACAGTGGTCGTCCAAACAAGCCTCGTGTTCTCTGAAAAATCCATGAGGCATTCGTGGACTTGTGGATCCGCGTACGGTGTCCATAAAAACTGTACAATATAAAAAATAAATTTAATAACAAATAAAAGTAAAACCGTTACCTGATTCCCGGATTCATTCTCAATATCCTGTCTGATAGCGTCCAGACCCTTTGGAAGACCAAAATGAATTAAACGAGCGCTCCACCTACAAAACAAGAAGATAATTTTAATATTAAAAGAAGTGTAATAAAAAATATACTATTTTATTACCTTCGACGGAGCATAAAAACATATAGACTAGGTTGGCTGAGCTGAGGGCGTAGAAATGACATTCTCCACCACGCCAAGGACTGAAGTAACAACAAACAACTACTAATATTGTACTTTTGAGGATCAGTGTTCTTGCACATCTCTCTAAAAGGAGAAGCCAAAACCGCCGATCCCTGGCTCAATTTACCAACACCTTCAAAATCCTACAAATGCCGCAACCACAACGTGTGAACTTTGTTGCGGGATTTGTCAGACATCAATATCCCACCCATTATTTGTAAAATATAAGCACGAACATATGCCTACAATTGGAAAAAAATATGTTAAAATATGTCAATTTAATTATTTTACTTAAATTATCTAAATATTTTTTTGTACCTTCTTTACGTCTTCGTTCGCGTCACCCAAAAATGATTAAAAGTATCCCGTAGCCACATTAGTTTAACACGGCCACCGTCCAACGACTCTAGCGTGGCCCCTAGTAAATCCAAACATAGGTCGTGCCAATCACCACTACTGTGATCGGTGATAACATCTCCATCAACTGGCAAATCGAGGAGATAAGAGACATCCTTTAGAGTAATCGTCGCCTCGCCGCAGAGAAGGTGGAATGTGTGTCTCCGGCCTCCACCTCTCTAGGAGAGGGTTGATCAAATCAACGTCCAATTTCGCACCTCCAACAATTTTGGATGCGTGCAAAAACCCGGCCTGCTCGATATATGATAGTAGCTACGGGTGGGGCAAATTCGCGTCCTTGTATCCGCGAGTTATTTAATCTTCTTAAAATATTAGGCAGGCGGATAAGTAGCGCCACATCAGCATGTAGCTCGCGTCCCGTGCAGCACGAGTTCTAAAAGCACGTTTTACATAACGTGAGTTTTGTTTACATGGCCCAAATGAGAATTATTTTTCCAAATATTGTTCAATAGGGGTGGATTTCCAATTATTTTCCCTAAAAGGGAATATTCAGCCAATAATGCCAGCTAAATTGCTAGACGAAAAACAAGGATTTCATTTATTTTTATAGTTGCACGCATTATAAGAGGGAAACACAAAGACCCATGAGATAATCCCATTTGCCACTACTAATATATACGGGCATAATTTAGAGAACACACAAAACGAGAGATCAATACACAGACAGAACAATGTGCTGCTGTGTACTAATTGTAACCTGTCTTCATTGAAGGTAGGACAACTATATGCAGCGTAGTAACTGCAAATTTCTCAACTTTCAGGCAGGCCACGGATATGAAAAGAATCAACAAATGCATGAAATCTCCGGCTGATGTTCCAAACATTTTCATCATCATCATCATCATCATCATCATCATCATCATCAAGCTCTGACAACTGTGTCGATACCGTTGCTTAGAGGTGTTTTCGACACGAAAAAGCAAGCTCCGATAACAATGTAGAGCAGTAGAAGAACCAGTCCTTTCAAGTAGTGAGACGTCCCATCCTGCAAATTTGGTAAAACAACGAGTCAGACTCAATATGTTATAAGAATGGTTGAAATGAAAGATGATATTGTTGTTATTTACTTGTAAAGTGAAGGCAACAGCTATGATGGATAGAGCTAGAGAACCGGTTTCAAGGAGATTGAAATTAAGATCCATCTTGATTCCCATAATCCAAGCCACGACAATGCAGAGTGGGACCTGAGTCAACAACATTGAAATGTAAGGCTCCAAAAATTTCTTAGTAAACGACAATGAAGGGTTCAATTATTATAGTTTCGTACCACAAACATAGAAATCTGAGTTGCAGATCCTAATGCAACACCTAATGAAATATCCTGCAATATTCAAAATTGCTATATCAGCATATTTGCTTTATTGATAAAACAGTGATGTATTTACTATTTAGTATTCACTCACCAGCTTGTTTTTAAAAGCAAAAATGATAGCTCCTGCGTGTTCTGCTGCATTTCCAACGATTGGTAGCAGAATAATGCTGATGAAACTAACAGAAATTCCCCAGGAATCCGAGGCATCCTGGAATATTTAGTTTTACCATAGTTTAGTTGATTGATTTTCAATACACAACTTTGTTAAATGATCAGAAATTCATAATCAACCACAAGGTTACCTCAATTGTTTCTACAACATATTCAGAGAGGAGAGAAATGACAACAGTCATTCCAACTAGCCATATAAATCCACTCCAAAATCCAATCACCGGCTCTTCCTCTGATGTTCCGTCGTCGTCTTCCGATTCCTGATCGATTGCATTACAAAGGGTTATTTACCAAAAATTCTAGAAACTATAGTTTTTAAGAGATGAGCCTATGAGTTATGACATTAATGAACTACCTCTTGAGCTTCAAACAATTGCCTATGTGTGAACAGTTGGAAGACCAGGTACGAAATGTATGCAATCAACATCACAATGCTGCTCGCTCTCGACAATTGCAATGTAGGATCGGCCGTGAGAGCGGCGGATGCCCCACTCATTCGGAACAACAACGGCAACGAATGGCACAACAATGCAAGCAAAAGAAGGAGAGAGTTCACATCGGCTTGTCTCTGTCGAAATTCAACAGTGTTTAACACCCAAATTAAAACACGAATGGTAGTAAAATTTTCAACAAATTGAAGATTTGTTAGGTAAGTTATTGCATGTTAAAGTTTAACACGTACTCTGTCATATTTTTGTTCCCTACTGAGGTTGGCAATACCGCCACAGAAGAGAGAGGTCCCAAGGACCAGAAGCAGGTTCGACAGGACAGAACCCAGAAGGGAATACTTGACCACATCTATTTTATGTTGGCTCAGTGCAAATATTGCTATGATCAGCTCGGTTGCATTGCCACAGGTTGCATTCAACAGCCCTCCCACTGTTGGACCAGTGTAATAAGCAATTTGCCTGCACAAAAAGGAATTATGGTTAGTCAAATTGAATTCTAGAGATTAGGATCGAAGAAGAAGAAATTGATATGAACTTGGCTTACTCGGTTAGGAAGCTGACTCGTTCAGCCAAGGGTGTAAGACCGAGTAAACTCAAAGCGAAAATCCAGGGCTGTTGATTGTTTTGCAGGAAAATACATAAATGTCAGTCCTTGAATCAAGTGGAAATAATATTCAAATCATATTTGACTTTTATGCATTTGAATAATGCTATATCATCAAATTCTTCCAGCAGGAAATCTCCTTGATTGACTTAAATCTCCAAAAAAAAAGTGAAATTAATATGTTTTATCAAAAACCAATATCCATAGAAGATGAAAAAGAAGAGAAAAAAAAAAGAGAGAGAAAGAAACTCACTCTTCCAAAGCCGTAGCACTCAGCAACAATGGCCAAGGGAATAGCGGGGAAGAGAACGGAGAGTTTTGTCCCCAAAATGACCTCTTGAAGATTGGTGAGGAACTGCCTAAGCATTGCAAACCGAACCTTGGAGACAAGGGTCAAATCCGACTTTTTCCTCAAGGAGGAAGACGACATGTTGTGTGCAGTTCTTCCATGGCGAATCTCCTTGCTGCAACCCTTCAAGTTGCCGGTCTCCAATAGCCATGGTTCTTGAAGGGAAGCCATTGCCACGCTCCAATATCTCTCTCTGACAACGGAAAACACTAGGGAGGACCGTTACAAAAAACGCAACTAAAAGACTCGAATTCTATTTCGATGATTTTCAAGCGTGAGCTGCACCACTGTTATAAATACAGGATATTCTATGCAGCTTCCACGAAGCTTCTCAACAATAATTTAAAATTTGATTCAAGCCACATGGGCTCATACATAGTAATTTTTTAATTTTTGTTTTGATCAATTAATTTTTGAGATTACAATCATGAAAATCAGAATGTTTCAATTGCATGATTGGAGTTTTTATTAAATCATAATATATAAATTTTTTATGTTACGAATGAAATAAATTTTTTAACACATTAATCAGATAACTTTTAGATAAATAAAATATAATCAGAATATAAATATAATAGAGGTTTTAAAATATTTAAAAGAAAAATAAAAAAGAAAATTATAAATCTAAAAAGAAAAAATAAGCAATGTACCAGTCAGATAAGACACTTTCTCTTTGCATCAAATAAAATTTTTGCCGTCCATTGTAGGAAGAGTCTATGGGGAGTTGTCAAAATACGAACTAGAAGAAATCCTCAAAATCAGTAACAACCTTTCACGTCTATTCTCAAACATGACGATTCGTTATAGATTACATCGGCAAATAACTCAAAAGGGATCAAACTCTACGTGGCCATCGACAAATACGAATCAAAGCCAAGTGATGGTCACCGTACGAACACCAAAAACCAATGAAAGTAACCATAAAGGCGTGTCATAAGGCAAAGACGTGCCATAAAAGCAGAAAAAACGTGCCATAGAGGCAGAGAAAAACACAACAAAATGTACGAAGAAAAAAAACAAGACAAATAAACAAAAACAATTAAATTATGAATTACCGGCGGTCGACAACCAATATAAAGACTGTTGTCGTCGCCGATTAAACAAAAAAAAAAAAAAAACAAGCGGCTATTTTTTTACAAGAACTTTGTGAATAAAATAAATTGAATTAAAAAATCATTCTTATAATCATAATTAACATTTGTCGTGTTTAATTTAAATTAATCAATCAACAAATTAATTATTGATAATTATATCAAAAAAACAAATACTACTAATTTTGTTTAGACTTATCAATTACCGTATTCATTATATTATTTTAATATACATATAGTACAAATTGTTTTTTTGGCCAATAGTACAAATATACTAATTTCCGAATATAATTCTAGGCAATTCTTCCCCTTTGTTTATTAAAAAATATCAAATCTACCAATTCTCCGTAAAAATATGAATCAGATTAAATTCATTTTTTCGCATCCATTGATTTTTTTTTCTTCTAAATTGATTAGATTTTATTATTATAAATAAAAGCCTCAAAGGGGGTGCAGAATTATAAGATATCTATTTGTAAGAATAGGCATCTTTAAAATATAAATGAACCAAAATTAATAATCGCCTAATACAACAGAACGCCAAATTCAATCACACTTAAAGTGTCCGTATAAACCAAAACCAAAAGCAAACGCAACCTCAACTCACCTCCACTCCAAAGCACACAACAAATAAATGAACCCCGAAAACCATCTTAATAAAAGTAATCTTTAATCTCAATAGAAACTCTTCATCCACAAATCCTTCAACATCACTAATTATTCAAACATGCACCTCTCCAAGGAAATTGGTGACATCCTTGGGGGATCTATGAAGGCCTAAAAAATAATTTTAACTTATATTTTTAGGTTGGATATTGACTTAAATCCTAGAAATAATATTCGATTAATATTGTATTATTTTTGCTCGTCGAAGATTATTTGATTATTTTTTATAGAAACCGCTAGTTTTATTAAAAAGAACAAATATTCAAAATTACAACGAGAGTTTACGGCCATAATTCGTAAACTAAGCACATAATTTGGACATTTTCTCATAACCATTGACACAAGAAAATAACCACTTGAGATCATACAAGGACCATACAAGGAAAATGTTAAAAACTCAACCAAAATACTCAAAAAAAAAGATACTAACAGATCTGATTGCATCGGCAAATAAAGCACAAAAGGGATCAAACTACTGAAAGACCACCGACAACCGCAAATCCGAGTCGAGCATCGTGAAAAAACTATCCATAAACGCAAATTGCGTATCCAAATCTAGTCTGAGAGTCTAAAGTAAGGAAGATCAGTATGATAACCAAATAAGCCTCAGCTTGATCAGTTGAGGCGACGTCAATCTAGCCCTGAAAAAAATAAAAAATAAAAAGAACGACCACAAGATCACCAATAAAACAAAAAATGTGACAAAAACAAAAGAAAATATACGTCACAATGCAGAAAAAGAATTATTCTTATAAAAAACTAAAAAAATAAAAAATATATATAATATAATAAAAACGAAAAATTATCAGTGGTTGTCAACCAGTATTAAACTGGTGCCACTGCCGTCGGTCAAACCAAATGAAGGGAAAAAATGAAAGAAAAGCCAGGGTTTATTTGTTTGCTTTAAGAGTAGATTCTTTGATTCTTAAGTATATTAATGTAATATATATTTACTAATAGCAAACAATCTTAGTACAGACGCTTTTTTGTGATAAAATTGTAATAAAATAATATGCTCTACAAATAAAGACTAGAGTTTAATTTTTAGAATCGAAAGAATATTTTATTAATTCGGCATTCAAAGACCACAAGATTTCTAACCTCATCTTATCATTTACAAACAGAATTGCACTTCGCTTCACGCATTAATGAAAGCAAGTCCCAATTGTTTTTGAAGCTCATAATTGGGGAGAATAATGAAAGCAAGGGCAGATAAGAGCCACGTAAAAGATTTTCCAGAACCACACAAAAATCTGTATAGATTTTCCAGAAGCAGAAAAAAGAGAGTTGATGGTACGATGGGAAGATATTGTGCGGTCTTAATCGGCGTTGTCCTCTCACTGTAAACAAGTTGTACCTTTGGAGTTGGTATATGTTAAATGCTAACGTCAACTTTGAGCTCATCTTTCAACTTATACAAAGCTTTTCAAATGTTGTTTTTGAAGAAGAGGAAGTTGAAATTGGACACTATCAGCCTCAGATGTGATATTCATGTTCGTCGTGCAGATTTCATGTTGCAAAAGTGTTAATCCAAAAGTGAACATAAATATTATACAAATAAACGAAATTAAATTTAAATTGAAACGAATTTATTCGAATACAACCAAACCGTTTGAATCGAAAACCAGTAGAAAACATGTTGAGGCCTGCATGAACGCAGTTTCTTTAAGACATATTTCGACCACTCCTTGGTGCTTGAGTTGTTTTTGGTCGCCAGTCTCCCAGGATACAACAACATATGATCTTCAACAGTAGCACGACTGTAGAAATCACGAACATAACCTTGTCTCGGTATATATAGGGGAATGGAGGAGGAAAATATAGAAAATAAAATATTCTGTATTAATGGCCAAAATCTGATTTAATTCGAAATTAGTCAATACTACCATTTTAAACGGATATATTTCTGTGAATTGAATCTGATAGCTTTTTAATATCGAATTTAAAGAAGCCAGAAATTATCCCTTTTAAATTTGGAATATTCAAAAAGATATTCCATTTGTAAGGAAAAATTATTTGAAGTGGGTAAAATATTCGCAGGTCCACGTAGGGCCCGACCGGTCCGAACATTCGCGTGGCCCACGTCGTGCGGGTGCGCCCCAACCCGAATAGGTTCAGCGAGCTTCGATCCGCACCCCCTGCGCCTGCGCGCGATGCACAATTTCCATTCAAGTCATTCAATGACCACCAAGAGGGTAAGTGTATATAAACACTTCCATGCTATTTATCCAACCAATGTTTCCTTACTCAATTCACAACTACCATACTTTGAGCATCAATTTCTCATTCAACACTCAATCAATTTAAGCATATAAGATACCGTTATAAAGGTCTCATAGAGTAGAATAAGACCCAATAGAATCATTGTTCGAATCTCCACCTTTACCCTTTTCTAATATGGCTCAAAGTTACCATTTCCTCACATTTTTCCAACAATCCCCCACATGAATGAAATTGATGATTTTATCAAAACATTTTGACTCGATGTGGTGATAGGTTCTACGATCGATAACTGCATAGGATAGGTAGGTTTCCTCCTTTGAACCTTCCCTTGTGAAAGTATATTTACTTTACTAGCTAACTAGTAGACGTGATGTCCTTGAACTGTTCAGCTGTTTGTGTAAACGATGATATACTTTAACAGCTACCTCTCTAACAACAGTATTTGAAAGAAATATGCCCAATAGTCTCCTTGAAGCAGCCCCACTTC
Organism: Hibiscus mutabilis; assembly: GCA_019671005.1. NCBI lineage: Eukaryota > Viridiplantae > Streptophyta > Magnoliopsida > Malvales > Malvaceae > Hibiscus > Hibiscus mutabilis. The sequence continues at coordinate 11,248,695 of CM033738.1, read as the reverse complement.
ACTCTTACATAGGAGACTTATGTTGCTCGGCTCACCGAAGCACACAATGGTCACTAAAAGCTTTTAGCTTAGCCTATACCACTTTTGATCACTGTTTACATCATAGGAACAGACTTGAGAGAAGAACCCCCATAGTGACTGCACGTTCTATGCAATTAGGTTGTCCCTTTGAACCTAGATCTTGGGATCTCCAGTCAACTAGGTAGGTTTTCCTTCACATAGCGCCTCAAATTTTGCTAGGCTTTAGTCTTATTCCTTTCGATGTTTTCTCAACTTGATCTCGATTTAACCCTTTGGTTAGCGGATCCGTAACATTATCCTTTGATAACTCCATTTAAGATCAGTTGTCTAACGGTATTATGTTGACGACACCTATGTCTCGACTTACCATTGTACATAAAATTTTGTGCTCTACCAATTTTTAGTTTTTCAATATATGAATATTGTTGGCACATGCTTTGGCCAATCAAAAATATCTTCCAAGACATTTTAAAGTTATTAAAATTTTTCTCCAGACTTTTTTAGAGCTAAAACTCAGATTCCATTATGAATCTGGTTGTAACCGTTTATCTTAAGGAATCCCGTGACATAGCTCCTTTCTTCGATGTGAAACATATTCACTTGTGCCTTTGATATATGGCATCAAAGAATTCTTATGGAATAATTGTAATGACCCAAATTTCAGTTTTGTAAATTGGGCCTCGGACCCAATTTATTTGGGCCGTATGTTGAGAGACCAATTAAGAATAGCCATTTGGGCTTAGGGGTAAAAAGGAGAAAGTAGCATTTTATTATTTGTGAAAAAAAAAAGAAGAAGAGGGAAAAAGAAAGTATATGGTTTTGAATAAAAAGTGGGCTAGTGATGTGATGGGCGGAGAGTAGGGATGGCAACGGGGCGGGGTGGGTTTTTGGCCTCCCTGATATATTAATCCCAAAACCCGACCCCGCCCCGCCCTAAAAATAAAATAATAATTTACCCGCCCCGCCCTGATTTATAAACCCTAAACCCGACCTCAACCCGAAAATATAAAAAAATAGATTAAATTTCGTCGACGATAAATGTTAGATTCGATCGAACGACCATTATATTTGCAAAATATAAATTTCACAGACTTTAAACTATATAAAAAATAAAATAAAACCAATTAAATTACTTATATAAAGAAAAAAATACATATTTTAAAAAATAAACTCGACCATTGACTATATAAAAAATAAAATAAAACCAATTAAATTACTCATATAAAGAAAAAAATACATATTTTAAAAAATAAACTCGGCCATTGACTTTTAGAATCAGATATGTTAAAATTCGAACAATATCTAACAAAAATTTACGATAAACACAAACTAAAAAAATAGCTTGAAACTCCTAAAAGTATTTATATATAGTGATATTTTTATAAATATAATAAATAAAAATAATAAAAAAAAATACCGGGGCGGGGCCGGGAATTTTCATATCATACCCGAACCCACCCCGACCCAACTTTACATTTTTAAATACCCACCTCGATCCCCAAAAATCAAAAGAAAAAACCCGATCGGGTCAGGGACGAGTAATTTTGCCATCCCTAGGGGAGAGAAAAATAAAAAGGAAATAAGAGAAAGAGACAAGGGAGTGAGAGAAGAAAATAGAGATTTTAGAGAGAGAGGGAGTTCAAAGGGCTTGTCGCCGTCGTCCCGGTCGCTGAGGATGTCACTGCCGCCGCCATCAGCTTCAGCTCGACGAGAGGAGTCCGACGATAGTCTTTGCGTCGCCAAATTCGCCTTCGTTCATCGGGGTAGAGGAAAGAAAGTTTCAGCCACCACCGCCGCAAGTGGAGGCCACCATCGAAACCAGCGGCTGGAGAACATTGAGACTGGAGCTCGCCGCCGTCGTCCGGCTACCGGAGGGCCTCACACGCGCTGCCATACGCCACCGCTATGGGTGGTGGTGCATCTGGCTAGGCGGGTGCACCATGCCGTGGTGCACCGTGCCACACTGAATCGGGCTCACCCGGGTGCACGTGAGCTCGCCCGCATGGGATAATGTCTCGCGGGTGCACCAAGGCTGCAGTGCACTCGTCTGCACTGAATCACACCCCGTGGGTGCACCATCCTCCCCATGCACTCGTCCGCACAGGATCAGGTACCTAGGGTGCACCCAGCTTGCTGTGCGCCTATGTCGTACAGGATCACCAAAGGTTGACCAAGCCGTTGACCGGCGTTAACCAGGCCATTGACTTTTTCTCGATGTTTCAGATTTACTGGCGCAGTTTGTTTTGCCAAATTCGAACCCGGTAAGCTATTTTTACACATTGGACCCTATTAATTGTATAAGAGATGCATGAAAATAATGTATTTTTGTATTCTTTGGTATACGAGAATTATTCGGGATCGGATATTGGGTCAAGTAAAATATTCAGGAAGCGTGGATGAGGATGTTAGCAATATTAGCTTAAGGTTAGTACACCTCGAAACTCTGAAATTCTTTATGAGCATCATAAGTGTAATTGCCTTGCATGTTAGTGGTTACAAATTAGAAGATGAGCATTAAGCATGTGTTGATACTGTTAGATCGAAGCTTAATGATTATTGGGATGCTTGATGAGCTTAAGAATGTTCGAGACTGTTATGAGCTTTAGAGACCGCATATGATTGTTTGAATATCCGTATGATTATCTGATTGTGTGATTGGGTGATTTATTGTTATATGATGATGCCTTGTGTGCTAGTGGAATAAATTAATATATTCGATTGAAGATTGGTTAGAGATAATATTGATAAATACTCAATTAAATGTTTATGAATCCGAACACTATATTCGGTTAAGTGGATAAAAAGTCGATAAGTAGTAATAATTAATTAAGTACGCTAGCAACATACTTAAATAACTTTCATAAGCTTTAGGGGTCGAACAAGCGTATTCGGGTATCGTTACCTGCTGAACTGAATAATCGAAATCGCCGGATAGAGATAAAAGTGAATAAGATATATTAATAAATTGATTTACGCCTTAGTAATAAGGAGAGGCTTTAGTGTACCTGTACGCGAGAGCAGGGGTACCGGTACGGGGCGATTCGAGTACCGATAACGGGTATTGTAACGCCCCAGTTTTGGGCCTAGGAGTTTTTGGATGGTTCAGTAGGTCTGGTTGACCGCGATTAGAGATTCGAGTCAGATTCGGGATTTAAATTGGATTAAATATTTTTTATAGGGGATAAAAATATAGAAAAATAGTCTAAAATATTTATTAATTATATAAATGTTTTGGTGAAAACAATTTTGGAAAAAGAAATTCGAAAATGGGACATTTTGAGTTAGTGACCAAAACGCAAAGTTTGCAAAATTGTTTTTAGTGGCTGTTTTGAAAATGGGTCAAAACTTTGAATCTTTAAGGAGCTAATAATCCAAAAAGGTTTCATCAGATTTCTCTCGTTAATTAACTATTTTAATTAAGTTTTTAAGAGGTATAAATAGTGGAGAGAATTAATTAAACACAATTAAGCTTTTTAAAAGAATTTCACGTAACAAACTTTGTAACTTCTTTCTCTCAAATTCTCTCCAGCCAAACACATTTCCAACTTCAATTTCTTCAGGTAAAAATCAGGATTTCAGACTTCTAATTGATTTCCTAAAGTTTTTACAACAAATTCTTTTTATTTCTAAGTTGATTTTCATGTTTTATGAAGCAATTAAGGGGAGAAATCAACATTGGAGGTAAGGATTCGTTCTTCTCCTCTAATTAAAGGTTCTTTATTGAAATTCTGAAGTTCTTGATCCATTTTATATGATTTTCATTGTGTTTTGATTAATTAAACTCAGATTTATAATTTAATTGGTGATTTATGATGGAAATTGAGGGAAATCGTAGTTAATTCATTTTTGCTGAGTTAAGGATTATTTATAACTTGATTTTGGTGTTTAAAATGTTAATAAAGTGAGTTTTGATGATAGAATCCTGAAATCTAGAGAACCTCTAATTTGTTAGGTTGATAATTAAGAAATTTTGAGGTGTTGTGGTTGATTATTGTTGCTGGAGGTAAGAGGTTGGGTTGAGTTGTTGATTAGATGTTATTTGAAGTTTGAGTTTTGTAGTTAATGGCTGGGTTGAGGTTTTAGATGAATTGATGATGTTTTCGGTTGATAAGAGGTGGTGTTGTGGAGGGTTATAGTTGGATAAATGTTAATTGTTGTTTGTTGTGAGTTTGGATGCAGTATAATGCATCAGATCCTCTGATGTAATGTGTTTGAAACAAGGGAAGATAATTCGGATGTGAACCTTGGTGTTGAGGAGTTGCTGGAAGCTTAATTTGACATCGGCAATAGAGGCGTTGCTTTGTCGGTGAGTGAAACGAATAAGAATGGTTTTTCAAAGATTTGAAAAGGTTTAATGAGAGTCTAGACTAGGCTTGATACGCTGGTCTAACGCTCGGAAGTAAATAAAGTGGATTTCTCTCTCGATTTCGGTTGGCAAATGATTTATGAATGCACTTGTTAAATGATTGTTTACCTCCTGTTTTATGTATGAAATGAGCATGGTTTAATGCTGGGAATTGATATGAAATGATGTTAGATGCATTTGGAAAGTAATGCATGATTTTAAAGAATGTTTATGAACATGGCTTATGCACGGTTTAATGCACAATAAAATGATTTGAATAATGCATATGAAAACTGTAAAAATGGATTGTATTGGCAAGTGATGAATCGAAAATATTATGGAAATGATGTGATGTATACATGTTATACTCCTTAAGCTTTGCATATGGGATGTTATGCTTGGGAAATCTTAAGTAGAGGGAATTGCATATGGGATTATGAGGTGGAATCCATGGTACATGTTGAATGCAGTTTAATATGTTGATTTTTATAAAGATTAAGTGCATGTTTTGAAAGAATGGGATGATGGTTTGAAATGGTTCTAAATTGCATTGGATGATGTTTTATAATCTTGACCGCTCCTCACTAAGCAATAATGGCTTACGTTCCCTTTTATCATCAATGCAGATTGATTGAGTGCAAGTGGCCTAGCAAGCAAGGAGGGAATTTCCAAGACTTGATTTACCAAAGTATGTTTGGGTTTTTAAGTGGTAATAAAGGCAATGTGGCTTAAATGTTGTTAGGAGCGTTTGAGTGGTTACTTCTCTGTTTGAGCAAGTTTATGTTGATGTTTTGGACTTGTGTTAAGCTTGGTTTGTTGGATTTTGCACATGGTTTATGTTTTGGTTGCTTGAGTTCTAGGAAGCATGCCTATAGTTAGCCTTGAAGCATGATAATCATTTCTTAATGTTTGATCTATGGTAAATTGATGGTAAACGACCTATGATGATGTTGCCTAGTTGTTAGAAGCTTGTTTAAGTGTTTAGAATCTCAAAAAAAGGTTAAAACAACAAATTTTGACATTACATGTCAGGGTGTATCGATACGCTTGTGGCCATATCGATACGGGTAAGTGGTTTCTAGCACAGCATATCGATACATGAGTAATCGTATCGATATGGGTAAGTGGATTTTCAAGCCTAGCGTATCGATACGTATGTGATCGTAACGATACAGGTCAATGATTTTAAGCATAGCGTATAGATACTCGAGGAGGTGTATCGATACGGTTTTGAGCTAGTAGAATCTGGAATTGTTGAGAATGCTTAAACGTATCGATACACTTGCCCGCGTATCGATACGGGCAGCTATTAAGTTAGTTAAAAGTGGGCTTTAAGGTTTTTATTTCTCTCATTTTAGTCCTTAATTATTATGTTAGCAATTCAATGAGTTTGAATGAGCGTTTTGACCTGAGATTGCACCAGTATGTATGTAATTGGTTTAATCAAGGATTGGTAACTCTAATTGCTGAATTGGTCCTTCAAAATAGTGAAATTTACATTTTGGTCCCTAGGTGTTATGTATGTAATTGGATGAGTTCGGATGCTCGTTTTAAGTTGAATTTTGGCATGTGTGCTTGTAACCTGACTAATTGAGGATTGGTAAAGAAAATTTTAAGTAAGCCCTTATATATTTGTAGATTTACATTTTGGTCCATATTCTTGCAAACGTGGTAAATTAGATATCAATTCGATGCCCGATTGAGTTGGGTTTTCTTTGGTTGTATGTATGAACACGTAGGGTATTAACCAATATATAGATAAGATAAAAGAAAAAAATGGTCGCGTTTTTAGGTTCTTCTTCTTGTTTTACTTCGGTAAACCTAATGTAGCTCACTCGGTTCGGTCTTGCGACTAGGCCGGGTCGAAGGGGTTACAGTTGATGGTATCAGAGCTAGGTTATGATTTTTGGGAGTGGATTATGGTTAGTTTATGTTTGCTGAGAAGTTGTTTGGTAAGTATGCTGACTGATTCATGTTGTTTGATATGCACGGTGAATGATTGCTTGTTACATGCCATGTTGGGATATAATTTGGGACACATTGCCTTATTACTACTGATGTAAAATGCTTTTGATTTGAAACGAAAGTCTTGGATCCTTGCTTGAAGATGGCCTAATCGTTTTTATTTCAGTGTATTAGCATGCCATAGATTCTTTGTTTACGATGCCACCGAGGAGAGAACTACGTTTTAATGCAAATACGAGAAGGCAAGACGATGAGGATAATGTTATGCCTATTGAGGGGTTGCCACCTCCTTTGCCGAATCCACCTGCGGTTGTGGAATAGGTACCACATGTGCCAGATGGGCCAACAATGAGTGATATGATGCCTTTGATACAGACGATGACATGAGCATTTCAGGCCGCGAAGGCTGGGGTGCATGTGCCTGCACCAGCACCAGTTGTCACCATTAATCTGAGATTACTATTAGAGTGTTTACGTGACTTGGGAGGGGTTGAGTTTAGAGGGTTGACGCCTGAGGCTTCTGAGGAATAGTTTGCCAGCACAGATCGTATCATGGATCAGATGGGTTGTTTTGATGACCGTAAGCTTGGGTGCGCTGTATCTCTGTTGCAGGGAGATACGTATAGCTGGTGGACTACAGTGATTGCGGGAATGGAGCCTGTCAATGTGACATGGGAAACATTCCAGTCCACCTTCAGGAAGAAGTATCTCAGAGCTAGATACCAAGATGAGAAGAAACGCGAGTTCATGGCCTTGGTGCAAGGTGATATGTCGGTATCTGAGTATGAGATACAATTTGTGAGGCTGAGTTAGTATGATTTCGAGTTGGTGCCTGATGAGAGGAGCCATTGCGACCACTTCCATTATGGATTGACTCAGGAGGTTAAGACATATATGTTGGCTACTGAGTATGTTGATTTTGATGTGTTGGTTTCGAGTGCCAATGATATTGAGCAGAGTTTGGGCTTGACATCTCGTGCTGGAGGATCTGGTTATGGTAAGAGAGCCGCTGATTCTAATTTTGGTAGTGGTCAGTATAAGAGACACCATGATCGGAGACATCAACCTGAGCTTGGGCGGAGAGGTCAGTTAGGGTAGAGTTCTGAGGTGGGATACCCGAGTGTGCTCGTGTAGGAAGAGACATCTTGGGGTTTGTTGGAGGTCGGATAAGGTTTACTAGGGTTATGGATCTCAAGACCATGTTAGACGCAATTGTCCTCAGACATGACGAGTTGGTCCAGTTCCTGCACCGATTGCAGCTAATGCTTGTTGGAGTTATGGGTCGACTGATCATGTGAGGCGTGATTGCCCTATGTTAGCTAGAGGTGCACAGGCTCCTTCATCTGCTGTGGTTGCCCCGAGAGGTCGAGGGCGTGGACGAGGATATTTCCAGCCGAGATATGGTGAACGTAGGACTGTGGCATACACCGTTGCTATTCAGCCTGAGAGTGAAGGTCTCGCGAGGGTGTATGCGCATCGTGAGAGACGCAACGATACTGATATGATTGCAAGTACCTTTACTTGACAATCTTTGTCGTTATTTTCATTGGTTGATTCTGGTTCCACCCATTCATATATTCTGAGTGAGCATGCACAGTTACTTGATATAGATGTTGAGATTTTGAATATTGGTGTTCGAGTAACTAGTTCTTTGGGCGAGACGGTTGTGGTTAAAAAGTTATACCGTAGGTGTCCTTTGACAGTGCAAGATCATGTGTTTGTCTTGGATTTGATAGAGTTGTCATTCTATGGTTTTGATGTAATTTTGGTATGGACTGGTTATTCGAGCATAGGGCGGTTTTGGATTTTGAAACCAAACGGATATCTTTATGTCTTGCCGATGATTATGAAGTTATGGTGGTTGGCGAGAATGTAAAGTTCCTGGCCAATGTTGTTTCAACTTTGGAAACAAATTGAATGTTAAAACTTGGATGTTAGGCATATTTGGCCTATGTTATGAATCTTGGATCTAAGGATGTGCATGTGTAGGATATCCGTACAGTTTATGATTTTCCAAAAAAAATTCCTAATGAGTTACCAGGGTTACCGTAAAATAGGGAGATACAGTTTAAAATCGAGATATATGTTGATACAACTCCCGTGTCTATTTTGCCTTATTGCATGGCACCTAAGAAATTGAAGAGTTAAAGACGCATCTGTAAGAGCTGCTTGATCGAGGTTTCATTAGACCTAGTGTTTTACCCTGAGGTGCATCGGTGTTATTTGTGAGGAAGAATAATGGCACGATGAGGATGTGTATCGATTATCGACAACTGAATAAGTTGACGATTAAGAACAAATATCCATTACCACGGATTGATGATTTGTTTGATCAATTTAGGGGTGCTTCGGTGTTCTCTAATATAGATTTGAGGTCTGGGTACTATCAGTTGAAAATGAAGGATGTGGATGTGCCAAAGATTGTCTTTCGTACAAGGTATGAGCATTATGAGTTCCTGGTAATGCCATTTGGGTTGACCAATTCACCAGCTGCATTTATAGATATGATGAATCAGGTGTTTCACGAGTTCTTGGATCAATTTGTGGTGGTGTTTATTGATGATATTCTGGTGTACTTTCGTACGGAGAAAGATCATGATGCGCATTTACGGTTGTGCTTCAGAGATTACTAGATAATCAGTTATATGCTAAGCTGAGTAAATGTGAGTTTTGGTTGAAAGAAGTGGTTTTCCTTGGACATAGGTGTTGGCCGAGGGAATTTGTATGGATCCACAAAAGATAGAGGTTCTGGTGAATTGGAAGCCACCTAGGTCAGTGACAGAGGTACGTAGTTTTCTTGGGTTAGCTGGATATTATCGTCGATTTATGGATGGGTTTTCAAAGATTGATGTTCTTTTGACCAAGTTGTCACATAAGAATGATCGTTTTGAGTGGATGGATGATCGACGATGAGCTTTTGAAAAGTTGAAGGAAGCTTTGATGCAAGCTCCAATCTTGATTCAACCTGATTCGGGAAATAAGTTTGTGGTGTATAGCGATGCATCCTATGTTGGATTGGGGTGTGTGTTGATGCAAAGTGGGATAGTTGTGGCTTATGCATCTAGGCAATTGAAGGTGCATGAGCATAACTATCCTACTCATGATCTTGAGCTTGCCACAGTGGTGTTTGCATTAAAGATTTGGAGGCATTATCTTTATGGTGAGAAGTGTGTGGTGTACACGGATCACAAAAGTTTGAAGTATCTAGTGTCGTAAAAAGAGATGAATCTTAGACAACGACAATGGTTTAAGTTGCTTAAAGATTATGATTTGACCATTGAGTATCATCTGGGTAAAGCGAATGTGGTAGCGGATGCTTTGAGTAGAAAAGCTATGGTCGAGTTGAGAGCTACGTTTGCTCAGTTAAATGTAACTCGTGATGGAGGCTTGTTGGCCGAGTTGCAAGTGAAGCCATCATTGTCGCAAATGAGAAAGGAGAAGCAACCGTACGATGATGAGTTGGTACCTCATGTTAAGGATATCATGGATGGGAAACCATCGGATTTCCATTTTAATGATGATGAAGTGTTGTGTTTTAAGGACCGAATGGTGGTGCCTTGTGATGAGGAGTTGAGACGTAACATTTTGGTCGAGGCTCATTCAAGCCCTTTTGCTATGCATCCTGATAGTACCAAGATGTATTAGGGTTTGAAGGATGAGTATTTTTGGGTTGGTTTGAAGAAAGATGTGGCTGATTTTGTGGCTAAGTGCATGGTATGTCAGCGTGTTAAGGCTGAGCATCAATTTCCTTCCGGGTTGTTGCAACCATTGATGATACCGGAGTAGAAATGTGAGATAATCACCATGGATTTTGTGTCGGTGTTACCTTTGACCCTAACTAAAAAGGATTCCATTTGGGTGATTGTTGATCGGTTTACGAAGTGTGCACATTTTTTGCTGGTGCATACGACGTATACTCTGGATAAATTAGCTGATTTTTATATTGCTGAGGTGGTGAGGTTGCATGGGGTGCCCAAGTCGATTGTGTCGGATAGAGATACAAGGTTTACAGTGAGGTTTTGGGAATGCTTGCATCGAGCTTTGGGTACTCTGTTGCATTTTAGCACTTTGTATCATCCTCAGACGGATAGACAGTTAGAGCGTGTGATTCAGATCTTGGAGGATATGTTGATGTGTTGCATTATTGAATTCCAAGGAACCTGGGAAAAATAGTTGCCTTTGGTGGAATTTGCTTACAATAATAGCTATCAGGCGAGTATTCAAATGGCTCCGTATGAGGCCTTATATGGTAGGAGGGGTCGTACGCCTTTGTGTTGGGCTGAGGTTGGGGAGAAGTATATTTCTATGCCCCATGTTTTAAAGGACAGTAACAAGTAAGTGAAGCTTGTGTCTGGTCATTGAGAGCGGCATCCGATCGATAGAAATCATACGCAGATTTGAAGTTTAGAGAAGCGGAGTATGATGTGGGTGACAAAGTGTTCTTGAAGGTTTCACCTTGGAAGAAGGTGATGTGTTTTGGGCGTAAAAGAAAGTTGAGTTTGAGGTTTATTGGGCCTTATGAAATTCTGGATCGATTTGGTCATATGGCTTATTGGTTGAGGTTGTCTCCCGAGTTGGAAAAGATTCATGATGTGTTCTATGTTTCGATGCTGCGGAGGTATCATTCGGATCCATCGCATGTTATGCCGATTGAGGATGTTGAGTTGAGGCCAGATTTGTCTTATGAGGAGGAACCGGTAAAGATCCTTGATACCAGCAGTAAAGTTCTACGTGGGAAGACGATAGAGCTTGTTAAGGTGCTGTGGCGGCAACGAGGAGTTGAGGAGGCCACATGGGAAAGTAAGTCAGACATGAAAGAGCAATTTCTGCATCTTTTTCCTCCAGGTAAATTTTGAGGACGAAATTTCTTAAGTGGGGGAGAGTTGTAATGCCCCAGTTTTGGGCCTAAGAGTTTTTAGATGGTTCAGGTCTTGTGGACCGGGATTAGAGATTAGAGTCGAATTCAGGATTTAAATTGGATTAAATATTTTTATAGGGGATAAAAATATAGAAAAATAGTGTAAAATCTTTATTAATTATATAAATGATTTTGGTGAAAACAATTTTGGAAAAAGAAATTCGAAAATAGGACATTTTGATAGAGATCCTAGGTTGTGTGGTAATCTAGGCCCTTGCTGTGTGCAGAAGGGGCGCCTATAAGGTTAAGTCTTATTGAATAATAAGATAATTTAATAAGAACGGCTAATGTATACCTTCATAATATACTAATAACTAGATAAGCTCAATATGGTGGTATAATAATAGATAGAAACCGTAAGGCGATGGTAAGTGTGTTAGAGCTGTGTGCGGTAAGACCCTTGTGTCGAGGTTGAGTGCTGTGTGGTGACTAGGGTCATTGCTATGTGCTGATGGGACGCCTAGATAGTCGAGTCATACCATGTTGTTGGGATTTGTATACCCTAAAAGTGTGTTGCAACACCTTAAAGATTTTCGAATGTTAGCTCCTGATGCTTTGTGGACGCGGGCCTCATTCGAAAAAGCTTGATGGGAGATTCCAAGCTTGGGTGGAGGATCCCGATGCTTTGTGGACGCAGGCCTCATCCCCACAAGTATAGGATCCTGATGCTTGGTGGACGCGGGCCTCACTCGGAGCATACGATCCTGATGCTTTGTGGACGCGGGGGTCACTCTAGATTGCATGGTTATGTCTTTGTGTGTTTCACTCGGATAATCTGGTGGGATTCTGAGTATGTTTGGGCTTCGTGGCCATGTATGATGTTTTGCTATGTTGAGAGCATGTGTTTAGGCGGCTAGCGGTAGCGCCACATGTTTATTTATCTCTTCTTATTGCTCGTACTAGCTTGCATGCTTATGTTTATGATTAGCATGAAGTATAGTAGAGTAGAGATGTGTACCACTGAGCTTTGTAAGCTCAGCCCTCGGAATTGTTGTTTCTGTGCGTAGGTTGATCATAGGATCGAGGAGCACTGTCCGTATGGGATTCCAGCAAACGACGTTGTCAGAGTATGATGCTTGTATTTAGTGGCTGTGTAATCATAGAACCTTACACGTCGAGTCTATAATCTTTATTTTGAAATTGTATTAATGAAGTCAAATATTTAAATTTATTACTTAATTGGAGCTCCTTGTAAATATTTTACTCATTTATATATTAATTTTGATTAGTGGGTTTTAAATATTTTTGGTAATTATTTTATTTGGGCTAAACCAAGTTGAGAAATTTTATGATTTTGGTTTGGGCTTTAGGCCAAAATGTGACATCTGGGTTGAGGGTGTTACATTTAGTTGTAGGTTTAGTTGGTTCTAGGAAACCCCGGGGTGGTATAGGTGTTGTAGCAAGGTGTCTAGTGAATACAAGCCCTTAAATTAAGTTTATACTCCTTAAATTAAGTTTTCTGTTCAAAAAGGGGCACGATTCGAATTAAAAAAGGTTTAGAATATTATTAAAAAAAAAGAGATTTTTAAATAAAAGAAAAAGGTAAAAAATAATAAACATGCCTTTGTTTTTTTAGATTTATGCAAATAGGGGCTTCATTCTAAAAATCCGACTTCGGATTCAGGTTCAGCACATCGAGGAGACCTTAAAAAGTGTGGCTTTCGCATTTTCGACCACAGGAGGCGACAACGCCGTCGCCGGTGAGAGGCGGTCCTCGACGACGCAGCAGACGACATCCATTTTCTCGGCCAGACTGGGCAGAGGATTTAGAGCTCTCTATTTTTTTGTTTGAAGCAATGAATATTAGGCTATTTTTTAGATCTTAACTTATATACTAGAGTTAAAATAATGATTAATTGCACCATAAATCCCTCCGCCCCTAATAAGTTTACACAAGTGGCCTGCCGCATGGGTTATTTACATTTTTAGTCCATGCAACTTTTAAGATCTTTGCGAATTGGTCACTAAATCAGTTTTAATATGGTTTTGAATGGTTAAATTCCACGTCTAGTCCTTCCGCCCCATTTTCTCTATCTCCGCAAGCCTTCCTCTTTGATTTCTTTTCAATTTAGTCCATTTTATTTTACCCCTCAAGTTTCTTTTCCTTTAAATTTGGTCACTATTTTTTTTGTTTTTTACTTTTATTTATTATTATTATTATATCATTATTATGTATATATATATTTGTAGAACTCATATTGATTTTGATATAACAAATGGTTTTTAACTCATATTGATTTTGATATAACAAATGGTTCTAACTATTAAATTCTTTTAAAATAAATTTTAAATAACCCACATGAATTACTCACTATGCATTCGAGCAAAATTACTTTTTTCTTAAACTTAACCAAACATTTGAAAAACTTTAAAAATACATTCGATGAATTTTTCTAAGTTAAAATGGCCTTAAAAGTCTATGCATACCGATACGGTGCTATGAGTACCGGTACGCCCTTTGATTCCAAATTACATCGAATGTAAAACCAGTATCGATATGGCAACCAGCGTACCGATACGCGTACTAATTTCAAGACATCGAATGTAAAACCAGTACTGGTACGGCAACATGCATACTGATACTCGTATTTGATTTAAAAGAGTAAATGTTAATCACATACCGATACGCTACAATGCGTACCGATACGCAAAGCTTTTATTCAAACATCGAATGCAAAATGAGTAACGGTACGATACACCCGTACTGATACTCATTGAGGCAAAAACAAAAATTTTCAAATGCGTACTGGTACAACTATACGTGTACTGATACCCTATTGCCTCAAGATTTTCAAGTGAGCAATTCACGTACCGTACGGACTTGGTGTTCCGATACCCTTTTCTTACTCGCTAGTACGCCCTGCTTTCTAACGGCTATTTCTATATTGGGCAGGTACCGATACTCATATATGCATACCGATACCTGGGGCTGGCAGACAACATTTATTACGGGAAACTTGCTCTCCAACGACTATATTCAATTCTCCAACCACCCAAACAGTTAGAATTCATTGAATGGGTATAAATACATGCCTCAAGTGCAGCTACAACAACTATTGAACATCCATTGATCAACTCACAAGCATCCAAGCAAAAACCCAACCATTTGAGCTTTTAGAGTCAAACCCGTGTACCCAACTTGTGTATTTCATTGTAGTCTTTTATTTTAATTTTGGGGTTGAGTGTTCTTGTAATTTGGGCAAATATTCACCTTGTGAGGACATTATCCATTTGCCATTTTTTTCTTGTAAAAGAGTGATCCTTGATCAAGCTTTGGGTAGAAAGCTTTGATCGATTGTAACGGTTGTCTCCATAGCCTAGAAAAGGGGAAGAATTCTATAGTGAATTGGTAGAAATCCTTAGTAGGAAGCTAAGGTAGTGGATGTAGACCTTGTTAGAAGGTTGAAACACTATAAATCCTTGTTTCCCATTGTCTATCACTTTCCATTTGCTTCCAAAAATTTTAAATTGCCAATTCACCCCCTCTTGGACACTTTCGGTGTTGATTGATCATCCTAACAATATTTACTTATATTAGTATATTAATATTATGTATACTATATTATAATTATATTACATGTAGTATATTATGGAATATATATTAAGTATATGTTATTATTTTTATTAAGTAATATGTATATACATTTATAATACATATAGTATATATATATATATAATTGGTTATGTGTATTATTATTATATGTTTATTATTATTATTAATAGTTTTATGTGTATTGTTAATATCATTTTCATGTTTAGTATTATTACTATTATATATATTTTATTTTCCTAGTACCTATTTTTTATTTTATATTCATATATATGTATATTATTATGTTATAGTATATTATTATGTATATAGTATTATATATAATATAATATATTATATATATATTATGTTTAGCATGTTATTAAATATATATTATATGAATAATGTACAACGTACCTTTTTATTTGTAAAGTTTTTTACTTTATATGTACATTATTATTGTTATTATTTTCACCATATATTATATATGTTTATATTACATTATCATATGTATATTACTTTTTCTCATTTTGAATATTTTTTAAACTCGGTCAATTTAAGGGAATATTTTTCACTTTATTTCGGATAGCGGCTATGAAGCGACATCCTAACTCATTCAAGTGTCGTCTTCCTCGGTTTCGTAAATAAGGAAGTGTTCTCCTTAGACTGTTTTCTTTTAGGGATTAAACATTAAATTTAAAAATTAAATTTTTGTTTTCTTGCAACGACAACACTTAATCAACGCGGTACAACTTTGGGCGTTGTGAGGGTGCTAATCATTCCCCACACGTAACCGACTCCTGAACCCAACATTTTGAATCTCTGGTTACCTTTTAACGGTGTCCGGTCTACCAAAGTGGTTGGTGGCGACTCCATCTATTTTCCATTTTTCATTTGTAAAACATTTACGGTGTTCTGTTGAGAGCGTCATCCCGGTCTCCAAGTGGCGTCTCATTTTACTCCGCAAAAACACATTTTTTAAAAAAACATTTTATTTTTGTAAGGGAAAACCTCTTGTTACAGCTTGGCGACTCCGCTGAGGACATTTTTAAGAGAGTCAAGCCAATGTTGATTTTGTGTTGTTTTGCAAGAAATTTGAAAATTTGATTTGATTTAATTTTTAATCCCTCGATATTCATGCATGAGCTTTCTACTCGGGCTCCTTACTTTTGTTAAGTAGGAGTAATTACTTCGCTTCGTGGGGTCTTCACCTCCGTATAGTGTTGTAATTCACTTCCTGAATGAAATCCTTATATTTCATGGGGTTTTCACCCCCGTATGGTATAAGGGTCGTATTCCCTCGAATCAATGTCCTCGCTACTGTTCGAGTACCCTTTACTTTAGATCCGAACCACATATAATAAGCTGTACAAGCCACCATTTTAAGCCATGCAAAACTCTGCCCGTTTAGCGGTTACCCTTTTTTAGGCTTTGGTGCCTTTATTTTTTTATGCAGTTTTTTAGCGTTTAATTATTTCTTTTAATTATTTTATTTTGAGTTGACCTCGCTTCCTTTTTAATCGCATTATATTAAATTCACCAATTTTGTATTAATTGCATGACACCATAATTTTAATTTTCTGCATTTTGCCAACATGAAGTACTGATTCACGACTGATTTCCAATTTGAAAAAAATTCATCATCAGGAGAAAATATAGTACCTTAGATATCAATGCAACATTCAAAGTTGCGAACAAATCTCGTGAGTTCGGAAGTTGAACCGCGAGAACCATTTTTGAATCAGTACCTCCGCATCTAGGACATGCACTTTGCATCTACATGCATACATTCACAATTTTGAAACTGGTACCCGGGATGCCCCGTGCCAGCAATGCCAAGTAAAGCGAAAGTTGATCGATCCAACACTTTACCGAACCTATGCAAAAGCCCAGTCCAGGGGCATTTTTAAGAATGACCATCGCTTATATCATGCCTCTACAAGCCCCCAACTTCAGGGGCATTTCTAGATGAGTTCTAAAAGTTAGCCTCCGATGCCGAGTCAGAATTCCGTACTCTAGATGACTACATTGATTGTTGTCTGTAGCATTTTGCCAGAGCTGAAATTAATAAACTAATATGAACCAACACAACACATTCATAAACCCGACTGGGGGCAACATAACACTTTCATCCTTCAAGAAAAGGCGAAAATATACTCTAAGCTTCAAATTTGTTTAATTCTAGACGAAGTTTAATGAAAATAATTTTTGGGCGTGCACCCGGAAAGATAGAGGAAGATGATCAAAGCCAAGGAAGATTAAGGGCATCTCCGCGAAACAACCGAAAACTCAATCTGACCAACAGAGAGTCAGGGGCATCCCTTTGAGGGGGCAAAAAGAAAAAATCCTCATTCACACATTTATTGGGACCATTTAACATCAAACACATGCATCATACATTCATTTAGAATAAACATGTACATTAGGCATAAATATTAGGGGCATTCATGGTGCATTTATTTGGGCATACAAACAGGTCCAGAGAAGAGACCGAATGACCTCGACCATGGGGGTAATGACGTAAAGACAAATCCCTAGCCCGAAGGAGGCTGAATATGCAGAAAAAGCTCAAATACCCAAGTAACAACGACAAATTTTGCACAATTACTAATTAATGTTTTCCTTCATTTTTCAGGTCATGATCATAGCCATAAAGTGGCAGAGACGACTTTTCTCAATTTTTTGCTTCTGACAGTAGTGGTAGACCAAGTCAGTCCAGATTCAGCCTCCATGTTGATGTAGCGAAAGCATCATTTTTATATCTCGCGTTGTTGTCGATGGTTCAGTTAAGACCCAAACTTCTCCCTTGAATATTATCTCTTTCTTACAGTTATAGCTCAAAGAAATCAAAAAACCAAAAAAAATCAAAAAAATCAAAAAAATCAAGAATAAAAAATAATCAAATCTTCATCATCTGATTCGGCCCCTCCGTTGACAGTGTGGTTGGGTCCAAGTCATTGTTATTCAATACTGGTTCATCCGTTGATGGCGTAGCCAGATCCAAGTTGCTCTCATCCGATCTTGTTCATCCGTTGACGGTATGACAAGAAACTAAGATTTTGTTTCTCTGTTGACGACGTGGTAGAATCCAAGTTACCCGATCCGGTCCCTCCGTTAATGGTGTGGCTAGGTTTACATTACCGTTTGTTCTTACTCCATTTTTGAGGGCGAAGTAAGGTTCAAGTTGTTGTTCATTGCTGCTCCTCCGTTGATAGTGTAGTAAGGTTTGAGTGCTGTTATCCAGTTTCTGCTTCTCCGTTGATAGTGTAGTAAGGTTTGAGTTGCTGTTATCCAATTTCTGCTTCTCCGTTGATGGTGTGGTAGAATCCAAGTTATCTGATCCTATCCATCTGTTGATGGTGTGGATGGGTTCAAATTATTGATTATTCTTACTCTGCCGTTGAGGGCGTAGTAAGGTTTGAATTGTTGTCATCCAAATTCTGCTCCTCTGTTGATGGTGTGGCTAGGTTCAAGATTGGTTCTTAATCTGTCTTTAAGGATGTAGTAAGGTCTAAGTTGTTGTTTATTCATGCTTCTCCGTTGATGGTGTAGTAAGGTTTGAATTGTTGTTATCCAGATTTTGCTTCTCCGTTGACGACGTGGTAGAATCCAAGTTACCCGATTCGGTCCCTCCATTAATGGTGTGGCTGGGTTTACGTTGTCGTTCGTTATTGCTCCGTCTTTGAGGGCGTAGAAAGGTTCAAGTTGCTGTTCATTCCTGCTCCTCCGTTGATGGTGTAGTAAGGTTTGAGTTGTTGTTATCCAGATTCTACTTCTTCGTTGATGGGTTGTAGAATCCAAGTTATCCGATCTTATTCCTCCGTTGATGGTGTGGTTGGGTTCAAGTTATTGATCATTCTTACTCCGCCGTTGAGGGCGTAGTAAGGTTTGAATTGCCGTTATCTAGATTCTGCTCCTCCGTTGATGGTGTAATAGAGTCTAAGTTATTCGATCATGTCCCTTCGTTGACGGTGTGGCTAGGTTCAAGATTCGTTCTTACTTTACCGTTTAGGGCGTAGTAAGGTCCAAGTTGCGGTTCATTCATGCTTCTCCGTTGATGGCTTGGTAGAATCCAAGTTATCCGATCCTGTCCCTCTGTTGATGGTGTGGCTAGGTTCAAGATTTGTTCTTACTCCGTCGTTGAGGGCGTAGTAAGGTCCAAGTTGTTGTCTATTCCTGCTCCTCCGTTGATGGTGTAGTAAGGTTTGAGTTGCTGTTATTCGATTCTGCATCTCCGTTGATAGTGTGGTAGAATCCAAGTTGCTGATATTTGATACTGTCCCTCTGTTGATGGTGTGGCTGGGCTCAAGATGCTGCTTATTCTAACTCTACCGTAATAAGACCTAAGTCGTTGTTATCTGATTCTGTCCTTCCGTTGATGGGATGATTGAACCAAATTTCGATCTTGTCTCTTCGTCATTGACGCAACTGGGTCAAAGTTTTTGACAAGTCCAACAGAAATGTTGGCACAACGTGCTTAAACACGGTAAAGTTTAAGATAATAAATAATTCAAATGTCCATCAAAAATTTATTTTCGCGAATGGTCGAAGGAAAATAAATCTTTTGAAAAATCCAATGTCACGATTGGTACAAACTGATTATACCCAGGGAATGGTATAACTAACCCAGAGCAAACGGCTACCGATAAAGGCAACTCAAAATCGTTGATCCCTATGCATTTGGGAAAAATGCAAAAGAAGTCTACGAACCAAGCTCTACATCAAAATTTACCGACTTCCGGTCCGGCCTCATCGGTGTTGTAGATGGGCCAAACCTTCGTCCTTCGATCCTGTGTCTTCGTCAAGGTGGCAGTTGGATCAAGTTTTGCAGACCTTGTCTCTTCGTCAGTGTTGCAGCTGGGTCAAATTTTCTCTAGGCATTGCATCGTCGTCAGAGTCGTAGCAAGCGAGCTCTTTTTGTCTCACCCAACAGATTACCCCAGATTTTGTCTCCCCCAACGACCCTTCATTTTGAAGATTTTGCTTACAATAGTGACAAAGAAGATCATGAGAAGCCCAAGGAAGAAGATGTGGCCAAAGAAAAACCCTGATTGGCCGGACAAAAATGGTTACTCTTTTATCTTTGCCCTATTCTTGTTACACAGAAATGAGCAAAGAGGGGCAGCTATAGTAACCCATTTTAGTCTGGGCCTAATCCCAATTAAACATAGCCCAATACCCCTTTACAAACCCAAATATCCATATCCAAAAATAAACCATATACCCAATTAAGACCCAAATAACTAGGCCCAAATTACAACATATGCCCTAATTACAAAATAACCTAAAAGCTAAAACCCTAATACCCTAACATACACTAGCCGCCGCACCCGTCATCCACTCTCCGCCCACGCGCGGCGGCCACCGCCCACTCTACACGCCGCCGCCCAAATCTACAAAAATAGAACAAGTTTCCAAACGGCGCGACAAACGGCCGCTGCCCAAATCCACTCTCGTGGCGGCGCGACAAACGGCGTCCCCTTCCCCGGCCGGACTGGGCAGAGGATTTAGAGCTCTCTATTTTTTTTTGAAGCAATGGATATTAAGCTATTTTTTAGATCTCAACTTATATACCAGAGTTAAATAAGGGTTAATTGCACCATAAACCCCTCCGCCCCTAATAAGTTTCCAAAAGTGGCCTACTGCATAGGTTATTTGCATTCTTAGTCCCTGCAACTTTTAAGAGCTTTGCGAATTGGACACTAAATCAGTTTTAATCCGGTTTTGAATGGTTAAATTCCACATCTAGTCCCTCCGCCCCATTTTCTCTATCTCCGCAAGCTTTCCTCTTTCATTTCTTTTCAATTTAGTCCCTTTTATTTTACTCCTCAAGTTTCTTTTCCTTTAAATTTGGTCACTATTTTTTTTACTTTTATTTATTTATTTATTATTATATCATTATTATGTATATATATTTACTTATATTAGTATATTAATATTATGTATACTATATTATAATTATATTACATGTAGTATATTATGGAATATATATATTAAGTATATGTTATTATTTTTATTAAGTAATATGTATATACATTTATAATACATATAGTATATATATATATGTAATTGGTTATGTGTATTATTATTG
Organism: Hibiscus mutabilis; assembly: GCA_019671005.1. NCBI lineage: Eukaryota > Viridiplantae > Streptophyta > Magnoliopsida > Malvales > Malvaceae > Hibiscus > Hibiscus mutabilis. The sequence goes on along the minus strand of CM033738.1, from coordinate 11,227,826 downwards.
TTATTATTATTAATAGTTTTATGTGTACTGTTAATATCATTTTCATGTTTAGTATTATTACTATTATATATATTTTATTTTCCTAGTACCTATTTTTTATTTTATATTCATATATATGTATATTATTATTATGTTATAGTATATTATTATGTATATAGTATTATATATTATATATATTATGTTTAGCATGTTATTAAATATATATTATATGAATAATGTACAACGTACCTTTTTATTTGTAAAGTTTTTTACTTTATATGTACATTATTATTGTTATTATTTTCACCATATATTATATATGTTTATATTACATTATCATATGTATATTACTTTTTCTCATTTTTTAAAACTCGGTCAATTTAAGGAAATATTTTCCACTTTATTTTAGATACCGGCTAGGAAGCGACATCCTAACTCATTCAGGTGTCGTCTTCCTCGATTTCGTAAATAAGGAAGTGTTCACCTTATACTCTTTTCTTTTAGGGATTAAACATTAAATTTAAAAATTAAATTTTTGTTTTCTTGCAATGACAACACTTAATCAACGCGATACCAATTTTGGGCGTTGTGGGGGGTGCTAATCCTTCCCCACACGTAACTGACTCTCGAACTCAGCGTTTTGAATCTCTGGTTACCTTTTAACGGTGTTCGGTCTACCAAAGTGGCCGGTGGTGACTCTATCCATTTTCTATTTTTCATTTGTAAAACATTTACGGTGTTTTGTTGGGAGCGTCATCCCGTTCTCTGGGTGACGTCTCCTTGGACTCTGCAAAAACACATTTTTTTTAAACATTTTATTTTTGTAAGGGAAAACCTCTTGTTACATCGTGGTAATGTTGGATACCTGTAGTGACGTTTGAGGTTTTTCAACAATGATAAGGTATGGGCCACCATGTTGTCTCTCGAATATAAGTTGATGCTTTGCGTAACACATATAAAGGTACAAGGAAGATGGAAATATGAACGTTGGAAAGATAATTACCTTAAAGACCATGTGTGTAAGAGCGATGTTGGTTACCGTGTAATCAGTAAGGAATTAAGGGTTGAAGACTTCATAAATGCTTTTGTTTTGTATCACAGTTTCTTTGAGGCAATCGAGGAACATTAATCGAGATTTGAGTTGCGAGAGACCATTTTGATTGTGATAGTGGTCCTAACTCGGTCAAAGATGAGTAAGGTTTCATGATCTTCGAGGATGTTTTATGGTTTTGTTAAGGCTATATTTTTGTGCTATATGAGGGAAGGCTGTACTTGCCTCAACAGCGTGGAAATTTTGGGGTACTTAACCTTTAAGGAGTTTAAGATTTGAACAGCGACATGAGCCAAAGTAATTAAGAGTTGTTGATCGCGTGATCGATCACCGCCTAGGTAAGTGGTCTTGGCAAGAGGTGAATTGTACGAAGTTAAATTCGGGTTAGAGTATTATGTTATCTATGTAGGGAGTTCAAGGTCACAAGTGATGGTCTTGTATGTGAGCATCGATGCTAGCTCTATACAATATCAATACTCGATTCATCTGGTGTTAGTACTGATCGGTTAGTATTGGTACCCGTGTGCTTGTCAGTTAAGCTTCGAGTTAAAAATTAATTTGTTTTTAAAGTCATGGGAATTGGCTTCTGATTCTAATTAGGGGACACAATGTTGTTATTGGATTTGGTTTTAATGGTTCTTGATGGACTTTGAGATCTTGTTGTGAGTGCTTTAGAGAAAAAGATATATCAAGGTAAGAGATTCTCCCTTTATAGTATAATGGTCAATATATGGTGAATTTTGAGAGCGACAATTGGTACCAAGCTTTCGTCGCGTGTTCAGGAAACAACGTAGAGTCGTATGCTGATATTGTGATGAGTGTTGACTTGCTATTGGTTGGGAGTCAAACATTGAATTTCTCAGAGTTATGGTGATGCTTTGATGTTTCTCAGCAGAATTAAAATGACGACTGTAAAACTTGTGAAGGATTATGAGTGCACAGTTTTGATGAAATGTCTTTGAGTAATAATGCAATCCTTGGAAGGTACCGTTTGATATTTTCGACAAATGTGAGATCCATATTAAAAATTTGCTTAGATTGTTGTGTTTGGGTTGTATGGCACTGCGGTGTATACCTGTTACCTTTGGCACGCGATTTGAGGTTTGTGATAGGACCTTATCCCTTGGTGAGATTTTATGTGATGACAGATCTGATGGTATAGATGACGTGTTTTCGGATACGCTATAGTTGAGAATGTAAAATTCTTGCATAAACCTTGTTAAGAAGATAAACTTTAGTTACTGATAGGAGTTATCATGCAAGGTTTAAGGTAAGCACTTGGGGTGAATGAAGATGTTCTTTTTCTGAAGTCTTACACCGATCAAGCAATGTCTTACATTCGCGAGGCCGTCAGGGTTAGAGAATCTTTCAGGGAGTCACCACAAGAGAATTATCTGTTTTGGCTGCAGCGACTGTTTAACATCTTGTTCTTTTCAGATCGTACGCCGTTGTGGAAGAATTTTTGTGTGCAATAATATTTTGGGATCTATAGCGTAAGTTAAGTTTCTTTGTTGACGAAATTTGTGTGATAGTTTTATCGGGGTACCATTGGTTTTCGTTTGCCATCTGTAATGTACCAAGCGATGATGAAATTCTTTTCAGAGAAGAATCAGTTGAGACTATGTTTGTAACATTTGAGGACAATGTTAATTCTGATAAGTGTTGAGATCAGAGTAGCGCAGCGGGTTATATTTGAAGACCTTGAAGAGTTAAGAAGTTTTTGTATATTTCTAGTCTTGCTAGTACAAATTTCGAGGACAAAATTTTCTTAAGGAGTGGAAAGTTGTAACGACCCAAATTTCGATTTTGTAAATTAGGCCTCAGACCTAATTTATTTGGGCTGTATGTTGAGAGCCCAATTAAGAATAGCCATTTGGGCTTATGGGGTAAAAAGGAGAAAGTAGCATTTTATTATTTGTGAAAAAAAGGGGAAAATAAAGTGGATGGTTTTGAATAAAAAGTGGGCTAGTAATGTGATAGGGGGAGAGAAAAATAAAAAAAAATGAAAGAAAGAGATAAGGGAGAGAGAGAGAGAAGAAAATAGGGTTTTTAGAGAGAGAAAGAGTTCAAGGGGCTTGTCGTCGCCGTTCTGGCCGCCGAGGATGTCACTGTCGTCACCATCAGTTTTAGCTCGACGAGAGAAGTCCGACGGTAGTCTTTGCGTCTCCAAATTCATCGCCGCTCACCGGGGTAGAGGAAAGAAAGTTTCAGCCTTGACGGGAACACCATGTTTCGACCACCACCGCCGCAAGTAGAGGTCACCATTGGAACTAGCAGCCGGAGAATAGCGATACTGGAGCTCACCGCCACTGTTCGGCCACCGAAGGGCCTCCCACGCGCTGCCACGCGCCACCGCTGCGGGTGGGCATGCGTCTGGCCAAGAGGGTGCACTGCACTACACTGAAGCGGGCTCACCCGGGTGCACGTGAGCTCGCCCGTACGGGATAATATCTTACAAGTGCACCAAGGCTGCATTGCACTCGCCCGCACTGAATCACACCCCGTGGGTGCACCATCCTCCCCATGCACTCGCCCGCACAAGATTAGGTACCTATGGTGCACCTAGCTTGTTGTGCGCCTGTGCCGCACAGGATCACCAAGGGTTGATCAGGCATTTAACCAGCGTTGACCAGGCCGTTGACTGGCATTGATTTTTTTCGATGGACCCTACCCAAGGTTTTCTCAATGTTCCAGATCTATTGGCGCATTCCGTTTTGCCAAATTCAAACTCGGTAAGCTACTTTTATGCATTTGACCCTATAAATAGTATAAGAGATGCATGAAAATAATGTATTTTCATATTCTTTGGTACACGAGGATTATTCAGGATTAGATATTGGGTCAAGTGAAATATTCGAGAAGCTTGGATGGGGATGTTAGCAATATTGACTTAAGGTTAGTACACCTCAAACTCCGAAATGCTTCATGAGCATCATAAGTGTAATTGCCTTGCATGTTAGTGGTTGCAAATTAGGAGATGAGTATTAAGCACGTGTTGATACTGTTAGATCGAGGCTTGATGATTATTGGGATGGTTGATGAGTTTGAGAATGTTCAAATCTGTTATGAGCTTTAGAGACCACATATGATTATCTGAATATCCATATGATTATCTTATTGTGTGATTGGGTGATTTATTGTTATATGATGAAGCATTGTGTGCTAGCGGAATAAATTAATATATTCGATTGAAGATTGGTTAGAGATAATACTGATAAATACTAGATTAAATGTTTATGAATCTGAATACTATATTCGATTAAGTGGATAAAAAGCCGATAAGTAGTAATAATTAATTAAGTACGCTAGCAACATACTTAAATAACTTTTATAAGCTTTAGGGACCGAATAAGCATATTCAGGTATCGTTACTCGCTGAACTGAATAATCAAAATTGCCGGATAGAGATAGAAGTGAATAAGATATATTAATAAATTGATTTATGCCTTAGTAATAATGAGAGGCATTAGCGTACCGGTACACGAGAGTAGGGGTACTAGTACGGGTTTGGTTCAGCACGGGGCAATCTGAGTACCAATAACCAGTATCGATACGAGATAAAGTGTATTAGTACAGCTTGATGGTCTAATTCTTTCGAACCTAATTTGAGTATCGGTACTCGTGGACAAGTACCGGTACCTAGAGGGGCGTACCGATACCCGTATAAGAGTATCGGTACTCGCTGGGTAATCTGCCCAAGAAATTTGAGTTCGCATTTGGGGGTTCTATAATTCGAGGCAAAGGGCCTTGAGAGTCTTTTAAGGTACAAAATGAATATTAAAACTGAGAAATAGATATTTCAACCCCTTATGTGAAATAATTGGCTAATAAATTGGAAAACATTGGGTAAAGCGTGTAAGGTAGTAACCCATAGAGATCGATTGATGCTGTGCGGTAATCTAGGCCCTTGTTGTGTACGGAAGTGGTGCCTATAAGGTTAAGTCTTATTGAATAATAAGATAATTTTATGAGAACGGCTAATGTATACCTTCATAACATACTAATAATTAGATAAGCTCAATAGGGTGGTATAATAATTGATAGAAACCATAAGGCGATGGTAAGTGTGTTAGAGATGTGTGCGGTAAGACCCTTATGTCGAGGTTGAGTGTTGTGTGGTGATTAAGGTCCTTGCTATGTACTGATAGGACACCTAGATTTCCGAATGTTGGATCCCGATGCTTTGTGGACGCGGGCCTTATCCCTATGAGTATAGGATCTTGATGCTTGGTAGACGCGAGACTTACTCGCAGTATAGGATCCCAATGCTTAGTGGACGCGTGCCTCACTCAGAGCGTACGATCCTGATGCTTTGTGGACGCGGGCGTCACTCCAGATTTTATGGTTATGTCTTTGTGTGTTTCACTCGGATAATCTGGTGGGATTTTGAGTATGTTTGGGCTTTGTAGGCCATGTATGATGTTTTGCTATGTTGAGAGCATGTGTTTAGGTGGCTAGCGGTAGCGCCACATGTTTATTTATCTCTTCTTATTTCTCGTACTAGCTTGCATGCTTATGTTTATGATTAGCATGAAGTATAGTAGAGTAGATGTGTACCACTGAGCTTTGTAAGCTCAGCGCTCGGAATTATTGTTTTCGAGCGTAGGTTGATCACATGATCGAGGAGCACTATCGGTATGAGATTCCAGCAAGCGCGTTGTCAGAGTATGATGCTTGTATTTAGTAGGCTGTGTATTCATAGAACCTTACACGTATGAGTCTGTAATCTTTATTTTGAAATTGTATTATTCAAGTCAAATATTTAAATGTTTTATTTAATTGGAGCTCTTTGTAAATGTTTTACTCATTTATATATTGAGTTTGATTTGTGGGTTTTAAATATTTTTGGTAATTATTTTATTTGGGCTAAACCAAGTTGAGAAATTTTATGATTTTGGTTTGGACTTTAGGCCTAAATGTGACATTTGGGTCGATGGTGTTACAATAATGCAATTCATAATCCTGAGTATATCTGAGATATCCCAGCACTCTCACAATTTCTATCAAGAGGTTTGACCCTAGATTATTTTTTGTGAATCTGCTTAAATTGCTCACAGGGAAAGCAATATTTTGTCTAGTACAATTTACTTAGACTATATGTGAAATTTGCATATTCCTTTTGAACAAGTGTTGGCTCATATTTATTTGGAGTTCTAGCTATACTGGAAACATCCTTGCCAAACTTCTTTTGTCCATGTAGTGTGACTGTGTCAATATGAGACCTTCAAGTGACCGTTTTTTTATGCCCAGAATCAAATATGTCAATCTCATATTTTCCATGTCAATCTTAAATTTGGCAAGTCTTTGGAATATTTACCATTTCATTGTTACTTATAACAATAAGTATGTCATCAACATAGGATCATATATCCTAATATCGGTAATTTTGACATACACATTTTTCACACTCTTCTTTGTCATCCTGACAACGTTTTAGTTTTAACCTTTTGTTGAACGTATGGACTATTTCTCAAAATTCATTTCATTGACCTTGGATCAACTTCCCTAATTATATAAGGAAGTATATTTTCCAAAGAATTAGTCATTCTTTTGATTTTATTATCATATTCTTGTGTATCACAAGTAATAGTTAATAAAAATACAGTCCATTACTTCGGTAATAGGGACATTAATTTTTCAAGACACCCCCATATTTTTATGTAGTTGTAGGAAGGTTTTATTTCCTTCCATAACTCATATGGTGTTTTGTCTTTGAAGGTAATTACTTGATAGAACAACTTCCCCCCACATATTAGGCACATTTTTATGTTTCAATTTTTATCTTCAAAATCATTGTACCCTTAGATGTTGTAGCGTTACTCACATAGAGTTTCTCCCCAAATTAATTAATTAAGTTTGGGTTTCAACATCCTGCTTATAGAGAATAATTTCTCTGTAGCATATTTGCTTTTAAGTAAATGCACATAACATTTGTTTGTGATATCATCAATGAAGGTAATAAATTTTCCTTCAAACAATTGTCTGCTATATCAAATTTTATGACAAAACTTGTCAAGACATTGATCTCGTTTGGGAGGCTATAGTACGAAGACTTATTCCCTATCTTATGGCAATCGAAGCATTTCCCATGAAATTTAGCTTATTGAACACACCTCTTAACTTACTGTTTGAAGTCATTGTGTTTGTCGTAACAATATTTGTCTTAACAATATTTGCCTTAGCAATATTTGAAGATGGTAACAATATTTACCTTATCGTCTCTAACGCTAGGAGGATCTTCCTTTGACCAAGTTTATCATGGTCAAATATGCAACATCTTTTGTTGCCACGTTTTGAAATTAAAGAATTTTACTGATTTTTCGGTTGTGTCACATAGTCACAAACTAGAAGACTATGAATCTGTTAAACAACATGAACTTAGCTAATTACTAAAACCAGAAACAGAAACTTAATTTTCAACTTTTGTTAGTCGTCAAGAATTTAGTAAACTAAAAACCTGAAACAAAAGTTTACACAGTTTAATAGAAAGAACAATAATGACCAATGCACCAGGTAGGTAACTTATGAAAAGAGATGTGGTGTACTAGGCACGCTTAAATACCAAGTCTTTCAAAGAACCAATCATAGACATGCACTCTCATACTGTCTTTGAATCATCCGTTTATGGATTTTATTCTAGAAGTCATTCCAAGCATGACTGATCAATTGTCACTGCCTTTGATTCACACCAATTTGGAATCAATCATTAAGAATTTGGTAATCATTTATGGTCCAATGACCCTCACAATTCTTTATCCATTTTTAAACATTGTGCACTTCATAGCATGCAGCAGAATAGGCTTTAAGAATTTAATTTTGACATAGAAAACAAAGTTGTTTTATGATTCGATTCAAGACCTCGGTCGGAATCAGCGCTTTGAATTTGGTAACCAATGTTACTTCCAAAAATAAATTCACCGATTTATTTCCAAAATAGAATCATACTTGATTATTAAGAAATAATAAATTTGAGTTATTTCTTTATCCAAAATAAATTCAACGATTTATTTCAAGATTGAATCATTCTAGATTCCTACGAAAATAAATCCAACGATTTATTTCCTTTAACAAGTTAGAATCAATGCATAATTCTAGCATGGAAATAAATTTAATGATTTATTTCCTTTGTTATATATTCTGTTAAACATTGGGATTAGTAGCATTAAAACCTAAACTAGAGATATCATGGCAACACAAATCAAAAGGAATTAATCCTTTAGTTTTGTTGATTCTTCTTTTGGAAAAGATCACGTAAATCTGTTAAAACGGTAGGAATTAAATCCCAAAACGAATTTTTACGAGATCTTTATTTTCAAAATTTTGCCTGAGTTTCCAAAATTTGCCATAGTGTTTCGAAAACACTAGTAATATTAATCATTTAGTAATTATTATTACTGCCAAAATAATATCACAAGATATTCCATATCTTTTCCTTGATGTTCATGTAAGGAAAATTGACATACATTATATTACCATATTTCAGTCAAATTATTATAAGGTAAACATACCCTAATAATAATACTATGATTAAGGTTTACCTTAATCACACATGTCATAATAATACCATAATATTATTATCAAATAATGTCTTAATACATGCACACATGTATTTATTTGAGCCATTAAGGGTCAAAATCATTAAGGAATATTCCCTTAATAAAACATATCAAGTTTGGAACTTGGTAAGTCAACAATTTACCACCGTGATACGTCTCCCATTAGAAGATCAATTTTCTTCTATTAAGGTAAGAGTTTTGTATCAACGTATTCATTGTTTCAGAAATAAAACCGAAACCAATAATAATTCCAATAAACTGAAAAATTAATTTCCGTTTATTTTTGTTTTATTTTGATTTATTTTTTTCACAGAATTTGTAACCTTAGTTACTTATACTGACAATTTCTGCATAACAGATTTTTACCGGTTTTAAGATTAAGCAAACCTATTTGAAATGGCAAGATAAATCCTGAAAACGAATTTATTTGCTTTTCTCAGAACCGTAAATATTTGAATCGCCTTGGATTGAAATCTGTCTTAAGATTGTTGCAAAAGTGTTAATCCAAAAGCGAAGATAAATATTATACGAATAAACAAAATTAAATTTAAACAAATTTATTCGAATACAACCAAACTGATTTGAATTGAAAACCAGTAGGAAACATGTTGAAGCCTGCATGAACGCAGTTTTCTTAAGGCAGATTTCGACCACTCTTTGGTGCTTGAGTTGTTTTTGGCCGCCAGTCTCCCAAGATACAACAACGGATGATCTTCAACAGTAGCACAACTGTAGAGATCACAAAAAGAACCTTGCCTTTGCCCATCACCGAAACAATATGCAATTTTGAAGAGTTTTTAAGATTTTTCGAGTTGTTGAAAACTGAAAATTGGCTCGGTATATATAGGGGAATGGAGGAGGAAAATATGAAAATAAAATATTCTGTATTAATGGCCAAAATCTGATTTAACTCGGAAATAGTCAATACTGCCATTTTAAACGGATATATTTATGTGAATTGAATCCGATGCCTTTTTAATATTTGAATTTAAGAAAGCCAGAAATTATCCCTTTTAAGTTCGGAATATTCAAAAAGATATTTCATTTGTGAGGAAAAAATTATTCAAAATGGGTAAAATATTTGTAAAACCATGTAAAGCTCAACTAGTTTGAAGATTCGCATCACCCACATCGTGCAAATGCATCTCAACTCAAATGGGTTTGATGAGCTTCAACCTGCACCCCCTACACCTACATACAAGATACAATTTACATTCAAGTCATTCAATATCCACTAAGAGGGTAAGTGTATATAAACACTTCCCATGCTATTTATCCAACCAATGTGGGATAAATGGGGTTTTTACTTCCTTACTCAATTCATAACTACCGTATTTTGAGCATCGATTTTTCATTCATCACTCAACCAATTTGAGCATATGAGATACTGTTGTAAATGTCTCATGGAATAAAATAAGACCCAATAAAATTATTATTCGAATCTCTACACTTACCCTTTTATAATATGATTCAAAATTATTATTTCCTCACATTTTTTTCAACATTCCGTACCGTACCGATTATGGACGACGAGCCTTCTCGAAACTTCTTGCGGGAAAACAACAAAAGAGACGGTTAAGTTGTGGATATGGTTTAATTAGCGCCTTGGCTAAGTGATTCATCCATATTATTGAGTAGCGACACACCACCTGTATCCATAATCCATATCTATTTATGCTCAAAATTTATGATTAAGATGATGGTATGAATCAATCATGTACCTAAATATGGCACAATTTAAGTACTTAATTGCTTTCTAAATACACTTCATTGCTCCCAAATTCTAATAATTATTCGAATATAATCATTTAGTTGCCTTAATATATTTAGGGTTTCTCATCTAAACTTTTTGGGCCGCTTGTCCTAGTGCTCCGTTTACTTTTCTTTTTCATTCTTTGATTGCTCAACGATGGTATTAGTTTTAGTGTAGTCGTCTTTTTTTTTCGTTTTTAATTTTCTTCAAATTTTTGGCAAAAAATCATTTTGTTTCAAGTTCATATTTTTCACATCATTTTGTTGTGCTTGATTTTTTTATCTTATGTCACGTTTTTTCTCTGTTTTATGACATGTTTTTCCTTTACATTGTGGCACGTCTCTACCTTATGGCATAATTTTCTTCTACCTTTACAGTATATTTACACTTGTGTAGAACTTCTCACGATGCTCGGACTTGATCTGCGATTTTCGGCTCTATTCAGTAGTTTGATCCCCTTTGTGGTTATTTGTTGTTGCACACAAATCTGTTCAGCGAAGCAGCCTGCAAAATGTTTGTTTTGTAGACTATTTTTACATCACATTTTAAGCATCTAGTTAGATAGAGACAAAGAGTATTGTTGACGATTGCTTTATATTTATAGATAATGGACATCAGTTTCAAAGCTGAGTATCGACTTTTCATTGCGCCTTTGATTTTTTATTTATCTGTACGAGATCTTGGTAGATTTAGTCCTTTAAAATTTTCTTTTTAATAAGTTGTGATGTTCGTATTATACTTTCTTTGTTTCAAGAAAATTTAGCTCATCGTTCTTAGCAAAAAAAATATCTCTAAGTATTAGAGTTTTTTAAGAGTTAAAGGTAAATTCAGTCTTCAAATTTTACCTTTTCTTAAATTAATATATTTTTTTATAAATTGAACCTTTAATCTTAAAAAAACTTATTTTTTAAGAAAAATGTTTATAAAACATTAAAATTTTAACATTTATCAAGAGGCAAATCATGTGATAGTCTACATGTGTTTCATGCTAATTTGTCATTATTTGTTTATATGTCAACAAATAATTTAAAATTATAAAAATATTCAAAAAAATAATAAAAATGTAAAATTATTGCATGAAGTATACATGGACTATAAGTTAGGATGCAATATACATGATATTAAAAATTTATCATTTTAGTCAATGTTTTTATTTAAAAATAAATTATTAAACTCTTTTTAAAATGTTGGTGGTCAAGTTTAGCAGCAAAAATTATGAGAGACAAAACCATCTTTAGGCCTTTTCTAATACTAGATTATACACCGACGTACACTTATAAAATCGGTGAATAAAAATATTTTATATAAAAATGTATATTTATAAAAATAAATTTAACAAATAATGTTTAGTGAAGTGGTTAGGGAATTTTATATGATCAAGGTCTAATGTTCAAATTTTAAATATTGTATTTTAATTTTTTATTTAAAAAAATATAAGAACCTATCAAGTGGTCTTAGTGGTAAAAGATGATTTAATTCCTCCTAAGCAATTCATGTTAGAGTAAGGTGTGCACGAATTTATTCAAATTTAAAACTGAACCATGAAACTACTTTTTAATTGAATTAGAATGTTAAAAAATAATAAATATACGGTAAAATTTTGATACACATGAAGCTTACATATTTACACTATAAAACCTGAATCCTAAATTCTTAACCCTAACCCTAAAAAACTAATCCCTAAATTCTAAACCTTACAACTTAAATTTCTAGACTAAAATTCTAACCCTTAAAACTAAAAGGCGCGTGAATGGCCTGAATATCAATTTTTTTTCCTAAATATATATAAGCATTTTTGTAAATATATAATATAGATTCTTTTTAATTTTGGCAGAAGAATTTGTAACATTCTTATTACAAGTTTTCTGTTAGAAGTTGGTTAAAGAACAAGTTATGACTTTTAAATCCGAGGAGAAGGTAAAGACAAGTACAGCATATCTATTATCTGCTGTTTATATCAGCTAAATGTCAAATATTGAAGGTGGAAAGAAGTTTCCACGTTAAAAAAAAAGCCTTTCCACCACCTATAAAAATATAATCTGCAATCCTACAACTTATCCTTTTGAAATGCAGTGTTTTACTCCCTCAACAAATGCTCTGTGGAGATTGCTTTTCCATCAGGTAAGGTTGCTTACAAAGGTTTAAAAAAAAACTTATCATGTATAATGAATGCAATTCTTTGTTTATTTTATTTTATTCATCTAATCATTGGAGTGTTGCTCATTATTATTTATAAATTTTGGTGGGCTTGGGTAGGTATATTTACATTTTGCAGGAAATTTATTATTTATTTGTTTTTAAATAACAAATGGAGCTAAATTTAGTTAAAGATTTTCTAACCCTTCATTTTGCAGCAAGGTATAGATTTCTTAGGTTTTGGAAATGTTACGCCCAGCTCTCCATGTGCAACACTGCAGACCTTGAGGAACAGTTTGACGTATAGCTATTAGCTACCCTTCCTTCTTTTCCCGGGTTGAGCTGCATTTTTTGTTTTGTATCTAAAATTTTTTAGGCCATCTTAGATTGGGACCATTGTAGATTCTGATCGTTCAAGATTCGAATCCATTTGAATTCATTTTAGAGGAGAATGAAAATTTCATTATCACAGTTGATATGAGTCGATTTTTGCTGCAAATACCCGCTGGTTATTGGCAAGGGGCGTGGAGCCAACTGGTGTGGAAAATCAGGTGGGAAAAGACTGAAATGTTGTCGTCTTCATTAATATTTGGTAACGCTACACAGCATCATTCAGCAGCTACTTGTCCATTTCTTACATAATCCCAAAGGTATTGCCCCCACGGGCATGTGGTACAGCTTCCAGGAAGTTTCCTCTACATCATCACATCCAAATTGTTTCATGCAAATAATGGAGGGTCCAAAATCATGTTACTTCAAAAACAAGGTTTGGCCGAGATTTTCCTACTTTACAAGATATCAATGTCGTGAATTTATTTCTTTTATTTCTTTTCCTCTTAAAAAAAGGGAATTATTTGTGTACCCAAACTAGTGATTTGTGATATATTGATAACAATTTGTGAAATAATTTTAATGATGGGGAAGGGTGATAGGAAGTGCAGTTTCCAGGAAGTTTCCTCTACACATCTTTCGATAAGAGCAACACAAATCATTCATACTCGATAAGTTTTAGGATGAGAAATGTAAGCTAAAGATAAAAATATCAAAAATTTATTAGAAACGTTGAAAGATTAGGGTTATATTTTAATACATAAATTGTATAAAAAAAATTATACAATCTTTTAAATTTAAGCTTTAAAATTTAAAATATAAATTTTTATTCCTAACACCTTAAAATCTAAACCTTAAAATCTAAACCCTAAATTTTACACCATATACACTAAGCTCCTAAACCCTAACCTAAATCTCTAAACCCTAAACTTGAAAGACATGTGTATCAAAGTATTTTTCTTATTAATATCAATATTTATGTAGTAGTTAAAATTTTAGGGTAAATTATATCGGAGGTCACTCATTTAATAGTAAGGAAACATTTGGTCACCCAATTATTAAAAGTTAAAATTAGGTCACTCAATTAAAGTTTTAGTTATGATCGGGTCACACCTCCGTTAAAATACAAACGAACATCCAAAAAAGTTTGATATAATGACAGTTTTAATCCTCAAAACAATAATATTATATCAAGTTAGTCATAATTCAAAGTATTTAATCCTTCATATTTAAAAATATATATCAATTTTTAGTTATTTTTCTTCTCCTAAACCGCTTATATATCCTCATTAGCACTAGAGTACTTCATTTAAAATTACTAATTAATCTAATACACAAATTTATAAATGTAAAGATATTCATATTTATTTTTTATGTTATATATGTAATTAATATCTACATTAAAAATTAAATTCATTGAAATATATTTAAAATTATTTATAAAATTTTTTAAGTTTTAGTTACTGTTACCACGCAACTTTCTATAAATGTTCAGATTTTCGTATTGTTACATAATTTTCTTAGTAATTTTATATTTTTGAATGACTTCATTATTTTCCTTTTGTAGATACGGCAAATATTAAAAATTTCAACGTTTTTAGTGACATCATCAACATTTTTCGTAACTACAATAAATATTATATGTCGTCCAAAATGATGTAAAAGTGTCAACATGGATAAAAAATTGGATGTTTCTAAAACTACTTTCGAAACTTGATTCGGACCTATGAATTTCTAGTAATGCTATTTGGGTTACTAATGCACCCGTTGCCTTTATAGGTATGGCGAAACATTTTTTTATTGTATTTGGATGAGTTCATAGTAGTGTTTATTGAGAATACACAAGCACGTTGACGAAGGCAAACTAAGTGAATTTGAGCCAAATGTTAGTCTAGTAATGTTTTTGAAAAGTATGATAAAAAAATGTTATGAGAAAGTGTTTTTAAAAGGTACTTTTGAGAAGTTTAGTTTGAGATTTAAGTGTTAATTATTTTGTTAAAATGTGCTTTCGAAAAGATAAATTATCATTTTAGACATAATAATATTGCAATGTAAAATACATATCTAAATGAATTTGGAATATATTAACTTAAAATTATGATAAAAATATATAAATAATATACATGTAAAATTTTGAAAATATGTAAATATTCTTTCAACTCTATATACCATTAAAGTTGATAAAAAAATCACCAATAAATAGGTCTAGTGAGATGAAATACTAAATCCTTTAAACAAGTTTAGGAGTTCAAATCATAACAACGTGAATGAAATAAATTAGGTTGAGAGGGTCGCTCCCATAATGAGTTTTTACAATAACCGGTTGTAATTAGTCAAACAATCAATATGTTAGATATACTGATAATTATTAAAAAGTTGATAAAAAAATTAATAAAATAAATAAATTTGTAATGATGATATGCTTTTAAGATAAATTTTCAAGAAAATATATGATTTTGAATATTTTTCTAAAATAAAAGTTGACAGATATAAAATTTCAAACTCACATACAATTTACTAAGCATATAATTATTTTTGATAATAATTTTTAAATTATAAAATATACTCGTCATAAAACAACAAATGGATTTAAAAAATAATTTTAACTCCATAAATACTTTACAAACGCAAAAATTACATTAGACATAAACAATGAATGTTACTTGTACTTTAAAGTATGATTGTAGAACAAAAAGCCTCTGCCTTAAATATGTATTCTTTCATGCCGCTGCATTAAAAACACTAAAAAAAATAAGTTTTGAATCATAATGTTAAAATTTGAATACTAAACCCTAAGTCTACACCCTAAAAAATAGACCATACCCCAATTCCCTATACCCTAACCACTAAGCTTAAACCTAGTTTTTAGTGTGGGGCATACTTAGGGGCAAAAGATTTCCATCCATAATTGTGTGCCTGAAAGGGATAAAAATCCTCTATCCTTTTCGGTGTTTATTTTTATGCCTCAACACTAAAAATATTAAAAAAATTAAATTTTAAGCCTTAACTCTAAATTATAAATCCTAAAGCCTACATCCTAAAAAATACGCCCTATCCCAAATTCCCTAAACTCTAAACCTAATTTTTAATATGAGGCATAAATAAGGACACAAAAAAGTAGATGATTTCTATTCGCTTGAAAGTATTAAATGTATCATGATATGTGGCTAGACATGGAAAGGGTATAACTAATTAGGTAAAAAATGTATGACCGGTTAATAGGAACAAAATTTTTTTGCTCTTTTTTGATGCATCTATGTATGCTTCAACATTAAAAAAATAAATTCTATATTTTAATTTTAATATTAAAACTATGCACTTTAAATCTTAATTCTTAAACCTCAAACGCTGAACCTAACTTTAAACTCTAAATATTACTTTTTAATGTAAAAAACATACATAAAAGCACACACAAAAAAATTCTATTGTCAAGAGATAAAAGTAGAACACCGTGTACTATGAATATAAATGTGCAATGATTAGGCAGAAGTCTTGAATAAGTAGCAAGAATGTGCACCACAACGACCAAAGCAACATTTTAAACTAAATTTAATCCATGTACCATAAGCAACTTTTTTTTACCAATTTATTCATTGAATATTTTTATTGTGAGTGTGTTTACGATCTGTATTTTGATTATAATATTGGTGATTGTAATTAATATTTGTTTCCAAGGTTAATGAAATCAATTTTTTTATGTTTCAAAAGAAAAGAGAGGAATATTTACTGAACAGAAAATAAAAAATAATAAAATAATAAAACTAATAGCAGTACTGCATACAAAAGAAGATGAAAACAAGAACAAAGAAAAGCAGAAGTGGCACTCTAACATGAAGTTATTCTCTTACTTCATGCAATCAATTTGACTACGGCGGAATCGCCTCTCTCTAAACCTTCCACAGCTGTATGCATCCGAGCATAACAAGCACACTCAGAAAATTTTGATAACGCAGAATTTCGATTGCTCGAGAGGCTGCTGCATTGTCTTCTAGGGACAACGTTCTCAAGAGGAGAGTTTGAACTTGCCGGTACGTCTTTTTCTTCTCCAACCCTGAAAATTTCGGAAACAAGAACAGAATCGGACCTAGGAATACAGGAAGCAGGAACAAGCAATTTACTCGAAGAACGAAAAGCGAGAAACGCAAATATACCTGAAAACTCAAAAAGGTAATGTAGTACATGAAGGTCGATGCCGCAAGAACGATGAATGCGATTTGAAATACATTATACCTGTAATGCAAATAGTCCCAACAATGTCAACAGAGACACACATGCCTCATCTGAATCGAACTGGGAATTCAAATGATTTAAAAACTCACTTGTACAAATATTTAATTCCGCGAAGAGACTCCAACGTGTGGCCGAATATTTCCTGGGCAGCTGTTGCTTGAGCATAGTACCCGAATGCGGTGGAACAGAATTGTATGACACTGAAATCGCAAACGCAGATAAGATTTCATCAAATACTGTACAATGTATAGTCCCTATACAAGAAATCCAACGTGTTCTAAACAAGATGGAGTACATTAGCTAAGTCACAAACCTTATTGAGCACAAAAGAATAAGCCCCACATTAAACAGAAAAGAGTTCATTAAAGTAGCTCCCCACCTGCAAAAAAGTCCAGTAAACTTATGTTAACCAGCTAATCATTTTCTCGGCAATAATTAACGAAAATGCGGTTGACATAAGATACATTACTTCATAGGATGAATTGTGATGAAAACTAATTGCAGACCAAGCATCATTGCACCAGCAATCACACCAAGCAGAAGGTAGAAACAAAAGAATGCAAATGCAGCAGTACCTAGAAGACCTGAAAAGAGAGAAAACACAGATCTCCCGTACTTCATAAATACCGAAAGCAGCCAACAGAAAGAACCTTTAAAAACGGTATCGGACGTACCCCATATATCGTCCAGCTTGATGAAAACCTCATTCAGGAAGGGAGAGAGTGGTGGATCAAACAGAAGGTATATGACAATATGAGCAATCCAAGCCAACGAAACTATCAACCTAATAAATTGTCGAACAAAGGCATATTAGATAATTACTTTTAATACATTGGTAGTAACCTCATTCCTTAGAGAAAGATATAACAGTTTTATCCTTTTTTCCAAGGATAGCAGCGGTATATTTCTCTTTGGTGCTTGCACTTTGAATACCCGTTGTTGTAGCCTTTTTTTTACATGAAGCACTGTCTTCCAAACACTGTAATGAAAAACATACAAACTCCATAGCTAGTTAAATACACAAAATGCATGGTGTAAGCACCCACCCTAGGATTCCCAAAACAAGTTTTGCCAAGTATCCAAGAACAGTCAAGGCCCAGGAAGTTTCCGCCTGAAATGTCATAGCAAAGGGTAGGGGTGAGTATTCGATTAAGTCGTGTAAAAAGTTTTGAGTTAATCTAATTGACAAATCTTATTTTATCATTCAAACTTTATTTAAAAAAATTTTGAGTTTGTTCGAGCTTTTATACAGATTTAACATGGTTCTCCTACTACCATGGATGTCATGTCTTAGTCTCCAATCAGTAAAACTGAAAAATAATACGGTTGATAAATAGTGTTTTTTTATAATGTTAGTGATTTGTACCAAGGGACAAAAACCATATAAATTACAACATTTTTAAGTAACCTTTGGAAAGTTTTGTTGGTTTTTTTTGTTCATCCAGGAAAAAATGTGCGACTTGAAAAAGATCGCACAATCTTTTTATTAATCAATGGGAAGGAATAATTTGTAAAGAGTTGTAGTTGAAGGACTAAATTAAATAAAATAAAAATTTGAGTGACCAAATAGCTAAAAGAGAAAATTTGTTGTCAAAAAGAGGAAGTGAAGTTGCATAGGTATTCTACAGTGACCGAAGAGCTTGTAATTCAAATTTGATAAAAAATGAAATTAAAATAAAAGAGAAATTGACGAAATAAAAAAATGAGGCAAAATTAAGGGACTTAATTATAAAAAAGAAAATTTGTAATAAAAAATAAACTGAAGTTACATAAGTATTTTACAGGAGTTGAAGAACATGCGTTTTAAATTTAGAAATCACGCAGAGTTGATGTATTAAATTGCAAAAAGAAGAAATTTGTTGTCAAAAGAAGGAATAGATGTTACTTAGGTATTGTACAATGGCCGAGGAACATGTGGTTCAAATTTGGTCAAAACAGACTTAAAATTGAGGATGAATTGAAGAAACAAACAAATCAATGACCAAATAGCAAAACAAGGAAAGTCTGTTTTCTCGTTTTTAAAATTGGTAATATTTGAATTCGAACTCGAGAACGACCTACTAATTCGAATTGACTCGAATAACTCTAATAATTCGAAGTAGAAAACGATTTTTTTAATACAATAATATTGATAGAAGGGGAGGGGGGAGAGAAAAGGTGGGGGACATCCGGTATAGGACCGTAACCAAGGGTCATGCCTATACAAAGTTCCCCAGTTTATTTTAGATACCTTTTCTCCTTGAGGGTACACCTCTTCCAAAAGTTTTACGTCTTCTTCTAGCTGAAGCAACTCCTGCAGATTTAATCAACAATGTAAATAGCCACAAGTCATGAACAATAGAAAATATGTGACAACTATTTCTATCACTCATAACCCTAAAACCCAGTATTAACTCCAACTCAAAATGGGAGCTAATAAACAGACAACATTAGAAGCAGAGGGGCCTACAACTCAATAACTCATAACATACCTTCTCCACAGCCTTAACATTTTTACGCCACTTTCTACCCTTGGAGCCACTTTTTTCTTCCTGACGAAGGGCATCAGCCGCTTTCTTCATTTCCCTTGCCCTTTTACCAAGTTCAGTTGCTTCCTATAATATTGATTAAAACGATGGCCATGAGCTATTGCAACTTAATCTTCAAATATCAATACTATTTTCCGACTCTAGTGCAATAAAAAAGGAAAAAAAACCTTAATATATTGTGAGCGAGTGATAACAGTCTTCGGACGGCGTACAAATGCAGCGATAAGCCCAAGAGGCAAAGAAGCAATGCCTACGCCACCAAATATCTGTCCAGAAATTTCGAAATGTAAGCAATATAAACATTCACTACAACTCCATTAGCAAGAAATTCAATACCGAGAAAAGAACTGATCCAACAATTGTGGCAAGAGCAACAACATATTCTGGAAAGGTAGTACGCATAGTCCATGTTTTCTCTGATGAAGCATTTGCGGTATATGCAGAGCACTGTAACCCAAGAGAAACAGAAGGTAAAACGACGAGCTTAAACAAAACCAAATAAGTAAAAAACCACAATATTCGACTAACCGCAAGTGCTCCACTGCCACCTATACATGGCTGACCGAAAGAAAAATTCCAATTACTTGTGAAGTTAGTAGTGGCAGAAGGCAAGTGCCTAACACTAAAATCCACCTTTCCAACTTTCCCTGATATACCATAAAAAAGGGATAAAATCAATGGTACGCCTGCTAAAATAAAACTGAAAAGTAACACACTCACAATCAACAAATGTAAAAAAGCAATTTGCTTAGTTCTACCAGGCCTGCACATGTACAACTTTTTCTTTTCTTTTGGCTAATATCTTCTGATTGTAAAAGCACCTTTAATCAAAATTCGATTTCGGAATCGGACCATTAACAGAACAGTCTAGTGATCAATATTGTTCCTATTCCTAAATTAACAGTCACCTCAAATGCTCAATATTTCCATGGCAAGTAAAACAACTCACTGATTAAAGGGGAAACGCCATTAAAATTGAATTAAAAAGGGGGGAAATGAAAGCCTACCATATAGAATTCCAAGCAAGAGAGCACAAACTATTGCCGCTGTCACAACCCATAGCAACGCGCTCTTTATACGTTTCCCAACACTCCTGCAACCAAAACCAAATGGATAAAATAAAATTTTTAAAAATAGAAAAATATATCAATGCCATCTAGACCTCACAAACTTAACTTGAAACTCGAACCGAAACCCAATATCGATCCGGACATAATGATTCGAAACCCGAAATAAATTAAACCGAATTCGACTTGAGTTTTAGTGAAATAAAAATGGACCCGAACCAAAGGCAACTGAATCAAAGGCAACTCGAAATAAAAAAAAAATATTAAAAGAAATAAAGAAAGATCGATGTAAATTGTCGCGCAACTTATCAAAAAGTCAAATATACTTATTTTATAAAGTGGGTGTAAAAAATTGACTTAACCTAAAAACCTCATTGAAACTGACCGATCTTCTATTAACACAATATTAATCCAACCCAAAATCAACCGACTCAACCCGAAACATCACATTCTCGAACTAAAACCGAACTCGACCCGAACCAAATATAATCAAACTCAAAATGATTTCAATGAATCATAACAATCGAACTCATACAAGCACGTACTTGTCCTGGTCTCCTTCGTAGTAGAACATAGCGAAGGGGATCACGAAAAAAACGAGCACAGCATCGGCGATATAAACTGCGAGCCAAAGCTCTTTCATAGGCAAGGTGAGATTACACGCGCCATTGTATATCGCGTGCCGACATGCCTGCCGGTTGGCGACATCAGCCGGCAACATGAGTATGGAAATGGCTGCGATGGAGAGGCCGACAACGACGATGAATTTGGGGAAATACGCTTGGTTAGCGTCGTCCGGGTGCTGATAATTGATAAGGAGGTAGACATTGATTAACAACACTAGCACACACACGATTACGGCGACGATCAACAGAGCGAGATTGAAATCGCCCATCGCTTCTAAGCTATCGATTCGAAATCAAATAAGCGCCCCGGTTTTCAACTCTTCCAATTTCGAATTCCAAAAATCTGCGATTTTTTTGTAGATCGGATCTGAGCTTCGTTCTGAAAAATCCGGTGACGGTGAAGTGATGGTTGGAAGATGAAATGACCTTTTTACCCGTGAAATGAACTTGTTTAGTGGCGGAATAAAATGCTCAGGAAATGGGGTTTAATGTAAAATCAATTTGT
Organism: Hibiscus mutabilis; assembly: GCA_019671005.1. NCBI lineage: Eukaryota > Viridiplantae > Streptophyta > Magnoliopsida > Malvales > Malvaceae > Hibiscus > Hibiscus mutabilis. The sequence goes on along the minus strand of CM033738.1, from coordinate 11,206,065 downwards.
AGGCTGTCTGAAATGAGACAAGAAGCATTGGTGTTTGGTTTGATAAACTGAATGATTAAAGAAATTGGAAGTTCAGTAATTTAATAGTTATGCTCTAACTGACTTAACTCCCAACTCCCAAATATAGGAAACCACTTGGCGGAATTTTTGAGCTTTTTATTATTATTTAAATATTATGAATAATTTTTTTTTAAGTTTATATGTATTTTAGCTTATGACTCAGTATATGGAGTTTGTCTCGATATTTATTGTAATTTTTACTGAATACTAATGGTAGTTATAATTCTATTTTTGAATACGAACTGAAAATGTCAACGTCATAAATTATTATAATTTACACGATTTTAAAATTATATTGAATTAATTAGCCTTCATATTTGTTTATTTTAAAATTGTCAGAACTTGAGTAATTATATTTGAGTTGGCCAAACTGTTCATCTTTATTTTCTTTTTAGATTATTAGTTCTAGAGTCACTAGGAACACATCATTTCTTTCTTAGAGTCTCTTTTCCTCTAAGTATGATTATGATTAAATTTAAAATTTGTCAAAAAAAATTATCAGCTACTAAAAACTGTTTAGACAAAAATATTGAAATCAACTAACTATATCTTTAAAATTTTAAATCATAATATTCATTTTCAATCATACATGCAAAATGTCACTTTTGATAATAAAGACAAATAAACTTGACATGTCACTTTTGATAATAAAGACACAATTAAACTTGACATGATGAATATAATAAGTTGTCTTCATGCGCCAATGCCAAAGATATATGGAATAAGGTCGAAGTAAAAAATATAAGACATAATACTAAAAAATGCCCTTAACGTTTGACTAAATTGTCATTTTGGCTTGTATTCTTTTTTAAAGCAATTTAGCCTCAATATTTTATTTTGGGTCCAAATGGCCCATCTGCGGATGAAAACCGTTAGTCAATCAACGATAAATGGCTTGAAATGATATGAAAAACCTACATCAATCAACAAATAATTTTATAAAATTATATAACACATAAAATATATTTTTTTAACGTGTCATTCTGTTAAATCATTTCAAGTTGTTTATCGTCAATTGACTAATAACGTTCATCCGTAAAAGGGCTATTTTAACCCAAAGTAAAATAGTAAGGGCTAAATTACATTAAAAAAAGAAAATAAGGTAAAGTGACAATTCAGTCAAACATTAGGAAGATAAATGTCGGTTTCCTTACTTTCAATTATGAAAATTTTAAAATGAAATTTGATGAAGACAACAAAGCAATGTCCAATTGTTTTATTGTCACTATCAACACGCTCAAGAAGTAAGATTAGACATATCCCAACAAAGAAGTTGTGAGAGATGTTTCATAGCTTAGCATAGTTTTGGCAAGCTGTTGCAATCCTATCGTGTGCAGTGGAGGATCATTAATGGTGTTTCCCGCCAAGAGGGACGATAAAGGTGAACTGTGACCTGCTTACGACAAGGTGTCAAAATCGGCAGCTGGCGCTATTATTGTACGAGATTTCATCAGGAACTTCTTAATAGGGAACGTGGCGACTTTTTTTAGCCTCATTCGCGTCTTCTGCAGAAGCCTTTGCGGTTAGGCTAGGAACAATTCTTGCCTCAGAGAAAGGATTGGTCAATGTCATTATTGAATCAAATAGTATTGGAATCATTAACAGGCTGAAATCTAAAAAACTTTCGGCTTGTGAATCGGCGACAATCGAAGAGGACATTTTGAATTTATCTCTTTTGAATCCTTTATTTTCTCTCTCTTTTATTCATCGGTCGTGTAATAAAGCGGCCAATTGGGTTGCGAAAGCCTTTAAGGTGAATTCGTGTTCGCTCGATTGGACAACGAACATACCTACTGCTTTGAAATATTTGTTGTAATTTGTTGAATTAAAATTTGTAATTGTGGATACATATGTAAAATGTATAATATTATTATAAAGTATGACACAAAATTAAGTAATCAATTATGTTAGTCATGTCAAAGGTATTAAAGTGTCATGAAAATAAAAGTGTAGATACCATAAGATATAGTTATAATTCAATGAGGGGCAAAATTATAAATACTTAATAGTTGATTTATTAAATCAACTATATAAAAAAGTAGTGGTCTACAAGAAATAGGTTAACTTATATTACTCTTGTCCCCGTCAGAAAGTTTTTATGACAAGGTTGACCTATATTCTTGAAAGATTACAATCATTTTCTAGGCGATCTTCATCAAAAGATTCAAGGTTTCTAGTGTTGGTTATATCCCACATTGGGAGGGTAAATCCATTGGGAAGGGTATTTAAAGAGTCTTCCTTGCCATCCCTTGTTGAATGTGCTTAAACAACTCTCTCGCATGTGTGTGCCGCTGCCACCGTTCGTTTGTCCATTCGGTTCGTGGTCATGAAAATATGTGTCTTAGACACGTCCACGTGCGTTTTATCTTTTTGGGGAAAATTCAGAATAATTTGTTTAGAATTTTTTAAAAAAATTTGATATGAGAATTCTTGAACAAAATTTATAGGCGCTTTATTACAACTGAAACATTTTAAATCAATTGTAAATTAGTCTATAATTTATTTGTTAATTAGAATAAAATTGAAATTAATCTGTCGATTAATTCTTGATTCTTATCATATAATTAATGAGGTTTAATTTCAGTAGTTTGACTAGTCGTTAAACTCGAAAATGAAATCAGTGTTTATGACTGATTCAATTTGCCTTTTTAACCCCTGTGTAAAACCTATAAATAGAGAGGGTTTTGAGAATTTTAGATACATCTTAAGCAACCACAACATTTGCTTTTGCGAAATTCTCTACTTTCAAAGTTCTCTCTTTTATTCTTTCGGTGAGAAGAGCAATTCCACCTTTATCCACTCTGATCTTTGGTGTACGATTATTCGGAGCTACCATGTTAATCTCGTGGGGCGATCGCCTACTATAGCGATTACACACATCGAGGCGAAATCGTTTTTAGGGTAGTGGTTTATACCACGACACAATTTCTTTATCTTCCTTTTATTTTGTTTATTATTATCCAATAAGTGTTAATGGTTTGATCTTACAGTTTATCATTATCCATCTAAAAATTCATGTATCGATGTGTTTCTATAAAAATGTTATGGATTTACTTTGGTCACTCTAATGCCAACTTATGAACCAATGTATCAAGATGGTTTAAAAAAGGATTTGCATATTGTGTTGTATGCATGTAATGCTCTTCAAGCTTTGCAAACGAAATGTTCATGCATGGAAAGGTTTAAATTGAGGTTTCATATATGAAATTATACGTATGGTCTTGATACATGTTTTGCATATGGTTTGACATCCATACGAAAGAGATTTATAAGCGTTTGGAAAAGCAAAGTATGATTGGTTATTTGGTTTTAAACTTGGTTTTACATAACTGTTTAAAAATGTATTGATGAGTGTTTTTGAGCATTCCTCACTAAGCATATCGTGCTTACGCTCCATTCTCATCCTTGCAGATAAGTGAGCTTTTGGAGGCAACATTTGATCAAGAGGATAACTAAGGGCTTGTTTCTTTTACAAGTATGGTTTTATAATTGGTTTTGTAGTAATAAAGGGCAATGCGACTACGAGTGTTTGAGGGTGAAAAGGAAGCTTGGGAAAATTTATGCATGTTTGGGTAGATATCATGACTATAGGTCTACCTTGATGACTTCTTTTGATTCTATGTTGGTCATGCTTTTATGCTTTGGTAGTATTTCGATGATGTTTAGTTTAAATGATGTTTACATGATGATTGGGGTATGTTTGACTGAGCCTAGATGTCATATATTTGGCCAAGAGTGAGGTGTTTTCTGTTTGGACATGTTTCTCTATTGGTTTTGGACTTGTTCAATGTTGTTGAGGGTGAAAAGGAAGCTTGGGAAAATTTATGCATGTTTGGGTAGATATCATGACTATAGGTCTACCTTGATGACTTCTTTTGATTCTATGTTGGCCATGCTTTTATGCTTTGGTAGTATTTCGATGATGTTTAGTTTAAATGATGTTTACATGATGATTGGGGCATGTTTGACTGAGCCTAGATGTCATATATTTGGCCAAGAGGTCATTACAGGTCCAATCGTACCGATAAGGGTAACCTAGGATCGGTACGCATGCTTGTACAATGCTCAGATGTCTGAGAATTACAATAGGATATTGATACGTGTAGCTGCCATATTAGTACGCCCTTGTGGAATTAATACCAGGTACCGGTAATTGGGGTACCGTATTGGTACGTGTTTTAGCTGCTATAATACTTTGTTTCTAATTGGGGTACCGTATCGATACGAGGGAATTTTTCTTTGGCTTGGGGATCGGTACGATGCATGCGTATCGACACGCCTTTGTAAAAGGGCTACTATCGGTACGAGAATGATCTGTATTGGTATGGTTTATGGTAATATAGTTATTTGCCTATTGTAATTTGATTCTTTGCAAATTGGTAACTGTTTTATTTAATGTTCAATTCATTTTGATTTTGTGATCCAATCTTGCTGTATTTTCACATAAAGACATGTAATGAACTTAATTAAAGGTCAGTAACATTGAAATGAGATTGGACCCTTTATTTATGTGAAATTATGTTTTGGTCCCTAAAGGGGTTAATCATGCGATCGAATGCTTGTTATGTTTTCTTCTTTTGTTTGTTTCACCATAGGACTTAATAAAGCACTTAGGCAAGATAAAAAGAAAAAAATTGGATCGGTTTAGGAGGTTTAGTTTAGGTTTGCTTCGGCAAACCTAATGTGCCTTGCGTAATTCGGTCTTTAACGTGTCTTGCGTAATTCAGTCTTTTCAACTGGGTCGGGTTATGGGGGTTACATGGAGTGTTCGGTATCTTGATATGAGGTTTACCTTTATTCAAATTTATTATTATGGTTATCTTTTAATTTGATTGAAAGATAAAATTAAGGCAAAAATTTTGAAACAAATAAATTCATATTTTAGCTTCAAATGTCTAATATTTTAATGGATTAATTGAAACATAATGTCACCAAAATGACCACTTTTGTGTAGATTAATTTATTTAAAATATCAAGATGTTTATGGGTTTTTGTAATTCATGTGTTTATTAATTGGCCTAGAGGAAAGTTATTATTTGACAGAATTACAACAACTGTGGCGATAGATGTGTGACAATTATAAGGTATTTTATGTGAGCAATACGTTAGTCCAAAGATTATTCTACTGTTTGGCATAGTTTATTGTCAATGCTTGATTTCTACAACAAGAGTACCACTTACATTTAATATTATTGTCCAAAGACTTGATATTAATGTTGTGCTTGGTATCTTGAGGGGAACTGGCCATTATTTTGAATTTATTTGTTTATTTATGAATATTTATGTGAGCTTGTTTTTATTTTATTTAATTATTTTTGTTCTATATTTAGGTAATTTATCTTTTCTTTTACAATATCTGTTAATATACATTCTACACTCATGTTTAGTGAAACTAATTTCAAGGAATAAAAAAGGCACTTACATATTGTTTTTGATGGTTGTATGAACATAGACTTTGCACTAAGGAAAGAACTACTTGTATCTCTCACTGCGGTAAGCACCTATAAAAGGTATTTTGAGATGTGAGATCGTTCGAATCGCATAAGTCTAATGATCATAAAGCACAACATTCTAGATGTCTTTAGGAGCAAAAATCTAAAGAGATTACTCATACTAAGGGTTTTCTAGACGAAATTAAGAAATATTTTACCCAAAACATTAAGGTTAAGATATCACTTATGCCTTTTTTGATGTCTATAAAGTATAAGGGTCAAGGAAAAGTGAGCGAGTACACTATGAAAATGTTTAATATTGCTTCAAAATTTAAGACACATAAGATCAAACTTTCTAACAATTGTTTGTTCTTATGCTTTTGGTACCGCTTCCTATACAGTTTAACCAATTTAAAAAATAGTTACAATTGTCAAAAGGGGAAGTAGGCTCTAACTGAGCTCGTTTCTCATTGTGTTAAAGAGGAAGAAAATTTGAAGCATTATAAGTGTAAAAGTACTCATTTGGTTAGTGCTCATTTTGTTATTGTCTCTAAGAATAAAGGCAATAAAATAAAATATTAGAATAAAGTTGCTAAGGGTCTAACTCAAAAGAAACAACAATAAGGTACAAGGGGTTGATTTCTTTTGTAACAAGTTAGGACATATGTGAAGTAATTAAACTTTAAAAGTGAGCAACTAATTCGGTTATTTTGAGTGATCCATGGGCTGTTTATGATCCCACAATCATGAATTATTTAAGGAGAGATTTATAACATTTTTTAGGATGTTGAGTTTGAAGGGAGGAATAAGGTTAGATACGTTGCTATTGAGGAGGAATTAGATTATAATTTAATTCCTACTATCATTTTAGACGATGTTTAGGTTTCCACACCTATCATTAATCAAGAAGTGAATCAAGTACCTGAGCAAAATAATGTTGAACAACTCCTATTCAAGATAAAGTAATTGTTTCAGAATAAAAAACTCAACAACCTCAAAAAAGTGTCATTAAAAAGGTCTATTTGAGGACGAAGAAATACTATTTGAGATTATTATATTATATTTCTTCAAGAAAATAAGGATAACAATGAAATGATAAAATATGACTCAATCATTTTTTTTATCAAACCATAAAAGTTCTAACTCTCAAAAGTGGATTGATGTCATTCAAGAAGAGTATAATTTTATGTTAGACAATAAAGTTTAAGAACTTGTCTCATAACTTGAAGGTGCAAACCAATTGGTTGTAAATAGATATTTAAAACCAAGAAGGATGCAAATGGTAATATGGCTAAGTATAAGTCATGTCATGTATTTAAAGGATATACTCTAGAAGAAGATATTAATTTTGTAGAGACTTTCTCTTCAGTTTCATTGAAAGATTTTTTCAAGATAATCATGAAGCTTATTAATAATTTTAATCTTGAGCTATATTAGATGAATGTTAAGAATGTGTATTTCAATGGCAACATTGATAAAATAATTTATACGGTGCAATTAAAAAATTTGTGTTTGGTGATACAAAGTCAATGATATGCAAATTAAGGAAATTCATCTATGGGCTTAATTATTTATCTCACCAATGGTATTACAAATTTCACAAAGTAATTATCTCGTTTGGTTTTGGGATAAATTTGGTTGATGAATTTATATGTTACAAGTTCAGTGGCAGTAAACCAAGTGATACTCACATTGCTAAAAAAGATAAATTTAGTCTTACTTAATGCCCTAAAAGTAACCTTGAAATTTAGAAAATTCAAATGATTCCATATGCATAAGCTATTGAGAATCTAATTATGCTCAAGTATGTATACGTTCGGATATTGCATACACTGTTAGAATGTTAGACATATATTTAAGCAAATCTAGTATGGACCACTGGATAGCAGCCAATAGGGTTATGAGATATCTTTAGAGAATAAAAATTACATGCTCACATATCGGAGTTCTAGTAAGTTAGAGATCATCAAGTTTACAGGCTTCAATTCTATTAGAAAATTTAGAGTGATTGTGTGTCTATAGAGCATGTTGGTACAAACTTCATAATTGTGCGCTTATTAAGAAACTATCACCCTAGGTCTTTTATGTAGGTGTAATGTTATTTAAGGATATTTAGTTTTAGTGGTAGTTTGTAATTTTAAAAAATACTCATTTGTTTTAGACACAATTTCGATTACTTCAGTTTAAGGATATTTTAAGATTATTTTCTGCAGAAATAAAGATCTTTTGGTTTATGCACACTCTGAATGCAGTCAAGTTTGATCTCACTACGGTTTATGAGGATCAGTTGGAAATAAACATGTTCGATTCACATTTCATGTAATTTTTTCATGCTACACATCCATGATTGATCTATGTCATTTGACTATATTTGTGTATGTGACCATTGATGGGTCTAGTCATGATTGATATGGCAAAGGCTGCTTTGATCCTATATGGATATAGTTGATAGATGAAATTGTTATAGAATACCTATTATATAATAGCAAATTTTGAGCTCATAAAATTATACATTTATCAGGAAACATATGTTGCCCAAGTGGGAGATTGTTGGGATTAAAATCCATAATTGTGGGCACATATGTAAAATGTATGATGCTATTATAAAGTATGACACAAAATTAAGTGACCAATTATGTTAGTTGTGTCATAGGTATTAAAGTGTCATCGAAATAAAAGTGTAGATACCATAAGATACATTTATAATTCAATGAGGGACAAAGTTATAAATACTTAACAGTTGATTTATTAAATCAACTACGTAAAAAGGTAGTGGTCCCCAAGAAATAGGTTACCTTGTATTACTCTTGTCCTTGTCAGGGAGTTTTTATGGCAAGGGCTAACCTATCTTTTTGGAAGATCACAACCACTTTCTAGGCGATATTCATCAAAAGATTCAAGGTTTTTAGTTTACTGATATATTCAGGTTCGCTTCCGCATTCAGCTTATTGTTCTTGATGATTTGACATGATAAATCCTGGTTGTTAGGCTTCATATTAATTTATGGTTTGGTTCTAACATAATTCTCTTGTTGTGGTTATGAAATGGTCTTTGATAAAAAAAATGAGATAACACTTAAAGAAGAAAAACAAAAGTTGGTATAGCTTTTAAAGTCACTATAATGAAAAAGAAGTAATTCAAGTAAAAAAAGTGGATGAAAATTAAAAAAATGGAAACACTTCATGAGATCAAACAAAAAATAAATGGTTTTAAAGAAGATAAAAAATAAAATTTAAATTTAAAACGGCTATCTCATCATTTGCAATAAGTGCAAGAAACCGAGACATATTATACTTGTTCTCATATGAAGAAAAAGGGACCAAACAAACAAATGTAGATGTTTTATATTGCTACACGAAATGATGAAGAGTATTTTTGACGATGAAGACCAATAAATGGAAACCTTTGTCTTATAACCTTTAAAGATGATTCGAAAGTAACTTTTAACTTATTTGAATCAACTTTATAGGCTTTTGATGTGTTAATTTTCCATTTTTTTGTTGTTTTAATTTTTCTAGACACAAAGGTCTCCCAAATTTTAAGAAAATGATTAAAAGGCATTAGTCCTTAAAGGATTTATTACTTCTAAAAAATAATGATATATTTTGAAATGAATACAAAAGATGACTGAAATTATAGAAATTAATGTAAATGGACATAAAAGATTTTAGGTATTGAATTTGTATAAATGTCTGAAGTAGGTGAGTTGATGCTATGATGAGAAAAGCAAATGAATAAATATGGTTTAGATCAGGGGCGATTTAAAGATTTAGAAGCTTGTACAACTTGTTAAAATGAGATCCTTAATTTTAAAAAATAAATGTTTGTAGAACTTAATTTAATAAAAAATTAGAAGTATGAGTGAAAACCCTAGTGATTCGCCTGCCTCGGCGTTTGTTCTGTTGCCGTCTGGGGCTTCGGGCGGCCCTCTCTCATATGACATAATTATTCTGACTAATATAGTGGTGCTCGAGCGTGATGTTGGCGATAGGGAGTTCGCGGGGTTCTTTCTCTAGTGGTGCCCCAGAGGAAAAGCTTCGCTAGGGAAAAAAGGTAGTAACTTGGATAACCCTAGTGATCGTGAAAGGGGTTCTTTCTCTAGGGTCTGCTAATGTTGGCGATAGGCTGATGGGAGATGGTGTTGAGGCCGTTGGCTCTGTTATCGAATAGGGAGTTCGCGAAGGGGTTGTGCCTGCAGAGGCTGGTGTGGCTTTGAATAATGCTGCGATCCCGTTTAATAATATCGGATCTGATGCCAATGCTTCTAAGCCCTCTTTCCGTGATTTGTTGGTAGGGGAAGCTGCGGTGCCCAAGCAGCAACGGAGTATCAGTGACCTAGATGTCAAAGTGAGGATAGAGGATGTTCTTCTTGGAGGGGACAATGTTGTGCCGAAAATAAGATTTTCGGATAGAGTTCATGACGCTATTGATGAGAAACTTGCAAGCTCTATGATCATTCGCTTACTGGGAAAGTCTATTGGCTATCAGGAACTTTTTAATCGGATTCATTCTTCTGTGGAATCCTAGCGGAGAGATCAGCCTTATCGATCTTGATAATGTATACTACCTTGTTCGTTTCGCGCATGAGGAAGACTTTGCCAAGGTCCTAACTGGAGGTCTGTGGGTGATTTATGGAAGTTATTTAATGGTCTAGTCCCAGAGTAGGAGTTTCTCTACTTTTGCTACGTATCCTTCTCAAATTATGGTATAGGTTCATCTTCCCAAATTGCCTTATAACTATTATACTAAAAGTCTATTTAGATATATTACAGGGGCTATAAGTCAGGTTGTCCGTATTGATTATAACACCACAGAAAGGTGAAGAGGGAGTTTTGCGCGACTTGCAGTCATAGTGGACCTGGATAAATCGTTGAAGCCTGGCATTATTATTGATAGGTTGCGGGTAGATCTTGAATATGAGAGTTTGCCTACTATTTGTTGCTCTTGCGAAAATTTTGGTCATGTAAAGAAAGCATGTGGTCAAGTGGTACAATCTAATGATGGCACTGATACTGCTTCCCCAGCCAGTAGAAACCCTAAGAAGTATTTTGGCCCTTGAATACTAGTGGTCATGAGGGATGCCTCGCAAAGAGCCCTCTGTTGAAAAGGAACAATCTAGCAGGAGTCAGCATCGAGACTCTCGCTTTGTTTCGTTGTTGGATGTTCAATATGAGGTGGTAGACCTTGAGGCTTCAGGTCAGGAAAGTGCGACAACTGTTACTAACAAGGATCAACAAGGTGCAATAGCAATGATGCCTAAATCAGTTCAGCTGTAAGCAAGAGGAGCATAGGGTTTCTAATGTTAGTGGTTTTTTTTTTTGCAAAAGGGGTTGGTCATATGACGAACAATCAGGGTGTGACACCGATAGCAAACAAGGATGAGAAAGGCATTGCAATGTTTGATTATGGTTGGTGTGGATCTGGTAGCATCGAAAGAAAGGGTGGTAAAGGTTGATTCTTCTTTGAATAGGGAGAAACATGTTGCGGTTCAAGTGGGAAATAACAGTGACAGGCCAGCTTTGTGGGAGCGTAATGGCAGGATACTCCCACAGTCAATAAAAGGTTCGAGCGGCAAAGGGGCTTCCAAGTCTGTGCCTGGGGTTAAAGGGATGCAAAAGACGACATCAAAGTCTAAGAAAAGAGACATAGGGTCCTCCTAAGACTGGACTTGTAGAATGTGTCTCTACCTTAGTTTCGAAATCGGACCAAGCTCATTCTAGTGAAACTAGATTATGGAGGGAGGTTGCACCACCTTTGGTAGACGAAAACCTTCATGTTCAGTGGCAGGAGGACACGACATTCGATCAGAAAGAGTCAGGTAACATGAAGGTTCTGGCCTGTCTTCTTTTTTCATTATTTTTAAAATGGTTAAGTTGATCTTTTGGAATATTTAAGGGGCTCTAGACCCCGGTCTCAATAGATATTTCAGATTATTGGTTCGTAAGCATTATCCTGACATTGTAGCTTTAATGGAACCTTGTATCAGTGGCAATCTGGTTGATGAGTTTATTCGGAAGTTTGGTTTTGATTTCTCTTACAGGGTCGAAGCTAATGGGTTCTTAGGTGGTATTTGGGTGTTGTTAAAGGACTCAGTTCAGTTAGATATTCTTGTTGTCTATGATCAATTTATTCATGGGTTGTGTTCACCTTCGGACGGAGGTCGCAGCTTTTTCATCACCTTTATCTATGCTAGTCCTAATTGTTAACTCTTTAAAAATACTATTTTTCATATATAAATTGACATGCTTTTGCTTGACTTTGAATACATATTTGTGCATTTAGCTAGTAGAATCATGCATTTGAATCTAGAAGATAAGGAGTGTTTTCTTTTGCGAGAGTAAGGGTGCATTTTCTTGCCTTGGTGGTAGGTTAGGAGCAGGACAGGCTTGGTAGAACAGAGTAGGACAAGAGCAAGAAGCCAGAGAAGCAGAAGTGAAATGCCAAGTTGCAGTTGGAAATGTTGGACGAGAATTGCCAAGCTCGATTGGCAAAAGATGGACGATCGATGCCCTGTCAAGTAGCCAATAGTCAAAGTACACGTTAGCCCCAAAATTCAAAAGAAGGATAAGATGATAACACGTCTATTCTAGTGTGTAACTAACTTTCAAGTTTCAAACCCAATCTAGGGTTTTCACGCGTGCCTGTTTAATGAGAGTCGATCCATGAGCCAAAAAGGTTGCACCGTGGTAAAAGAGAAAGCTAGAGGGCAAACGTGGTTTGACCAGGCTTAGACCGAGAGATCTAGATTCATTGAAGGGCTGTATTGACGGATCCCTTTGTTTGCCCATTTCTCTTTATTTTTATTTTCTTTAAAATGGTGATGTTAAGAAACGATGATTTGTGGATGGACCCCCCAACAATGAACTAATTCTGTTAAGTAGGCTGGCGATGCTTTTGCGATAAACTCTTAGTTGATTTTTAGTTTTTAATAATTGAATGCTTTGGAATTTTCTTTGTCTATCTGCTAGTGCTTTATTTTCTTAAATTCTTTATAGACGAAAATTGGCATTGCATGCATATTATTACTTAATATCTTAATAGGCTTAGGGGATAACGTTTAATTGCTAGGTACTAAGGAGAGAAACTTCGACAGAAGATGTTCAGGTAGATGAGCTTACTTCAGAAGTAAATCTACCCCTTATGAGTAAAGATTAAAACTTCATCAAGTTAATTTATGAAAAACATCGCTATAGGCATATAGGGGTTAATCGTGATTAACTTAGGGTATTGCTATCGACAGAGGCAATACTAACCTTAAAATCTGCTCGACAATAAAACCAAAACTGGAAATTATTAACTACTGTCTTAACTAGTGTAAAATCTAGGCATCCCTTGCCAACGCTTGTCATCCATTTGAATACATCTATTTGCCCACCTATCTGCACTTTCGCGCACTTTCGCTGCATCTTTCTTAATTTATTTTCTAAGATCAAAATCCAATACCTCATTCAAACTCAGTTGTTCCCATTAACAAGTAAAATAACATGGCATTTAATTCCTGGACAATCCCTGTGGATATTATACTCAACTTATTGCTGTATTACTTTCTGACCGTGTATACTTGTACAAAAAAGACCTACAATTGGCATTATTTCCCTGCCTATACACGTTAATTCATCAATTTTTTGCCAAGTGTTAGCGAGTCGACAAGTTTTTGGCACCGTTGCTGGGGATTGCAATGGAATTTTTTGTTTTAATTTTTTTGCTTATTTTTGTTCATTTTACTTATTTGTTGTGTTTGGTGTATCACCAGGAGCCGCGTTGCAGAAGAAAATTGGCCATACGACCTAGAGATTAAAAGAACCCTATGCAGATTGAAAAGAAAACTTCGAGAAATGGCTCGTAACGGAAATATAATGGATGGTGTCATAAAAATAAGGAGAATCCACCGATAAATAATGATATACCACCTACATCTGTTGTTGCTGTTGAAAATATTGAAGAGAGACCTAGTAGAGAACACTTGGCACCAAACATTGACAATTTGATGCCAGGGCTAATTGGTCCCGAGGTAAATGCAGTTAATTTTGAACTTAAAGTAATGATTCAAACGCTATTGAATATAAGTCAATTTGATTGATCGCCTACTAGAGACCCATGACAATATTTGAAGCAATTCATGAAAGTTTGCCAACTATTTCAGCAACCTGGTGTAGTTGAAGAGACAACGAAGTTAAGACTGTTCTTATTTTCCTTGAGAGTTAGAGCAAAAATGTGGCTAAGTTATTTGCCACCTGGTTTAGTTAACTCGTGGGCAGAATTATGCCAGAAGTTCCTTCTGAGATTCCAGCCACCTAAACTTAATGCCAAGCTGCAGAGTGAAATCATTACTTTTAGGCAGACTGATGATGAAACTTTGTCTGATTCCTAGCAGTGTTTTAAGGACCTAATGAGAAGATGTCCCATGCATGGATTTCCTACTTGGACCCAGATGAAGACCTTTTACAATAGACTCAATGCTGATGCCAGAGCTATGGTTGATGCTTCGACAAATAGTTCGTTGCTAGATAAAAATTACATTGAGGTATTTGATATCCTTGAAAGGATTGCCACCAATGATCTTTAATATCCTACTGCTGGACTGGGAACTGGAACAAAAGTTGTTGGAAAATTAGAGCTTGATGCATTATCATCTATGAATGCTCAAATTGCCAACCTCACTAATACAGTGAAAACAATGCAAAAGCCTATTTATATTCAAGACGTAAAAGCATTAGAACCATTTTGCATAATTTTTGGAGAAAATCACGATGTTATTGAATGCCCAGCAAACCCTGAATCGATAAATTTTGTTGGAAATTTCAATCGTAATTTTAACCCACATGCCAATACTTATAACGTAGGTTGGAAGCAGCATCCAAACTTTTATTGGGCAAACCAAGGCGGTAACCAATTTAATGCCCAGCGTCAGAACAAAACTGCACCGTCATGTTTTAACCAGAATGTGATACCACATAAAGCACAAAAATAATTTCCATCAAGGGAAGAGATTTACCCAGGAGAATTCTTTAACAGAGTACATAGAGCGAAATAATGTAAATATTTAGAGTTTAGCGGTATCTATGTGAAACTTGGAAGTTCAGATAGGGCAAATTGCCAATGCACTCAGTAATAGACCCCAAGGGAATTTGCCAAGTGATACAGAAGATGCTCGGTAAAAAGGGAGAGAACAATGCAAATTAGTAACTCTTCGGAGTGGCAAACAATGCGAGACTGAGACATCTGTTAAACAGTCAACTAATTACCAAGCTGAGAAGTTAATTCTAGCAGATGAACCCAAAGCAATAGAAAAAAAAGGCGAGCTCTGATATTGCTAGACAGTAATCTGATGCTAGACCTTAATCTAATGCCAGCACTACTTGGTCAAAAATAGTAGAACTAGCATTTGTTTATCCACCACTGCTTTTTCTACAAAGGCTCTAGAAACACAAGCAAGACAAACAGTTTAAGAGCTTCTTAAAATTCCTTAAACAACTACAGATTAACATACCATTAGTGTAAGCTCTCGAGCAAATGCCCAACTATGTTAAATTCAAGAAAGACATCTTGTCCAAAAAGAAGAGATTGGGTGACTTCGAGACCGTCTCTTTTACTGAGGGGTGCAGTGCAATGATACTCAATCGATTGCCACCAACACTGAAAGATCTGGGAGGTTTCACTATTCCCTGCATCATTGGCAATAGATTCATGGGTAAGGTACTGTGTGACCTGGGAGCTAGCATCAATTTGATGCCAATGTCAGTTTTTAGAAAGCTTGGAATTGAAGCAAGGCCTACTACGGTAACACTTCAGCTAGCAGATCGATCATATGCACATCTCAAGGGTAAAATTGAGGATATGTTGGTAAAGGTAGACAAATTTATATTTCTAGTTGATTTTATCATTTTAGAATTTGAGGTAGATGTTAATATCACAATTATATTGGGCAGGCCATTCTTTGCAACGGGTAGGGCCTTAATTGATGTTCAAAAAGGTAAATTTTCTATGCATATGAATGACCAACATATTATGTTTAATGTATTTCAAGCTCTTAAGTGTGCACATGAACCTGAGGAATGTCAAGTTGTTGAGATGATGAAGTCTATTTTCAATCTGGACATGGCACATATTTGCCAAGATCCAAATGATGATGCTAGAGAACTGGATGATAGAGATAATACGAGCAAAGAATCTGAAAGACCAACCTTGGAGAATAAAATCGTGAGTTATTTTGGAAGACCTGAGCCACTAGAGTTGGCTGGCAGAGAAATCAAGGCACCCAAGCTATCTATTAAGGAGCCACCAGAATTGAAGTTGAAACCTTTGCTAGAACACCTAAAATATGCTTACTTAGGTAAAAACTCAACTTTGCCATTGATCATTGCTACCGATCTAACTAATAATCAAGAAGATCGATTACTGGAGATACTGAGCAATCATAAGCAAGCTCTTGGGTGAAACTTAGCCGATATCCAAGGGATAAGCTTGGCTATTTGTATGCATAAATCATTCTAAAAGATTACCATGGTAGAGCAATCGAGGCCCAGAGAGACTGGACCCGAGCATAAAAGAGGTAGTTAAGAAAGAAGTCATCAAGTGTTTGGATGCTGGGATAATTTATACTATTTTTGATAGCTTATAGGTCAGCCCGATGCAATGCGTGCCAAAGAAGGGTGGAATAACCGTGGTTCAGAACAACAAAGATTATTTGACCCCATCAAGAACCGTCATGGACTAGAAAGTGTCCATGGATTACAATATGCTAAATAATGCCACTCAAAAAGACCATTTTCCAATGCATTTTATCGATCATATGTTAGATAGGTTGGCAGGTAAGGCATTTTATTGTTTCCTAGACGGCCACTCGGGCTATAATTAGATTGCCATTACTCTAGAAAATCAGGAGAAAACTACGTTCACTTGTCCATATAGGACATTCACCTTTAGAAGAATACCCTCTGGATTGTGTAATGCTCCAATAACGTTTCAACATTGCATGATGTCGATTTTCTCAGACATGATTGAAAACAATTTATAAGTCTTCATGGATGAATTCTCAGTTTTGGCAAAGCTTTCGAGGAATGCCTTTAGAGCTTGAAACTTGTTTTACGGAGATGTATTGAAACTAACTTGGTCTTGAATTGGAAGAAATGCCACTTCCTGGTAAATGAGGGCATAGTTCTCATACATAAAGTGACCAAGAGAGGACTGGAAGTAGAGAAAGCAAATGTAGAGGTAATCAAACAATTGCCACCACCCACAAGCGTTAGAGGTATCAGAAGTTTTTTGGGACACGCAGGTTTTTATCGTCATTTTATTAAAGATTTGTCAAAAAATTCTAAACCATTATGCTTACTTTTGGAATAGAATACCACTTTTGCATTTGATGATTCTTGTTTGAAAGTGTTTCAGGAATTAAAAGATAGATTGATTAATGCCCCAATCATCGTAGCACCAGATTGGAAAGAGCCATTCGAGCTTATATGTGATGCCAGCGACTATGCCGTTGGAGCTGTGTTAGGACAAATGCGTGACAAAATTTTCCATACCATCTATTATGCCAGCCGAACGTTGAATAAGGCCCAACTTAATTACACAACAACTGAGAAAGAGTTTCTTGTAGTTGCCTTTGCATTTGACAAGTTTAGATCTTACTTGGTGGGTAGTAAAGTTGTGGTGTACACAGGCCATTCGGCACTAAAACAACTATTGGCAAAGTAGGATGCCAAGCCCAGACTAATTTGATGGACACTCTTGCTATAAGAATTTGATCTCGAAATTTGAGATAAAAAGGAGAGTGAGAATTTGGTAGTTGATCATCTATCATGAATAGAGCATCAACATGAAGATGACAATAATGCTTTTATATGGAATGAGTCTCCTGGTGAGTACTTACTTGCAGTCAATACCATGCCATGGTATGCTGACATAGTCAATTACCTAGTCAGCAATATTTTGCCACTGAGTTTGGCAAGTAATGCTAGAAAATGATTCATGAGAAATGTTCGGCAATATTATTGGGATGAGCCATTTTGTTTAAGCAGTGTACTGACCAAGTGATACGTCAATGTGTGCTAGAGGATGAACATCAAAATATTCTTTAACTCTGCCATACAACACCATATGGAGGTTACTTTGCTGGGATAAAGACAGCATCTAAAGTATTGCAATTAGGATTCTTTTGGCCTATGCTGTTCAAAGACGCCCATTATTTTGCCAAGACATATGATCGATGACAACGAACGGGTAACATTTCTAGCATACATAAACTACCACTCCAGAACATCATGCTAGTAGAACTTTTTAATGTATGGGGAACAGACTTTATAGGTCCTTTTCCCCTATCATTTGGTAACTTATACATCCTCGTGGACGTTGACTACATCTTAAAATGGGTTGAGGCCATTGCTCTGGCAACAACCAACAAACGATGCTAAAGTAGTTGCCAAGTTCTTACACAAGAATATCTTTACTAGATTCAGTGCCTCCAGAGCTATCATTCATGATTAAGGTACCCACTTTAAATGTAATTTAATCATTAAAGCTCTGTGCAGTTACGAAATCCATCAAAGAATTGCCACATCCTATCATCCCTAAACAAATAGCCAAGCGAAAATCTCAAATAAGGAGATTAAGAACATTTTAGAGAAAACTATAAACCCAACGAGGAAGGACTGGTCCTTGAGGTTAGATTATTCCCTTTGGGCATACAGAATAGCTTTTAAAACTTCTTTGAGAACTTTCCATACATGCTCGTTTTTGGGAAGTCATGCCACTTACCAGTGGAGTTGGAGCATCGAGCTTATTGGAAAACCAAGCAGTTTAATAGGGAATAGAGGGCTGCTGGTAAAACACACTTACTAGACTGGAATGAACTAGAAGAATTCAGAACACAAGCTTATGAAAATGCCAAGCTTTACAAAGAACGAACAAAAAGGTGGCATGAAAACAAAATTTTGCCATGGTAGTTTCAAGTTGGGCAAAGAGTTATGTTGTTCAATTTAAGGCTTAAGCTATTTCCAGGAAAACTTAAGTCTAGATGGTCAGGACCATTTGAAGTTGTCAAGCCTTATGCTTATAGAGCAATCGATATCAAGAATTTGAAAACATGGACAACATTCAAAGTAAATGGCCGGAGGTTAAAGCATTATCTGGAGGGACGTCATGAGAATGCCAAGGAAATTATTCTCTTGACAGAAAATCAGTGAGTTGTGTCATCACCATTTGACCATTGTACATAATAGGTTAGTTATATTTTTTTCATTTCAGTATATTTATCATTTATTATTTTTATTTTATCTTTTTGCTTTGAAAGTTTTTTTGTGAATGTTAGTACAAAATACATTGCCAGGATAGTATACCAAAGAAAGGTTGTCATGTGGACATCCGACATTGTGCACCATATGGACTTCGCGTGAGTTAGGCCCAAGAGAGGAAGAATTTTTGCTAGTGCGGGAAAACCTAGATGCCTAGGTTAAATCTTTAAATTTCAAATTTCAACCTTATCACTTTTTACCCTTATCTTTTCCCACGTCGTCACCTCATCCTTACCCCTTAAACCCATCATCATCCCACTTCCCCAAACACACATAACTACCAAACTTATCATTATCCTTACTAAACCTCATCTTTACACTTTCCATTTTTCTCTTCTAACTAATAACCCCCGATTCTCACTTAATTAAAAATTCTTTTTTCATTTTCTCACATGACAAGCAAACCAAGAAACCATCTTTCTTTCAATCTTTGCTCTTTGATCAATTTTTCTCAATAGCATCTTCTTCCGCACCTTTCCAAATTTTCTTCAATGAAAAAATCAAGAAAAAGTATGAGGATAACTTTACAGCTCGCATGTTATGTTATGAGAAGGGTTTTAAATTCAAGAACGAACCTAATTTGGGGTTTTCATCGAAGGCGATGGACATTGTAAAAAAGCATAAATGGGAAGCCTTTTTCCAGTTTCCAGGAGAGGTGGATTCTACCATCATCCACGAGTTCTATACCCACCCAACTTCAAAAGATTTACCTTTTTTATTTGTAAGAGGTATGTGTGTGCATTTTGATGAAGGGTTTATTAATGGTTTGTTTAGTTTTGATGGTATAGATAGGGAACATTCAACGTTCATAGAATTTATGAATACTACCACGAGACAACTACTTTTGAAGGACCTATGTGAACCGGGAACGAAGTGAAACACTTTGTCCAAAATAAAGAGGACTGTAAAGAGATTGACATTAAAACTACAAGAACGGGGTTGGAATCACTTCTTGAAGGCTAATCTGATGCCAACTACGTACAGTGAGACAATTTTCGAGAAGTGTATGACATTACTGCACTCTATTATGGTAGGAAGAAAAATCAATGTAGAGTGTTTGATTGTGGATGAGACCTACAAATGTGCTACCAAAAGGAATGCAAGTTTGGTTTTCCATTCGCTGATCATGAGGATTTGCCGACTGCACAAAGTCCCTCAACTTGATTTTGATAACACTCAAAAGTGCAAAGAAGCCATCACCCCTGCATTGTGGAACCAACTGATTGGTAGAGAAGCCAAGGAAAAAGGTAAAGGGAAAGTCATTGAGCCAGAATATGTTGCCAAGCCTCTAAAGGCGAAACCTACATCGCCAATGCCAGTTAACGCTTTGGCATTACTTTTTCAGATTTACCAATTCTAGGAAATCATACTATAGAAACTAGAGAAAGCATAGAACCAAAATACAGTGTTTTGGTAATATACTAGTACCTACAAACGTGCCTTCAAGACTACTCTTGAAGGCATGTCAGCCAATCCTTTGTCAGACTTTCCTGAGTTCCCATCCAAGCTTCTTGCCATAGAAGGAATGCCAGCCAGTCCCTAGTCTGTTCATACTCCAACATGGCAAATCGATGCCAATGTACCTATTTCACTTGTTAAAGTTGAATCTGCCAAGACTGAGACCTCACAAGAATCTGAAGATGAAGTACATACCAAGATTGTTGTGCCACTTGCTACACATGCTGCACATACTTCTTCCGCCGCTCTTGTAGCCCTCGCTGCATCTGAGCCGGTGCAAATCATTGAGGAAGTTTGTAACATCCTGAAAAACGAGCTAGAAGATTCAGGTGGATTGTTTGAATCAGGTTAGAATTTTTTTGTTAGGCTTTAGCTAATTAATTAATTTTAAAAAATAAATTGGATTTATCAAATTGATTTTCAATTATTTTATCACAACTAATATTTTTGGAAATATATTTAATGAGTTTGTTAAAGGATGAAATTGAGTTTTGAGTAATTTTAATGGGTTGATTTAATATTAAATTCAATAGTGATTATTTTGTAAAAGTTGTAAAATATTAATAATGACAATATTATAAAAATGAGTTGGTAATGACCCAAATTTCAAAATTCAAGGGTCGGGTTAACCTGAGAGTTAGGCCTCGAGTTTGGGCTGAAAGATAAGGCCTTGGGTGCCTTTTGGGCCTGTTTTGTATTGGTGGACTTAAGTTAGGATGTTGTTGAGAGGGTCATTATGGTAAAAATATAATTGGATTGAAATGGTCTTGCGGCTATTTAAATTCTCTGTAGAATTAAAGAGATGGTGAAGTCACCATTGTCCCCCTTGTCCTCTCTCCCACCTATTCTCTTTTCTTACCCAAGGTTGAATGTTCAAGGTTGAATCTTTAAGGTTTTGAGTTTGAATCTCGTTGTGCTCAAGAAGGGAAGTTTATTCAGCATCTTGAGATCTCTGAATCAAGGTAAAAATGGGTAGTTGTGGTAGAAGAAAGGGTTTTAGGTAGGGGTCCTTGGGAAGAA
The DNA here is from genome assembly GCA_019671005.1 of Hibiscus mutabilis. NCBI lineage: Eukaryota > Viridiplantae > Streptophyta > Magnoliopsida > Malvales > Malvaceae > Hibiscus > Hibiscus mutabilis. Next base: position 11,184,800 of record CM033738.1, on the reverse strand, counting down.
CAGAAATGGGGTGTTAGAGGATCTATTCTTGGTATAAATTGTGTTTTTAGATTCCTAATCTCCCCACTAGTGTTGTAACATGTTTACCACCCATATTTTATAGTCAAAGAGCTTGGTGAGCACTCTAAGGTTCAAGGAAAAAGAAAGGCTTGAAGCTGGTGGAATCAAGGTTTTCTAGTGATTCAAGGAAGGTTAATACACTTCCAACTCCTTGTTTCCTGAATATCATAAAGATGATTGCTTTGTATGTCATTTTGGTAATTTAAGTATGCTTGAATGATCATGATGGGTGTTAATGGCAAAATCTAAAATTAATGTTAATAACTTGTAAAACTGGTTGAAACCGACTCTAAACACCTTTCATAAATTATAGGTCGAGTTTTAGGGGTTACCAAGTTAGTTTGGGGGGGGTTAAAGAAGATAAATTTGAACCTCAAACCTGGAAATCTGGGTTCGCCTACATGTACGAGGTGGTTTAGTACCGGTACCCCTGTCTAAAGAAGGAGTCGAGTTATAAAGGGTGTACCGGTACGACTTCTCGAGTATCAGTACCCCAAGCTTAAATATAATTCCAGTAGAATTTTTGTGTATCGGTATGCTAGAGCGCGTATTATTACTATTGTTCCATTGCCTAAAGAAGGCTTTCACGTACCGGTACAAGTAGGTGAGGGAACTGGTATAGGAAGGGATTGGTATGGGGTGTTCGCCTACTAATACTGAGTACCGATATAGAGGTAAGCGTATCGGTACGACTAGAAGATTTATTTCTTTCGAACCTAATTTGAGTATCGGTACTCGTAGAGAAGTACCGGTACCTAGAGGGGGTACCGATACCCATATAGGAGTATTAGTACTAACTGGGTGATCTGCCCAAGAAATTTGAGGTTTAGTTCATTGGTTTCATAATTTGAGGTAAGGGCCCCAATGGGTCCCTAGAGCTATGAAATAAATTGTAAAACTGAGAAATCAGATGTCTAACCTCGCATATGAATAAATAAGAATAAAGTGATCATTTGACTTATATAATTCATGAAATGGTATTGCAATATTGAGTCGTGCCGTGTGAGAATTTGGTCGATGGGATCTAGATACCCAAAAATATGTTGCAACACTATGGTAAGTTGAGGAGATGGAGGTTACCAATGCTATGTGACCCGGGCCTCATCCATGTGTTCTCGAGGGATGATTCTGAGCAGGGTGTATGATCCGATGCTATGTGACCTAGCCTCACCTAGGGTGTATGTTCTGATGCTGCGTAACCCGGCCTCACCTACAGTGTATGTACCGATGCTATGTGACCCGACCTCACTCATACATGGTATGGTATGTGGGGTTTTGCGGGCCCTTAATTAATTTAATGATTGATTATGTTGATCTCATGTATTTAGGCGATCAGAGTAGCGCCACATGATATTCTTGTTGCTTAATCATTGTTTGACTACACGCTTATGTTTATGATCTGCATGAAGCATAATAGAATAGAGGTGTATCCTCTGAGCTTTCGAGCTCAGCATTTGGAATTGTTATTTCCTTACGTAGGTCTTTAGGTTGTTGCGTACTTTGCAAGGAGCCACCAGATTAGGACTTCAGTACATCGATATGTGAAGAGTACAATACTCAGATTTGTAGGGGCAATGTATTCATAGAACCCTTATGTTTTGTATCTGTAACTCATATTGGTTTATTTTTCATATCGAATGTTTTAAATTATTATGTTTTAAATTGGAGCTCCAAAGTAACGTTTAAATATTTGTACAGCTCTTTTAATTTATTATGGGTTATGAAACTTTGGATTTGGGCTAAACTCGCTCACAGATTTTTATTAATGGGTTTGGGCTTGAGGCCTAATGTGGCACCGAGTTTAGGGTGTTACATTTAATGGTGTCAGAGCTTAGGTTTAGCCGGTTTTATAAACCCCGAGGTAGTAGAGAGTCATAAAAAGGGTGTCTAGTGAATACATTCCCACAAATTGAAGTCGTACTCATATTAAGGCTGAATATCTGATGGAGTAACCTTGTTTGTTATCTGTGCAGTTTGAATATGCCTAGAAGAGCTAATGATCCAGAAGAGAGTTGGGGCTCTCCAGAGGAGAGCTTTGATGAGGATTTTATCTTGGGGATCAATGAAATACCGGAGGGTGAAGGGCATCAAGGAGCCAGTTACATCTCCCATCTACACATGGCACTTGATCGGATAGGAAGCCCCAATTGAATGGCTTCCTAGGTATGGTGCAAATGATTTCTTAGGGTCGGGAAAAGATAACCCATCAAAGCGGATCAATGGTTGAGGGATACGCATTGGATCTTGCATCAAATGGGTATAGAGCCAAGAGACAAGTTGAAGTGTATTCTTTATCTTCTGAAGGAGAATGCTCGTGAGTGGTGGGAGTCAGTGGAGTTAGGTTGGTATCTTAACCAGCCCACTTGGGATGATTTTCTTGATGAGTTCGAGAAGCAGTATATTAGAGAAGCTTACATGGATAATTTACGAGACTGGTTTACCCATTTGGTGCAAGGAAATCGATCGGTTTATGAGTATGAACAAGAGTTCCTAGAACTGAGTAGGTATGCTCCAGAACTTGTTGCCACAGAAAAGATGAAATGCAAGCGGTTCAGGAAAGGGTTACGAAAAGTGATACAGACATTTTTGACAGCGGATCCACCAAAAGTGTTCTTCGATTTGGCCGCTAGTGCTAAGTCCCTTGAGCAAGTGCAAGGGTTAACGTATAGCCTAGTTGGGGGCCCCGTCAATACAAGTAGAGGGAGTAATTCCCTCTCTAATCAGTCTCAGCCCTCTTTAAGGAGGAATAGAGGAAATTGGAATCAGAGAGGTAGAGCATCGAACCAGTTAAGAAGGTTCGATCCTAGGTCTGCTTTTGCAGGGCGTAAGGGGCCCAACTCCTCTTCGGCTATGAGTTTAGGAGGCTCGTCTAGAGGATCTTATGCACCAGTATGTGTCTAATGTGTGCGTAAGAACCATGGGAAGTGTTACAGCAATGCCAATGTATGCTACGCGTGTGGAGCATAGGACCACTTCTTGAGAGACTGTCCTAAGGCTTTGGATTCGCCCCAGTTCAAAATCAGATGAACTCTTTCACAGTACAGAAAAGCCACAGTTTTGCTAGAAGAAGAACGCGTTTTGTGAGTGGACACTAGAGTGGTGGTACATTCTAGTCAATAGCAAGAGCTCCCGCGAGACGGTATGCAGTTAAGGCATAAGAGAACTGTAAGGCTACTAATGTTATCTCATATATGTTCACATTGTTTTATGTTCATATTGTTGCTCTTATGGATTTGGGGTCTACCCATTCTTACATCTGTAGTGAGATATCGGAGTAGTGGGGTATACTTGTCGAAGATCTTGAGGTGGGAGTTCGTGTAACTAGCCTTTTGGGGTATAATGTACTAGTTGATAAGGTTTATAGGAGGTATCCTATTGAGGTTCAAGGTTCAGTATTTCCTGGGAATTTGATGGTGCTACCGTTTCAAGAGTTTAATCCCATCTTGGTGATGGACTGGCTGTTTGTGCATGATTCAAGTTTGGGTTGTAGGACTAAGAGTTTGAAACTCCGTGTTTCGGATGTGTCTCAGCTGGTGGTTAGAAGTAAAAGAAATTATTTTCTTTCGAATATGGTGTCAGCTTTGTCAGCTCAGAAGTTGATTCAACAGGGTTGTAAAGTCTTTTTAGCTTAGATGGTGGATATCAGAGTTGAAAGCCCGATGTTAGAGAATTTGTGGATGGTTAGGGAGTTTGTTGATGTGTTTCCCGAGGAGCTACTCAGATTACCCCCTGATCGAGAGTTAGAGTTCAGAATTGAGGTGATGCCTAGAACGCCACTAGTTTCGATAGCACCATATCGTATGGCATCCACCGAGTTGAGAGAGTTGAAGAGTCAGATCTAACAATTGCTAGAGAGAGGTTTTATCCGACCAAGCATCTCACAATGAGGATGTGCATTGACTATCGGCAGCTTAATAAGGTAACAGTGAAGAATCGTTATCCCCTCCCGAAGATCGACGATCTGTTTGACCAGTTAAGAGATGTTTGTATATTTCCAAAGATTGATTTAAGATCGGGCTACTACCAGTTGAAGGTGGTAGAAGAGGATGTCCAAAAGACCACTTTCAGGACACGGTATGGATATTTCGAGTTCTTGGTAATGCCATTTGGGCTTACCAATGCGCCTACATCTTTTATGGACCTAATAAACCAAATTTTCTAGCCTTATCTAGACCAGTTTGTGGAGGTTTTCATAGACGATATCTTGGTATACTCGCACTCGGAGGATGAACATGATTATCATCTGTGAGTTATTCTTCAGACCATGAGAGAGAGAAAGCTTTACACCAAGTTCAGTAAGTATGAGTTTTAGCTTTTCGAGGTGGCATTTTTGGGTCACATTATCTCTGCGGATGGGATCTGTGTTGACCCTTAGAAAATCCAAGCGGTAGTTGAGTGAAAACCTACCTTGATATAAGAGATAAAAAGGATGCAGGTTATGGACGATGACCTTTTGGCCAAGATTGAATCTGTTCAGAGAGGTGAAGAACCTAACTTCGAGGTACGAGATAGTGGATTCTTTTACTTTAAGGGCCATTATGTGTTTCAGCATTGGAGGATCTTCGGGATCGCATTCTTAGAGAGGCACATCGTAGCCCGTATACCGTGCATCCTAGGAGTAACAAAATGTACCGGGATCTTCATTCTTTCTATTGGTGGACAAGCATGAAAAGAGATATATTCGAATTTGTAACCAAGTGTCTTGCATGTCAGCAAGTAAAGGCGGAGCATCAGGTTCTTTTGGGCCTACTTCAGCCCATTCAAATTCCCTAACATAAGTGGGACAAAGTGACAATGGACTTTGTTACGGGATTGTCGTTGACCCAAAAAAGTATGATGCAATTTGGGTGGTTGTGGATTGTTTGACTAAGTCTACTCACTTATTACCTGTACGCATAGATTTTACCATTGAACGGTTGGCTAGATTGTACATCAAGGAAATCGTAAGACTACATAGAGTACCATCATCGATTACATCTGATAGGGACCCTCGTTTCACTGCTAGGCTTTGAAAGAAGATTCATGAGGCGATGGATACCAAGTTGCATTTTAGTATAGCTTTTTATCCTTAGACCGATGGTCAGTCTGAGCAGGTCATCCAGGTTTTGGAAGATATGCTCCGGTGTTGTGTTATAGATTTTGACAAGAGTTAGGAGGAGCAGTTACAGCTGGTTGAGTTTGCCTACAACAATAGTTTCCAGTCAAGTATCAAAATGGCTCCCTTTTAGGCCTTGTATGGGCGTAAGTGTAGAACTCATCTTTTTTAGACGAAGCTTAACGAGAGGAAGATTGTGGGGTCAGAATTGATTAAGAAAACTGAGGAAATATTCATATTATTAAAAAGAGGTTGTAAGTGGCATTTGATCGTTAAAAGACTTACGCGGATCGAAAGCGCAAGCACATTGAATATAAGGTCGGTGACAACGTTTTCCTCAAGGTATCACCGTGGAAGAGAATCAACCACTTTAGACGGAAGGGCGAGTTGAGCCCGAGATTCATTGGACCTTATGAGATTATTGAGAGAGTCGGACCTTTAGCCTACATGTTAGCTCTACCAATAGAGATGATACGTATCCATAATGTGTTCCATGTATCGATGTTGAGACATTACCGTTTGAACCCTTCATATGTGGTTTCGTCTGAAGAAATCAAGATTAGTCCCGATCTGTCTTATGAAGAGGAACCAATAAGAGTGCTTGAAATAGGGGTTAAGGAGTTTTGCAACAAACCTATACCCTTAGTGCAAAAGTTATGGATGAACCACGAGGTCAAGGAAGCCACGTGGGAAGTTGAGAAGAACATGGAGCTGCTTTACCCGCATCTGTTTCCCAAAGGTAAATTTTGAGGAAGGAATTTTCTTAAAGGATGAGAGAGTTGTAATGACCCAGATTTTAGAATCTGAGGGTCGGGTTAACCCGAGAGTTGGGCTTCAAGTTTGGGCCAAAAAATAAGGCCTTGGGTGCCTTTTGGGCCTGCTTTGTGTTGGTGGGCTTGAGTTAGAATGTTTTTGAGAAGGTCATTAAGGTAAAAATATAATTGGATAGAAAGAGGCTTGTGGTTAGTTAAATTCTCTACAGAATTAAAGAGATGGTGAAGTCACCATTGTCCCCTTTGTCCTCTCTCTCATCCATTCTCTTTTCTTACCCAAGGTTGAATATTCAAGGTTGAATATTCAAGGGTTTGAGTTTGAATCTTGTTGTGCTCAAGAAGGGAAGTTTATTCAGCATCTTCAAATCTCTGAATTAAGGTAAAAATGGCTGGTTGTGGTAGAAGAAAGGGTTTTAGGTGAGGGTCCTTAGGAAGAACGAAAATGGGGTATTAGAGGCTCCATTCTTGGTATAAATTGTTTTTTAGCTTCTTAATCTCCCCACTAGTGTTGTAACACGTTTACCACCCATCTTTTGTAGTCAAAGAGCTTGGTGAGCACTCTAAGGTTTAAGGGAAAGTGAAGGCTTGAAGCTAGTGGAATTACGGTTTTCTGGTGATTCAAGGAAGGTTGGTACACTTTCAATTCCTTTTTTCTGTATATCATAAAGATGATTGCTTTGTATGTCATTTTGGTGATTTAAGTATGCTTGAATGATCTTAATGTGTGTCAATGGAAAAATCTAAAATTGTTAATAACTTGCAAACTGGTAGAAACCGACTCTAAACACCTTCTATAAATTGTAGGTCGAGTTTTAGGGGCTACCAAGTTAGTTTGGGGGTTAAAGATGAGAAATTTGAACCTTAGACCTAGAAATCTAGGTTCGCGTACTGGTACGGGGTGGTACAGTATCGGTACCCCTCTCTAAGAAAGGAGTCGAGTTATGAAAGGCGTACCAGTACGACTTCCCGAGTTTCGGTACTTCTAGCTTAAATAGAATTCCAGTAGCATTTTTGTGTATCGGTACGCTAGGACGCGTATCAGTACTACTATTTCATTTCTTGAGGAAGGCTTTCACGTACTGGTAGGGTAGGTAAGGGTACTAATATGGAAGAGGATCGGTACGGGGTGTTCGCATACTGATACTGAGTATCGATACTGAGGTAAGCATATCAGTACTGCCAGAAGATTTATTTCTTTCAAACCTAATTTGAGTATCGGTACTTGTGAAGTATCGGTACCTAAAGGGGCGTACTGATATCCATATAGGAGTATCGGTACTTTCTGGGCAATTTGCTCAATAAATTTGATGGGGTTTCATAATTTGAGGTAAGAGCCCCAATGGGTCCCTAGAGGTGGCATGAAATGGATTGTAAAACTAAGAAATCGGATGTCCAACCCTGTATATGAATAAATAAGAATAAATTGGGCCTTTGACTTGTGTAATTCATGAAATGGTATTGTAATGTTGATTCGTACCATGTGAGCATATGGTCGATGGGATCTGGATGCCCAAGAATGTGTTGCAAAACTATAGTAAGTTGAGGGGAAGGACGTTACCGATGCTATATGACCAGGGCCTCATCCGTGTGCTCTCGAGGGATGATTTCGAGCAGGGTGCATGATCTGATGCTATGTGACCTGGCTTCACCCAAGGTGTCTGTTCCGATACTGCGTGACCCGGTCTCACCCGGAGTGTATGTACCGATGCTATGTGACCCGACCTCACTCTTGTATGGTATGGTATATGGGGCCTTGCGAGCCCTTAATTAATTTGATGACTGATTATGTTGATCCCATGTGTTTAGGCGATCAGAGTAGCGCCACATGATATTCTTGTTGCTTAATCATTGTTTGACTACATACTTATGTTTATGATCTGCATGAAGCATAGTAGAATAGAGGTGTATCCACTGAGCTTTTGAGATCAGTGTTTGGAATTGTTATTTCCTTAGGCAGGTTTTTAGGTTGCTGCGTACTTCGCAAGGAGCCATTGGAGTAGGACTTCAGTACATCGATATGTGGAGAGTACAATACTTAGATTTGTAGGGGCAATGTATTCATATGACCCTTATGTTTTGTATCTGTAACTCTTATCGGTTTATTTTCCACATCAAATGTTTTAAATTGGAGCTCCAAAGTAATGTTTGAATATTTGAACAACCCTTTTAATTTATTAAGGGTTATGAAACATTGGATTTGGGCAAAACTCGCTCGCAGATTTTTATTAGTGGGTTTGGGCTTGAGGCTCAATGTTGCACTAGATTTAGGATGTTACAGAGTTAATGTGGTATTTTTAATGGAATTATTAAATTAGATAAATAAATATCTTTTCTCTCTTGTTTTTAATAGAAAAAAGTTGTCTATTATAATTTTCTAAAAGACGAGAAAGATATTTCTAAGTTTCTCTCATTTTATTCCAAACAAAACTTAGATATTTCTTGATTCCTTAATTATTTCTATTTCAATTTCTTCTCCATTTATTTCTAATAATTTGTGGATTAAGGATTTTGATTTCTACGTCATCTTCGCTATTTTTCTTATTGGAAATCAAGAGGGGAGTTCATCTTTAAGTTGGTTTTTCATCAAGCAAGGTGAGAAAATGTTCTTTAATGATTTTCTACACGATTTTGATTCTTAATTTATAATTTCTCATGCTTTGGGATAATTAAAATGAATTTCTAATGGAATTATTGGATTTTAATTGATTTTCTGATAAATCTTGATTAGATTATAGTAATCTAATGATTTCTATGCAGTTCTAATGTTTTGTGCGCGGGTAATAATAATCTAAAGTTGATTCTATAATTTAATTCCCAAACTTAATCTAATTCATTGAGTTTAGATTTAGTTTCTTGATTGGGGTGTTTGGTAGAATGGTTAATTTAATTACTTGATCACATATTAAGGTGCACCAATTATGTTCGATGAAACTCCCGAATAAAGTGTTGTGTTGCTAAATATTAAAGGATGAATTTAAAGGGGAGTATAGGGCCGAAATAGGGCCAACGCATGGTAGTGGCGTGCTTGGCTTTGAGGCACTGCCTAGGTCAGGGGCAGATGCATATAGCTCCCATGGGGAGCATATGCATCCCTATTTTTGGAGAAAATTTTAAAAATATAGTGTAATTTGTAAAGAAAATTTTATTTTGCATACCCATTTATAAAGAAAAAAGGGTGAATTAAAATTTTGGACCCCTATTTTTTAGATCCTGGATCCGCCACTGGCCTAGGTACGGGGACATCAATAATTTCCCAATTGCGGGGCTGCTGCACATTTTGACTGTGCCATGCGGGTGTTGTAGCTACTGTAGGGAATTCATAAAAAAGGGAAATTAATGAGTGATTGGAAGGTGGGGTAATTCCCTGCAGTGATGTGAAATGGAAAAAAAGAAAGAGGTTATTTTGTGTATGGCTTTTTTAGTTGTTCAAACGATATGAGTTTTAAATATCGTAGGTTATTTTAATAAAGTGATTATCTTGGTATGGTCCTATGAATTTTAACCCTTGTATTTTCTTATGGAAGATAGCAAGCGTTTGGAAGATTTTCGGTTAGGCGTCGAGACATTAGCATCAAGACGGTGGGAAGTTGGTGAGTGCAAATGTGTTTTGGTACTATAAAAAGGTTTGAATTATGGCTTTGGGGGTTTAGTTAAAGCCTAGCAAGCTTAGCTAAGCTTGGAAGTAAGTATATGATGGTTTACTCTCAATTTCTCGGTTTTGACATATGTTTTATAAATGCAAGAATGCATGGTTTGTTACCTACTATTTATGCATGTTTTCAGCATGTTTTATACTGATCTTGATCATATATTTATGATGAATTCATTTGGAAAATGGTTCATGGAAGTATGTGTTTATACTTGTTAATGCATGGTTTAGTGCATTGGAAAAATGGCTTTTAATGATACATATAAAAACAGTGAGGTACATGGTAAATAATGAATTATATTGGCAAGTAATCTGGTTTAAAATGTTATCGGATATAGTTGGTCGGCCATAAGATTGATAGTGCACTATAAAAAGTCGCATCGGGTGTTGAGGGGTTGTAAGGTACCGAAAACTCTACCACGAGTACCCTAACAGTTGAGGGGTTATATGGTACCGAAAACTCTCGTTATTGGATTATACATCTAACCGATGTTGGTTTGTGATTATACTCGGTTGTGATTGTACCTTAATTTCGGTTGAGATTGTAAGAAGTGTTGAGAGGACATTTGTTGAATCCGTGTATTCGATGTAATATTTTGTAAAGTGGAACTTGGTTTATGATCACTTGAAAGCCAATATAATTAATGATGTATCATGTTGATGGATTATGTTGTATAATGTTGGTTTACACATGTTTTACTCTTTAAGCCTTGCATATGGGTTGTTATTCATGGGAAAGCTTAAATTGAGTGTAGCAAATGGGATTTTGATGTTGGATCTATGATACATGTTGCATATGGCTTAATATGCATGTTTTGGAAAGTTTAAAGTGAATGAATTGAAAGTAAGGCATGATGGTTTTAAATGATGTATCATGTTGATGGATTATGTTTTGTATAATGTTTATTTATACATGTTTTGGCTCTTTAAGCTTTGCATATGGTTTGGTATGCATGGGAAGGCTTAAATTGAGGTTTTCATATGGGATTATGCATAAGATCCATGATACATGTTAGCATATGGTTTAATATACTGGTTTTGAAAGGTTTAGAAAATGCATGAGATGATTTTGCATATGGTTTAATATGCATGTTTTGAGAGATTTTTAAGTGTTTAAAAAAACATCGCATGACGAGTTTAAACATTGGTTTTGCTAAAACGGTTGTAAATGCCTTGAGAATTAAGTAAATGAAATGGTTTGAAACATGTTTCCAATATTGGTTTTGGTTTTTAAAATGCATTGATGTTTTACCTTTTTGAGCGCACTCGCTAGACTTTATATGCTTACGCTTTCTTTCCTTTCGTCAATACAGAGAATTAAGCAAGCAGGGAGGTTATGGTTCAACGCAAGGAATGTTTCCAAGAAAAGTGAACTAAAGAGTATGTTTTATGCTATTATCATTATTTGTAATAAGGCGATGTGGGATAATCATGGGAATGTTATTTTGTTTAAGGCTTGAATATATGTTTGGGATTTATGATATATTGGATGATGATATTGGTTAATATGTGTGTTTTTGAATATGTGTAATATCCCAAAATTTTGGTTAGTGACTAAAATGTAAATTTTGAAAGTTTATGGGTTAAAGTGTAAACTTTGGAAAAGTTCAGGGACCAAAATGTAATTTTCAAAAGTTGTGTATTTTAACCCCAGTAAATGAATATTTTATCCACAAGAATGACGTTTTCGTGTTACCCAGATTTTTTGTACGGAGTTTGTATTATTGGCTATAAAGCGATAAAGTTCGAAAGAATATTCGGATAATCGGATCGAATCGAATATCTAGGATATTTTGAAGGATGATGATATGAGGAATATTATGGAAATATATAATTTTCAGAATAGACCCGATAGCTCGGTAAAGGTAAAATTGTAGGACAAGTATTTTGTGAATATCGGGAAATTAGATTGAATTAAAATTTCAGAGGCTGTTCCATAATCCATGAAAAATCATAAAATGGTATTTATGGAATGGTGGCCGGTTGAGGAGGAACTAATTTAGTTAGATTTTAATGAAATGACAATTTTGAAACAAACTAGTAAATAAAGACTAGTTGGAGGGTAAATTGATCATTTGGCAAAGATGGCAATTTTGAAATATTTGAAGTTACAAGGGTTATTTTCGGAAGAAGAAATATGAAGATTAAATCTTGACCCTTAATTGATGATAAAATCAGTCTCAACCGTTGGATAAAAAGGGCACTTTTGTAATTTTCCTATTTGAATGAATTTAAAATTCATTTATATATTACAAGTGGCATGAATGGATGAATTAGAAATTAAGAAGCAAAAATATGAATTCTTATTCATCTTTTACATTTCGAAAATATTGGGGGGAAAGGGATAAAATTTCCAAGCTCGATTCAAGCCCCGAAACTCGATTTTTAGGTAATCTTTCGAACTGCAAAGTTGTTCTCTTCAAGCTCTATCTTTTGATTTATTTAATTCATGGAATACATGCTTGATTGATGAAATTTTTTCATGAGAAGGAAATTAGGGCTTATGAACAAAATTGGGGCTTTTGAGATGTTAAAATCATGTTTTTGAGCTAGGATTTAAATCCTACATATTTTGGTTTCTTGGAGAAGATTAGGGTTTATGGATTTAAGTCTAACTTAGGGTTTGTGATGTTAGATTAATGATCTAGTAAGCTTGATTTGTTGTTTGGAAGCAAAACCCTAAGTTAAATATATAGGGACCAATTCAACAAGTTTCAAAGTTAAGGGACAAAATCTGAAAATTTTGAAATTGGAGTGTATTTATGTAATTAATGATGTTGGAGATGTGAATTGGTGTTAGAATGCTAAACCGATGTTGAATCGAATTAGTGACTATTTTGACAAATTGTCAAGATCAAGTGACCAAATAGGAAATGAGTTCTTGGATGGGGATTAAATCTGATTTTTAGTTAAAATAATCGAATTAAGGTAGTAGTGTTGATTTGAGGACTAAATTGCAAAGTTAAGAAGTTTGAATTCTTACCTTTGCATTTTAGTGACTATTTTGGGAAAAGAAAGAAAATTAGAGGGAATTATTTTGAATAATTATTTGATGAAGAAGATGATGAATTGGTGGTTTGAAGCAAATGATGGGACTAAATTGACAAGTAAAAAAATAAGAAGAAGTTAGTATAAATTAGAAGTTTACTATGGAAACCTATGAAGAAAATTGAATTTTGGCAGTGACTTCGAAAATTCACCATAAATTCTACAAAAGTGGTTAGATGATGAATTTTATACCGTTGTAAAGATTTGTTCTTCTAGTTTCGTTTCCAACAAACAGAAATTGATTTCGAGTTCCGAGTTAAAAGATATGAATTTTTAATCGAATGAAGGTCAGAAAATTTATAGAGCAGATTCTGTAAAAATAACACTGTGACGGGAGTTTGAAGAATTTTCATAATTTTTGAATATTTTATTAATTTGTGTGGCTTATACCATTAGAACCATTATCGAATCTAGTTTTTCCAGTATAAAGGAAATTAAAATCCGGTATGTATTCTGCCCGGTATAAGCAAATCTTTAAAGGTAGCGCAAGCTGTCAGAAAATGGAATTTGAAACATTTTGTATTTAAATGTGAGTTAGCAAGCTCAGAATAATTATTGGAAGTTCAAATTGGTCACTAGGGACCATAATGAGTTTTTGAACAATACAAAGAAGAAAGGAAAAATATTTAAAAATTTTATATTCGAATGATTATATTAGACAGCGTGTTTAAGGTATTGTTAGATTTGAATCTAACAAATATTTTTATCTTATTCATGTGATTAATGAAGTCAAGGCCGAATCAAAGAAGGTTCGAGGTTCTATAAGGGAATGGATCAAGTAGAATTTAGTGAGGCATGCTAATAAATGGCCTAGGTAAGTGCAATGCATACATAACATGATGCATGTGTGTTTTATACATCGACGGTAAGACTTGCGATGAGTCGACCTTATTTATATATTGGCATGATATTTATGTCATTGATCATATATTTGACATATTTTAAATATGTCAAAGGTTGAAAACAAATGCATTGATCACTAGTTATTGATGATGGTATGTTATAAATGTGCGGGTATTATGGTAAGCATGTCCTTATAAATGTGAGGGAAGCACTTCGGTGCATATTTGACTCGTGTATCCAGGTTCCTCATAGGTCTATATTTGGGCTATAAGTTCAGGTTATAAAATCGGGCTATAAATTCAGGATATAAAATCAGGCTATGAAATCGGGTATCCGGTTTATATGAATACTCGGGGGCTAATGGCAAGTATATCGTAAGAAATTTATACTTGATTTATATTATGTTGATACATGATTAGTATGATGGTATACTTATCTAGTGATCATGATGCATTTATGCATATACGGCATATTATGATAACCGGGCAAGCATGAAAATCTTATGACATTGGCATGTAGTAAATAATTACTAATGCAATGTAAAAGTTGTTGCATTGGCATATATCATGCTATATAAATGTAGCTATGAAGTTGAATAAAATTATTGTTATTAACTTCATTTATTGCCTCACTAAGTTCGTACTTAGCATGTGTTTGATTGTACACACGTAGGTAAATCAAGATGGGAGGGAGAAAAAGATTGCATCAATATTGGAAAGCTCAATAGGTAATCACAGTAATGACATCCGAATTAAAGTTTGATTATTATAGTGGCATGTATACTTGCTAAACCTATTTGAGTGTGATTGACCTTCAAAGTACATTATGGTTTCAAGATAAGTGGCGTTTCTAGAAAGAAAGGTTAAGAATAACCTTAAGTGGTGAGTAGCATGTTTAGATAATTGATTTATGATTGGAACTCAAACAAATAATTTAAGTCAATTTTAAATAAAGTTAAGCGTTCTTAGGCTAGAGAAATTTTAGGATGGGTGACCATCGAGAAGTTTTCTGAAAATTTTAAATTACCATGATTTTTGGATTAAAGAAGTTGTAACATTTCCGACTCGTACCCAGTGTACGGATACGAGAAATGGGTGTTACAATATGTGTAAATGCTAAGTACACTTGATGGTTATGATCTAATGATTTAAAATGGTTCAAATAATGATTGGAATGGGTGTTTGTGTTCTAATTGTACATATGGACTTATGCTTCTATGTATTAATTGATATATAGCCTATGCTTGAGGTCTAGCCATTTGGAGGTTATTGGATAATGCTTCTATTGGATAATTCTTTATATTGTTAGGAAGCATGCCTCTAGATTACTTTTATGAATATAATTTTTGGGTTAATTGGCATGTAATTGTTGGAGCATACTTGTTTAATGATAGAATAAATTTTTTGGAGCTCGATAATGTTGCTTGTATGTAATTTGGATATGTTTTGTTTGAGATTTACCAAGTTTAGATTCTTTGTATTTTGGTCATCGTGTGTTGTTGTACCAATTGAATGAGTAAATATCATCTGTTTTACTTGAGTTTCGACAAGCATGTCTTTCACGTTTCTAATTTTTGTAAGATGCTTTTATAAGTGTGTTAGTCTTTGTGTTTTGATAGTTCTATAATTTAGTCATTAGTTAAGTACTTTGCTAAATTGGATGCTTATTTTTTATCCATTTGAGTTAAAATTTGACACGCTTGCATGAAATATGATTAATTGATTATTGGTAACCTGAAAATTTTATAAGTCCCTATATTTATTCAGTTTTGCACTTTGGTCCCTAGATTGCTAATATTTACAATTAAGTGCCATATCGATGTTTGTTTCAAATGAAAATCGAACCACTACTTGAATGCACATTGTAGGTATTAACGATGCACCTAGATAAGATAAAAGAAAAAATGGACCCTAATTTCAATAAAGTGAGTTCGGGTTTGCTTCGGCAAACCAATGTGATCCCCTTGATTCAGGTCTAGCGACTAGGCCGAGTCGAGGGGGTTACAAAGTTCTTCATGATGTGAAGGCCTTTACTGTTGTCTTAAAGAAAAGAAAGAAGCACATGGTACCCAATAGAGGGAGCTTTGTCAAGAGAATGACCCGTGTCTCACGGACATGACCTCCAAAGGGGAGTCTTCTTCCCCTTAACTCCTTCATTTCACTTTGCTTATTTTCTCATGCATTTTATTTGTATATATATATATATATATATATATATATATATATATATATATATATATATTCTCATGCATTGAGGACAATACACACCTTTGGTTTGGGTGTATGTGTTACCTTGCATCAATTTCCATGACATTAATGCATGTTTATATTTTTTGTTGCATTTTGTTTGCATTAGATTGCCATATAGGTTAACACATGCATACCAAACCACTAATAAAAAAAAGCCTCGGTTAATTTTGGAATGATAATTTTGCCAACACGTTTGCTAGCATAGTTAGAATTTGCACTAGTATGCCCTGTCTGATGATGAAATTTGAATCTTTAGTTAGCAAGAGTCAACAAATTAGTAATGCCATGTTGTTTGGAAATTGATCTCTAGCTTAGAAAACTTTAGTATCACTTAAACACGTGATATGCATCTAGTTCCTAAGACAAACTTAGGATTCTTGAATATGAACTCAGAATAAAAACAAAATAAAAAACAGAAAACAATGACAGAGTAAAAGTAAAGAATAAGGCAACAATGTTTTGCCAAAGGCAAGTAAATTTTTTTAGAACACTCATCTGCCTTAGAGACAATAAGTAACTTGGGGCTTCATGGTATGCTCCCTCTTAGTTCTCAAACTAACAAAACTTTAGGGTATGAGTGTAATGGGCTAGCTTAGTGGTGTAGTCTGGATTAATATGGGGATTCGTGGTTTGCTCCCTCTTATTTCTCACTCCAAACAGCGTCACGACACGTACCTTAATTTAATGCCAGGAAAGAGAACCCCTTGTCAAATAAATAAAAAATTCTTATTTTTGGTGTTAAAGATTTGCTAAGGGAGTTAAAAGATACTCGATGCATATTCCATGCACTTTATGCACACTTGATGACCCTAGGCTAGCGTTATATTGTTGCACTTGGATTTGTTGATCTGCTTGGCATTACTGCTCAGGGATATATGAGGACAGAACTAGGACCAAAATTAGCTTGCTAGCTTGCATTTTTAATCAGAAAAATTTTGCTGAGGTACTTTCCTTTATTTTCCTGTTTTTAGTTGCATTACTTGAGGACAAGCAATGAGCTAGGTTTTGGGGAGCGTTAACTCTTCAAAAGTACTATTTTCATATATAAATTGCCATGCTTTTGCTTGACTTTGAGTACATATATGTGCATTTAGCTAGTAGAATCTTGCATTTGCATTTAGGAGTTAAGGAGTGTTTTCTCTTGCTAGAGTAAGGGTGTATTTTCTTGCTTTGGTGGCAGGTTAGGAGCAGGGCAGGCTTGGCAGAGCAGAGTAGGACAAGAGCAAGAAGCCAGAGATGCAGAAGAGAAATATCGAGTTGTAGTTGACAAAGTTGGACTAGAATTGCCAAGCTCAGGTGGCAAAAGATAGACGGCTGATGCCCTATCAAGTAGTCGATGGTCAAAGTACACGTCAGCCCTAAAATTCAAAACAAGGATAAGATGATAACACGCCTATCATGGTGTGTAACTAACTTTGAAGTTTCAAACCCAATCTAGGGTTTCCACGCGTGTTTATTTAAAGAGAGTCGATCCATGAGCCAAATAGGCTACACCGTGGTGAAAGAATAAGCTAGAGGGAAAATGTGGTTCGACCAGGCTTATACCGAGAGCTCTAGATTCATTGAAGGGCTACATCGACAGATCTTCTTCTTTGTCTAGTTCTCTTTATTTTTATTTTCTTTAAAATGTTAATGTTAAGAAATGATGATTTGTGGATGGACCCCCAACCATGAACTAATTCTTTTAAGTTGGCTGGGGATGCTTTTGCGATAAACGCTCAGTTAGTTTTTAGTTTTTAATAATTGAATGCTTTGGTATTTTCTTTGTATATCTACTAGTGCTTTATTTTTTTAAATTCTTTTCCAGACGATAGTTGGCATTGCATGCATATTATTCCTTAATATCTTAACAAACTTAAGGGATAACGATTAATTGCTAGGTACTAAAGAGAGAAACTTTGACAGAAGATGTTCAAGTAGATGAGCTTACTTCGAAAATGAATATACCATTTAGGAGTAAAGATAAAAACTTCATCAAGTTAAATTATGAAAAACATTGCTATAGACATATAGGGGTTAATTGTGATTAACTTAGGGTGTTCCTATCGACAGAGGCAATACTAACCTTTAAATCTGCTTGGCAATAAAACCAAGGCTGGAAATTATTAACTACTGTCTTGACTAGTGTAAAATCCAGGCATCCCTTGCCAATGCTTGTCATCCATTTGAATACATTTATTTGCCAACCTATCTACACTTTCGTTGCATATTTCTTAATTTATTTTTTAAAATCAAAATCCAAGACCCCATTCAAACTCATTTGTTCCCATTAACAAGTAAAATATCGTGGCATTTAATTCCTGGATAATCTCTGTGGATACGATACTCAGCTTACTATTGTATTACTTGCTGACCGTGCATACTTGCATGCAAAAAGACTTACTCTTGGCATTATTTTCCTACCTATATACGTTAATTCATCAATTGTTTGCCAAGTGTTAGCAAGTCGACACTAATGCGGGTCAACGATGTGCTATGTGGGAGCAACTTAAAGCTTTGGATCCTGGTTTGGGTTGGCCATGGTTGTTGGGCAGTGATCTGAACGTTATTGGGAGTATTGTAGAATGACAAAGGAGTTCGAGTAGGCGTATGAGGGTGTGTCTACATTTTTGTGAGTTCTTGTTTGAATCGGGCTTAATTTATATGGGAGTTTCGGGACTCCAGTTTACTTGGAAAATAGGTATCTCTCGCAGAGCTTGGATCATTCCTTATGCAATACGGTTTGGTATGATAGATTTCTGATGTCCAAAGTTGTTTATCTACAATAGTTGGGATCTGATCATCGTCCACTTTTACTTGATACTGGTAGTCGCAGTGGTCCTAGAGGCGAGCGTCCTTATCGTTATATTATGGCTAGGAATAATCATCCGGATTTCAAGAATCTTCTTCGAAGTGCTTGGTCATGTGAGAAACCCTTTCAGCATAATATTACAAAGTTTCAATACAAAAGTTGCGCTTGTAACCTTGACGTTTTTGGGCATATTTGGCGTCTTAAGGCTTCCCTTCTTGCTCGCATTCGTGGTGTAAAAAAGGCTCTTGAAGATTCGGATAACCCTTTTCTATTGGACTTAGATGTGGCTTTGAAGAAAGAGCTTGACGTTGTCTTTACTTAGAAGGAGAGCTTGTGGCATCAAAAGGCAAGAGTTAATTAGATTGAAAAGGGGACCGTAATACCAAATATTTCTATACTGTTACTATGGCTAGAAGGAGGCATAATATTATTCGGAGACTCAAATTGAACGATAGTAATTGGAGTGAGGATCCTACTACCCTCAAGAAGCTTGTCGTGTCTTTCTTTCAGAAAATATTTACTAGCAAGCCGCATATTTCCCATACTGTTGATTTGGCTTGTGATTTTCATAGTCACAGTGATGCTGAGTTGAGGCATTTGCTTGCTGATGTGACTTATGAGAAGGTACGTGGCTTGGTTTTTGATATGGAACCTCTAAAAGCCCCGGGGTGGATGTCATTTCTATTATTTTTTTATCAGAAAAACTAGGATCTGGTGGGTGATTCAATGGTTCAGTTTGTGAAACCATTCTTCGAGACATGAAATTTGGAGGAATGGGTGAATCAAAAGCTCTTAATTTTAATTCCTAAAATTGAGAGCTTGGAGCTCATTAGCCAGTTCCGTCGAATAAGCTTATGTACGGTACTATACAAAATCATAACCAAGCTATTGGCATGCCGCCTTAAGCCCTTTTTATCCAAGTGTATTGATGATACTCAAGCGATCACTAACAACATCATCCTCGCTCAATAAGTTATACATTCTATGGCCAATAAAATTGGTCGTAAGGGTTGGATGGCCATAAAGGTAGATTTAGAAAAAGGCTATGATTGGCTCGAATGGGACTATATTGAGGAGACTCTGTTTGCAGTTGGCCTTCTGGCTAGGTTTATTTCTCTCATTATGGTCTGTGTGAGGTTAGTTTCGACACATGTTCTTTGGAATGGTGAATTAACTTCTCAGTTCAAACATACGCAGGGTATTCGCCAAGGTGATCCTATGACCCCCTATCTTTTTGTTTTGTATATGGAGAGGTTATCTCAGGCTATCAGGCAATGGGTGGTTTCTGGGGATTAGAAGTAAATTCGGCTCTCTTGGAAAGGCCTTGGTCTTTCACATCTTTTCGTCGCGGATGATTTAATCTTGTTTGCTGAGGCTAGTCGGTCACAAATAAGCGTCCTTCAAGAGGTTATGATACATTTTTATGAGGATTCGGGTAACCGGGTTAATTTTGCCAAAACGTAGATTTACTTCTCAAAGAATTGTAGTTTGGAAGAACGTGTTGATCTGGCTCTATCTTTCAGATTAAAATGGTTAATGATTTAGGGAAATACCTTGGAGTTCTGCTTTTTCAAAAGCAGGTGACGAGGGCGACCTTTACTTATCTCCTTGAAAAAATGGATGCACGTCTGTCAGGTTAAGTTGCGAAGTCTTTTTCTTTGGTAGGAAGAATAACTCTGGCAAAATCTTTCCTACAAGCGATCCCTGTCTATGTCATGCAATCAGCTTGGATCCCGAAAGGTGTGTGTGATGATATGTAAAAGATTATTAGAAGATTTGTGTGAGGTGATAAGAATGGAAATCGTGGTATGTCGCTTGTATGTTGGGACAAAATGCTTCAGCTGCTTAATAATGGCAGCATGGGTTTCAAGAACCTGCACCAGCATAATAAGGTTTTTATTATGTAGCTTGGATTCAGTTAATTACAAATGTTGATAAGCTATGGGTCCGTGTGATGAAGGCAAAATATGGTTGAGGGGATGTGGTCCCAATTTCGCTTCATGGTAGGAATGGCTCCTGGTTATAGACAGGTATATGTGTCATATGGGAGGACATAAAGGAGAGTGTCTGCTGGCACATAAGAGATGTAAGAAATACCAATTTTTGGTATGATCACTAGTTGGGTTCTGAAAGCCCACTGGTTTTTTCTTGTATCGCACCGGCCACGCCTTCCCCTACCACGATGGTGTATGATATGGTTGATGTCGATGGTAGATGGGATTTGAATCTTTTAGAACAACTTGTCTCAGATCATATTCTATGTAAAATAGCAGCTTCAAAGCCACCGAATCCCCGGCTTGGTGCTGATATTCCATGCTAGCATTGGGAACATAATCAGTGCTGTACTTCTAAGTCGGCCTACGCTTATCTTGATAATAATTTGGTGTCAGGTCGTGTGTTTGACTGGAAACGGGTTTGCTCTCTACCTTGTTCGCCACGGGTCAAGGTGTTTCTTTGGTTTGCTATTCAAGATCGCGTGTTAACCAATATGAAACGGGTGCGACAGCACATTGCTAGCTAGGGGGAATGCTCTTTTTGTCTCAACGGTATAGAAACTATCGACTACGTTTTGTGTATTTTTCCTGCAGCGTTTAACTTATAGAGGCAGGTTATTCGACTGGATATATTGCAAAGCTTCGTCTCTTTACCTTATGAGGAGTGGCTGAGGCTGAATATTTGTGACTCGGGAGATTTTGCCTGTATCTCGGCTAATTGGGCGGTGAGATTTTTGGTTTTTTGTTGGCTTTTATAGAAGCACCGATGTAGTCAAATCTTTGATTCTAATTATTCCCAAAAGGAGGATTTAAGAAGATGTGGGGAGCGTATCTCAGAGGAGTTTGTGGCCACCAATACGCCTAGCGATAATGTGACTCGCACTTAGATTTTTTCTGCTTGGCAACGACCCCCTGTTGGTTGGATCAAAGCTAACTCTGATGGGGCAGTGTGTGTGTCGGACAGTATTGCTACTGCGGGAGGGGTTTTGAGAGACTATAGAGGAGCTTGGATCTTTGGCTATATTGGTAGCCTTGGGTATTGCTTGGTGTTTTCGGCTGAACTATGGGCAGCGCATGACATTCTCCTTCATGCATGGAGATTGGGCTATCGGTAGGTTGAGATGGAAGTTGATAATTTGGAGGTCTCCAAGATCCTGTGTCCCCAATCAAATGCTCTAGCTGGTAACGCATTGGTGACTGAGATTCCTGATTTGTTGAGCCTTGATTGGAGGGTCCGTGTCTTTCATGTTCGCAGGAAGAATAACCTTGTTGCCGACAGGCTTGCCTCTTTGAGTCGTGGTGCACCGATAAGGGTGGAGCACTTTGCGGATGCGCCTGCATCCCTGGTCGAGTTTGTAGAGAATGAGGCGATCGTGTTAGGGACGAGACATAGTTCTCATGCAAGTCTGGATGGTAATCATGCTTTTCCTAGGTGCTTGGTTGTTTGTCTTTATGGCTTTTGTCTTGTGTTTTCTTGGCCGAGTTTTAGTTTCGATTGAATTCTTGTAAAATACTACCATGTGACACTCTTTTCCTCCATTTAGGTGTAGGGAGGTTTTTAACGAGGTTGTGGCCGTATTCCCCCTTTTCTTATAAAAAAATAAATAAATGTTTGTTGACTTGTTGTATGCGTAATAGATTGACTTTTGAATAAAAATAAATATAATAAGACTAAAAATCTACGAAGTATAATAATATTTTATATTTCCTGTGTATTTTACTAATAGGTCATAACTAATCTTTGTTTTTCCTTTGTAAGCATTTAATTTAATTCATTTTGGGTCCTCATTATTCGGTAGTCTTATACAACCGTACCTATTGTACATGTCAAGAACTACTTATGATCTAGACACACTTAAAGAAAAAGACACATGAGGAAAAACTATACCTAATCAACCTAAAGAGATCATACCAATCATCTATCCATTTCATTTGATGTTATTTATATTGTATACTCATATTTATTTGTGTGTGTATATTTTTATTTGTGTATATATTTTTGTTTTCAAAAATAATAAAAAATAAATAACAGAGCCACCTACTCAACTATGGGATTGATGTTAATATGACCACTATATTTTTAATTTCGACAATTTTACCACTTAAACCCACCGTTAAAATATAACAGAACAGAGAGGCTCCAGCAAGATTTGAACCTGTGATAGTATGGGCGAGCAAAACTACTAAGCCAATGTTGTTATATCTTATATTGATAGTATGGATCAAACCCAGGAAAATTGGAGAGATTTAGAGGCATTGCCAATGAAACAAATTAATTGTTTGAAATAATTAGACACTAAATTCTATATAGCTTAACTATAGTTAATGAACTATTATCTATAACATTATATCTTATATTAATAGTACTATATAATAAATCTATTTTGAATTATCAAATAATATTTGATACTAATGTTTATTATTTTCATAAAAATATTATTTGATATTACTAAAATATTAGTAATTAATTCAGTTTAAATATAAACTACTCAGATTTATTATTAATAATAAACTATTCTAAATTTTGCATTCGAATTTCAAATTCTACAAAATTAAAAGTGAACAGACGACCTGATGCCAATAAAAGGCATATGGATTCAATAAAAAAAGAGCTGATAACTCACAAGCTAACATATCGAATTACAAACAACATAAACTTGTACAGTCCCACCTAGCATTAGCAATCCAATTACTCTTTCCCCACAGCTTGCAGGAGGACGAGCAATTTCAGAAAGTAATACGAAACACCCCCAATTGTAGCGTACTGCAACTTTTCAGGCCCTTCAACTTCTGGAAAATCACTTTCTGCAGAACGATTAAATCCACCGGCCAACCACCCCAAGTTCTTATATCCTCCTTCGTATAGCCTTGAAGCCGCCATCATAGACCTAAGTACAACAATATCATCAATTCATCATCCAAAACACCGAAAAGAAATGTTCATGAACCCGATGAATGGTCTCAATAGAAAATAAGATAATGTTCATCTTAGGAGACTTTTGTTTAAACAGCTTAATATGTAAGGTGCGTTATCAAAGGTTAAGAAAAAGAACGACAAACTTTTACCTCAGACCTTCACCGCAAGCTACGAGCAGCTTAGCATCCTTGCCGGAGACGGCGGCATCAACCTGTTGGACGAAATTAGGATTAATCATGGTAAAGTTTTGGCCAGTCCACAAGCCAATGTAGCCGAAATGAACCCATTTCTTCAAAAGAGTAATGGGGCCGTTGTCCATGTCCTTGACGAAGAGTGGCACGTGGAGTGACCCTTTAACGTATGCTTTTTCACGCTCCCACTGTGGTCTAATGTCGAGCAACTTGAAGCCATCGGAGTTCAGGGCAGTTGCTGCGTCCTTTGGCGGTATAGGCTTCACCTCACCCGATTGTATAAGCTGTTGGATTCTGCTTGACGCTGCGGTCTTCACCTTAAAGGTTCTGGTTTTAGAGGAAGTGGAGAAAGGTGGCTTCGGTTGCTTCTCTTGCTTCAGCAACGATGACCGGAATTGGTTCAGTTGAATTGCCATTTTTGTTTCTTATCCTGAAAATATCAGTCGCCTTTGCTTGTTCACTTGTTTTTCTTTTGTTTTCGCTTGTCGGAGCCCACGACGTTATCGTCCGAATCTGAGTTAATTGCATTATAAGTCCTCAAGTTATGGCTCAAATTCTAAATTAGTCCCAAATTCCGAAACGTTCTAATTGAGTTCTTAAATTATTGATACCATTTTTTTCAATCTATACATTATTGCCAACAATAAATGTCAACTTAGATATGATATAGAGAATACATAAAACACTTAGATATGATTTTAAACATTGTGCATCTATTGCATGAATAATTTGGATATGATGCATTAAATTTAAAATTATGCAACATGTGCCCAATCTTTATAATTTACCCTATTTATTTTAAATATGTCCACATCATATATGAATTGATATTTAATACTCAAGTAGATGGATAAGTTGACCAAAATACATAATTGAAAAGATATTGATTGTTAGAGGATTCAATTAGAATGTGTTTGAAGATCCATTTAGAATCCACGCATAGTTTGGGATGCTTGGTTCAACTCACCCTTCAATTTTCAATCATTTATTTTTTTGGATGATTTATTTACAGTTTTAGTCCCTCTATCATGCTGAAATTTGGGATCTAATCACTTTAATTGGGCACAATTTGGTCTGATTACTTGTATAATATTATTAGCAGGTCTAATCATTAACAACATTAGTTGACGGTAAGATCCTTTAATTGGATGAGTGACCAATGATGCTCCTTTGTTTGTTTATCTTTGTGTAAGCTCGAACCTTAATATTTACATTGAAAATATAAAACATCACTCTATTGTACCAAAAAGTATTAGTTGACGTTGATTTTTCTTTTAATGTTATTCAGTTACATAGTCATGCCACATGAAAATCTAATCGATCATGTTCCATCAATGTAAGCATATCAGTCGAATACTTAATTTTTTTTAATCACACTCATAACTTCAATTGCAACAACTAATGTTGTTATCGACTAGACTTGCGAATAACATGATAGAAGTGTAAGGACAAAATCATGTAAAATTGAAGTGAAAATGTTAAAAATGCCAAATTTAAAGGTAGTTGAGGGACTAAAACTAGACTTTGTTTGGACTGCCACGAGACTATTTGTTTTTTAACATTGGCTCCTCGGGTTTTGTGTTATTATGAAATTGACCCACTAAAACTGCTGGTCAAGTTGGGCCATAAAAGCGTAGAATAACTTGATAATGGGCCTAAGCAGGTTAACGGAGCGCTGCCTGTCCCGATCAGATTCAGAGCAATGGTTTTTCAACTTTTTCTTTATCTTTGATAAGGTGACAAAATGATACGAAACCCAAAAGGAGGAGAAGAAAGAAGAAATCGTTAGCCCTTAGCACAGGGGGAGAGAAGGGAGAAGAGGAGCAAAATTGAAGAATGGGCGTTGATTATTACAAGATTCTTCAGGTCGATCGGAATGCAAAAGATGAAGATTTGAAGAAAGCGTATCGCAAACTGGCTATGAAGTGGCATCCCGATAAGAATCCCAATAACAAGAGAGAAGCTGAAGCCAAATTTAAGCAAATCTCGGAAGCTTACGATGTAACAAAAATTCTCTTTTTCTATTTATACTTTTGTTACCTTCTTCTTCATCGCTTTGTTTCGGTTTAAACGAATTGAAATTTTCGATCAATTTTAGGTTTTGAGTGATCCCCAAAAGCGTGCAGTTTATGATCAGTACGGAGAAGAAGGGTTAAAAGGCCAGGTGCCTCCTCCCGGGGCAGGGGGTTTTCCGGGCGGGTCAGATGGGGGTCCGACGATGTTCCGGTTCAATACTCGGAGCGCGGACGATATTTTCTCGGAGTTTTTTGGGTTCTCGAGTCCGTTTGGGGATATGGGCGGTTCACGTGCGGGGGCATCAGGATTCCACAGGGGCGTGTTTGGGGAAGATATATTCGGGTCTTTTAAGGGTGGACCGGGAGATAGTTCAATTCCCCGAAAAGGACCCCCAATTGAACGAACATTACCTTGCAGCTTGGAGGATTTGTATAAAGGGACTACCAAGAAGATGAAGATTTCTAGGGATGTTTCTGATCATAGCGGGTAACCCCTTTCTTTATGGATTGGAGCTTTTCTTTTTCACGTTAATTAAATTTTCAGTTCGATTCATGTTGTAGATCTAAATTAAATTTGTATTAGCTTTGAATGTGGCTTGTAATTAGTGAAAACATCAGTAATTGAATGGCGTGGAAGGTTTTTAGGCATAACAGAAGAAATAGTTAACATTTACAAGCTGCTTGCATATGTGCTTAGGTTGCAAAGGACATTTGCAGAAGTTGCCAAGTTTGACTTTTTCCTGCTAAAAGTAACTTAATTACTTGCTAGGATAAAGGGACTTGAATCATTTGAAAACTGAAATGACTGGATGTTTCTTTAATGATAGCCACTTTTGCATGCTAGTGTGGAGCTGAAAAGATGTTTTTGTTGAGATCTTACTATCGGTTGAGATTCTTTCTCGTTGTACTTGTAGGACTTAATTCAATACATTTAGGTTGGTCAGCATTTTGTCAGAGAAAATGAGACCTTTATTAGATTTCTATATTAGGGAACTTTGCCCCAAGGTACTCTTTTCTTTACTTCCCTACTTAATAAACTATATCTTTTTTTCATTCCTCTCTCTCTGTCTCTCTTTGTTATTCGGTTTTGATTCACCATCATTGTTTGGCACTTGAAATGTAAGTGCTTATGGTCAGTTATTCAGTTTATGTGAGTAAGAATTACCTTTCATGGTATTTTGTTCTTTGTTTTGGTTATCATGAGATGATTGCTTCCTGCTATGTTGGTGCTCCCTCGCTATTTTGCTTCAGTTCTACCAGATCATCCATAAACCGGTAGTCTTTTTTTTAATCAAAATTAGACCGGTAGTATTGTTTTAATAAGAATTAGACCAGTAGTCTCTTTGATGGCAGATCTGATGGAATTTCATAGGCCACAACTGTATGTAAGTTTAATTTACCATGTGGGTTCAACTTTAGAAGTCTGAAAGTTTGCATGTTACCGAGAGCTAGTTTGATTAAAATAGTGAGAGCTGACAACTTTATCCTAAGCAGGGTTGTCAAGGTGTGCGCTTAGGTGCGCCTTAGCATTATTCAACAAAAGCGCTTCAGATACTTTCAGGTCAGGCCCATTTGATTAGGCTCAGGCCTAGTGCACCTAGGCATGCTTTTTTGCAAGGCTGTAGGCATAAAAAAGCCCAGCCTGATTGATTTTCTCTTTAATTTATTTTATTTTCCACTTTCTGTTTTTCATTTAACATGCCTTTACTAGTAATAAAAGATAATTTCAAACTCTACACTTAGTACCATCTGACCATTCAACAACAAACATTGATCGTAAGAAATTAAAGGAAATAATGCATATTGACCAATAAAGAATTGCATGTCCTGTAGATAAGCTTGAAATAATTTCAGAGTTTATTAAGCTTTATGATATATATATATATATATATATATATATATTACAAAAACTTGCATGTATACATATTGCACTTCCCCCAGGGCTGCGCTCTTTCTGTGCCTTGCACCTGAGGCAATATAAGGATTTAAGCACCTAGTGAGCGCCTTGCTCCCTTGACAACATTGCTCCTATGTATTTTATTATAAGACTCGATTGGTCAAATTATGATGGGTGATGTTCAAATATTAACCATATTTATTTAGTAATAATGCCATTGTTTCAGCAAACCGTTGATATTTTTCATTTACTTCAAAACTGTGATTTTTGTTTCCTGATACAGGAGACCTACTACAGTGGAGGAAATTCTCACTATTGAGATTAAGCCAGGGTGGAAAAAAGGTACAAAAATCACCTTTCCAGAAAAGGGAAATGAGCAGCGAGGGGTTATTCCTTCGGACCTTGTGTTCATCATTGATGAGAAGCCTCACAGTCTGTTCAAGAGGGATGGCAATGATCTTATTGTTACTCAGAAGATCTCTCTAGTTGAAGCTCTAACTGGATATACAGCACAGCTGACAACCCTAGATGGACGGAATCTGACTGTCCCTATTAACAACATCATCAGTCCAACCCATGAGGAAGTTGTTAAAGGGGAGGGGATGCCCATACCCAAGGAACCTTCTAAGAAAGGAAATTTGAGAATTAAATTCAACATCAAGTTCCCCACAAAGCTTACGGCGGAACAAAAAACTGGCCTGAAGCGGTTAATATCATCTCCTAAGAATAAGTGGTAGTCCTCACTTCCATCAGCCAACTTGTGTGAGTTTACATTGTTTTTACTTTTATTATTGAAAAGGAAGTTCATGTGTTCTGAACTGGGATATCATAACAGTTACCTAGTGTTGGTAAATTTTTTTCATGTTTTCTGTTGATGTCTTTTCTCTTTAAATCTTGCTGTTGAGTGGCCCTTACTTGATTTAGCTCAAATCTTCCTTATTTCACTTTGGGCAAGTCTTTTGGTCATTTGTTGATTGTACTTTACCACTCGTTGTGGAGAAAGTGGGATTGGAGTGGTAAGAAGCAACACGATATACATTAGGGTTGAAACCTGGTATATGATGAATTATGCTTCACTAAAGAGTTGAGAGTGTAAGGTAAACGGTGACAGAGTTGAATGGTTCATCGTCCTCTTTCAGCTGATGAGGGAATTTCTGGTGCAACATATGCTAAGTAGCAATCTGAATTCTGAATATGCAGTTAAACGTGAATGCAATGCATGCATGATTATTATAAGCCTTGACATTGGTGGTGATTGTCATAGCCCTGTTTTGAGTTATGGAACGTGTGTGTGCGCGCGCGCATGCGCATATATATTCATGGGTTCAAATTGCCATCAAAGGACCACCATATCTGAGGGAGGCTCTGTGATGTTTGTGATGTTCTTTTAAATAAACAATTACTATGGTAAACCTATAAGCTAAACCAGCAAACATTGAAGCCGGCTAAAGTAGAATTGGGGGCGGTCTTGACAGGGTAGGCAGCACACTACTTTGTAGTTTTGTGTCCGTTTATCAGGCTTAGTGGTTTTCTAAATAGAAAGTTGTAATCCACATCCATGCCCTTGCATTGGCCTAATAGTAATATTTATAGTATGTTCTGTTTTTTCAATTACCAAATAGGTAATAACATCTATTACTAACTTCCGATTGAAAAATTATTATATGGATCTAGCTAACCATGTAACTAATGGTCGCATCCACTAAAAATTAATCACCTCATTAAGTTTTTCTTCTACTCATTAAGTATTTCTTCAGGTCATTTCAAAAATGTCTCCAAGTCCAAATAACTTGAAAAAAGTTTAAAAAGTTTTTGAGAGGCTTTAGAAATGTTTTCAATGTTTTAAAGTAGCTAAACTAACGTTTTCTACATACTTGTACTGATACAGTATACCCCCTATTGATACAGATAAGGGTTTGAGCTCAGTAATTTTCTAGTAACCAAAAACCGTACCAATACGCCCCTAGGCGTATCGATACGGGTAGGATCGTACCGATATGTTTGTACGCGTACCGATCCAGTTTTCAACCACTCCAACGGCTCTAACGGTTATTTAAATTGCAGGTCGTACCGATACGGTCCCTAGCGTTCAGATACGACGTATCGAAACGAACCAAGGAGTATCGATACGTATAGCCAAAAACGTGCATAACGGCTAGTAGCAGTACTGATACGCCTACCCGCGTATCGATACGGAAGGCTGCAGAACTGCATTTATTGCGGGAAAAACAAGCCCCAATGGCTTCAATTCAATCCCAAGGTTTACAACGGCTAGAATCTCATTTGGGAGTATAAAAGGGACACTCAAGCTTCAGCAAAAACTAATGATCCTAAAGTCAACAACATTATGAAGAAAATTTGTTTTAGTGCTTAATTCTTTCATTCTTTGTATAGACAACACTTGTGAGCTTAAATTGTCAATGTATGCTCAAGTGTTTTAGGTTTTAGGTGAGAGCTTTAGAGTGCAAACATCAACCTTTTAGAGGGATTTCAGTTTGCTTAAGAATTCTCTTGTTTAAGAGTGTTCCCAAAGCTCGGTTTGTGAGCTTTGGATGCTAGACTTGGAGAGTGAGTCTAGGATTGTAAAGGTTGCCTCCTAAGCTTAGAAAAGGAGAAGAATTCTTAGTGAATTGGTTGAAATCCTAGTGGGGAGCTAAGGTAGTGGATGTAGAGCTTGTTAGAAGTTTGAACCACTATAAATCCTTGTGCATATTTTCTATCTTTTAGCCTCCACAAAATTCACCCAAATTGCAACTTCTCCACCACTTGGCAAGCTATTCGGTTGAAGGATTTTGAGCCCAACAATTGGTATCAGAGCGAGGTTCAATCGAGAAGGGTTAATATCCTATTGAGGCGATCCGACAAGCTCGACCAATAAACTAATCAACTGACTTTCATGGCGTTATCCATCGACAAACCGCCATTCTTCAACGGTGATCACTATGCATGTTGGAAGCATAGAATGATTTTCTTCATTAAAAGCAAAGACTGCCATCTTTGGGACATAGTTGAAGATGTACCGTTTGTGCCAACACGAAGCAAGGTGGAATGGAGCGTGGAAGATCGCAAAAAGATAGAGCTCAATTGCAAGGCTTTTCACATTCTTTTCTGTGCTTTGGAGCCGGATGAGTATTCCAAAGTATCTTCTTGTGAGAGTGCCAAGGAGTTATGGGACAAACTTGAAGCAATCCATGAAGGAACAAATGAGGTGAAGGAAACAAAGATTGGCCTGCTCAACTTCAAATATGAAAACTTCAAGATGGACCTATATGAAGACATCAAGAGTATGTTCGACCGGTTCTCCACGATCGTCAACAAGCTAAAAGGACTTGGAGATGAGATTTTGGAAGACAAAATCGTTCGGAAGTTGTTTTATTCACTTCTCGAATCATGAGAGAGAAATAAAATGACCATTATTGAAGTCAAAGACTCGAAGAAGCTCAAGCTTGAAGAGCTCGTAGAATCTCTTCTCACCCATAAAATGATGTCTCTACCCTTAAAAAGGGAGAAGAAGAAGATAATCCAAGAGCAAGGAATCGATGTCAACATCATTCCTCCACATCCCTCCACAAACCAACAAGAAGAATCAAGTGAGGAGGAAAGTGAAGATGAAGAGATGGCCTATCTCTTCAAGGAATTAACTCGGTTCATGAAAAGCAACATAGAAGAATCAAAGCATGAATTGAAGAAAAAGAAGATGGTGGATCCCCCCAAGTGCTCCAAGTGCAAGAAATCGAGGCACAACAAATTCGATTGCCCTCGCTTCAACATAAAGGGATCATCATCGTCAAAGAAAGCATGTGTGGCAACATGGAGCGATGAAGACTCCACCAACGTAGATGAAATAGCCCACTTATGCTTAATGGCCCTCAATCAGGGGGAGGTAACTTCTAACTCATCTAGTACAGATTCAAATTCATATACATTTGATGAGTTGCAAGATGCATATGACAAATTGGTTTTGGAATTTAAAGCCTCATTTCCTAAAAACAAAAGGTTGGTTTCTAAATTGAAAGTTGAAAATAATTTGCTTGTGAAAACCAATTTGGAATTTGAAGCAAAATTAAAAGATTTTGAACTTAAAGTTTTGGATTTACAAAATTTACTTCAAAAGAAAGAAAAACATCATCAAATTGAAGTAGATGATCTTAAGAAAGAAAAAGATTTGATTTCCAATAAACTACAAAAGAAAAATAATTTAGGAAAATCAAACCTTTATGTGAGACAATCCCCTAGATTTATTAAAGGAAAATGTTTTAGAAATATTTGGGTCCCAAAAGGACTAATTACTTCAACTAAAAAGGATGAAATTGAAAAATGGATTCCTAAGGGGACTAAGTTATGTGCTACTAATGCCTATGGGTCCAAAGTAATTTGGATACCAAAATGTTATGGAGCTTTTATCGACATGTGATAAAATTAAGGGGGAGCTCTATACACATAAGGAAGAACACTTGAAGAAGAAAGGCTTCACATCCTACCTTTGGTTCAAGTGTGATAAAATTAGTTGAATTTTGTTTATTTTAATTTGTTTTATTTATTTTAATTCAACTAGTTGATCATAAATGTTGGACTAACATTTGAATGTTGCTTGAGTAAGGGGGAGCCAATTTTAAAACAAAACTTATTTTTGTCATATTTATTTTTAACTTTCTATTGTTATTGGACTTTAAAGTTTAAGCCATTTTTGATATAACAAAAGGGGGAGAATGTTTTGAAAAATTGAATTTTCAAATGAATAAGGGGAGCTTATAAGTTTTTCAACAATTAATCTCTTATTCAAATTTTATTTTTACTAAATGGGAGAATCTCAAAAACAATTTTTCAAGTTGGTTTTATTATATCAAAAAGGGGGAGATTGTTAGGATATTTGTTTTGATATAATAATTGAAAAATAGTTTTGGACCAATTTGAAAAGATTTCAAAAATGTCTCTAAGTCCAAACAACTTGAAAATAAGTTTGAAAAGTTTTTGAGAGGCTTTGGAAATGCTTTCAATGTTTTAAAGTAGCCAAACTAACGTTTTCTACATACCTGTACCGATACGGTATACCCTGTATCGATACAGATAAGGGTTTGCGCTACAGTAATTTTTCAGTAGCAAAAAACCGTACCGATACGAGTAGGATCGTACCGATACACTTGTACGCGTACTGATCTAGTTTTCAACCACCCCAACGGCTATTTCCTAATGGTTATTTGAATTGCAGGTCGTACCGATACGGTCTATGGCGTTTCGATACGGCGTACCAAAACGGACCAAGGTGTACCGATACGCATAGCCAGAAACGTGCATAACGGCTAGTAGCAGTATCGATACGCCTACCCGCGTATCAATACGGAAGGCTGGAGAACTGCATTTATTGCGAGAAAAACAAGCCCTAACGACTCCAATTCAATCCCAACGGTCTACAACGGCTAGAATCTCATTTGGGAGTATAAAAGGAACACTCAAGCTTCAGCAACAACTAATGATCCTAAAGTCAACAACATTATGAAGAAAAATTGTCTTAGTGCTTAATTCTTTCATTCTTTGTATAGACAACACTTGTGAGCTTAAATTGTCAATGTATGCTCAAGTGTTTTAGGTTTTGGGTGAGAACTTTAGAGTGCAAACATCAACCTTTTAGAGGGATTTTAGTTTGCTTAAGAATTCTCTTGTTTAAGAGTGTTCCCAAAGCTTGGTTTGTGACTTTGGATGCTAGACTTGGTGAGTGAGTCTAGGATTGTAAGGGTTGCCTCCTAAGCCTAGAAAAGGGGAAGAATTCTTAGTGAATTGGTTGAAATCCTTAGTCGGGAGCTAAGGTAGTGGATGTAGAGCTTGTTAGAAGCTTGAACCACTATAAATCTTTGTGCATATTTTCTATCTTTTAGCCTCCACCAAATTCATCCAAATTACAACTTCTCCACCACTTGGCAAGCTATTCGGTTGAAGGATTTCGAGCCCAACAAAGGGATACTTTTCTCCCTGAGGTCAATCCATAAAATTAATTTCGCCCCTTGCCAAAAAACGCATCTAATGTGGCCTTCTAGTCCGTGAAATCGATCAAATTACCATTTGACCAATATTGACCATTACAATGCTGACGTGGTAGACATGACGATCCACAATGTTGGCGTGGCAGTACATATGAGATAGTGACGTGGTGGAGGGGGTTGAATTGATTATTTTTAACAGAATTCGAGGGCATAATTAATTTTTTACCAAATTCAGGGGCATAACTGATTTTAATTGAAAGTTTTATAACTTAATCTTTAAGTTAAAAAATAAAAAATATATATTAATATTTAAATATTCATAGAATATTAAAAAATAAAAACACTATAATAAATTAAAAAATTGAGTAAAAACATTAAAATTAAAAATATAAAAAATTATAAATAAAATAATTAAAATTTAAAAATATTATAAACCATCCGAAAAGCCTTTCGACTGTTTCTTGTTATGCTAAGCGTACTAATGTTCCTTGAACATACTTTTAATTGAAACATCCTTGTATTAGAGTAGTAATAAAACCAAAATTTTCTTTTATTTTTCTACATAAAATATTAATGAGCATCAATTTGATATAGAAAAGTGAAAGAAAATTTGAATTTTATTGTTACTCTAATACAAGGTTGATTCTACTGAAAATTTGTTTAATGAATGGTAATACTCAGACTGACGAAGTTAAAGATTTTTTCGATGAAAGTGTTCAGTTTTTTAATACTTTATAAACATTTTTATTAAATTTTTATATTTAAATTTTATAATTTCTAATACATTTTAAATTTTTATATAATTTTTATTTTCAATAAGTTTTTGAATATATTATTTATTTTTATTAACTTTATGAATTTTTATTAAAAAAATATTTTGATTTTTTGTGAGAGTCATCACTTTGTTTATTTTTAAAATTATCAAGGACTCAAAGGATATTTACATCAATTTGTTAATCGATTTTTCATATATTCTATTTGTAAAAGTTTAACTCGAAAAATCAAATTATTTATCTAGTTTTATTCAAAAACTAAGTAAATCGATTAAATTAACTTGAAATTTAAACAAATTATTTATCTGGTTTTATATTTTTAAAATTTTCATAATTTCCTAAATTCTTATTTTTAACTTAAATATTAAATAAATTATCAAACTTTTAATTAAAATCAATTATGCCCCTGAACTAGGCAAAAAAAAATCAATTATGCTATCGAATTTAGTTTAAAATGAATCTTCACTTTTTTGCCATGTAAATAGGGAGTGAGTGATTACTTTTACAAGGGGAAAAATTAGTTGGCTGATTTTTAGTAGAATATGAGAAGATTATCATTTGAAAAAAAGATAGGAGTTAATCTCAACCATCCATTTCACACATCCAATGATTTTAAAAAGTATAAAACTCATAGTTTTACGTTGTGTGTAAGTGGATCTTAACATATATATATATATATATATATATTTCAATGTCTAAAATAAACACACATCTCAATTTTTTTTAAAATAAATAACAATAAAAAGCGGAATGGTCGTTTAGATTATTTTTGAAATACTCAGTGGATGCTACACCACTGATGGGTTCATTATTACTTTATAGAATATGAAATGATGAGAAACAAGCGAAAAACAATCCTAATCTTGCTGAGAATTACAAAGCAGATGGATATGAACTCGGTGAAAAGTTGGTTTTTAAAA
The DNA here is from genome assembly GCA_019671005.1 of Hibiscus mutabilis. NCBI lineage: Eukaryota > Viridiplantae > Streptophyta > Magnoliopsida > Malvales > Malvaceae > Hibiscus > Hibiscus mutabilis. Next base: position 11,149,607 of record CM033738.1, on the reverse strand, counting down.
ATCAAATCGGATTGAATCGAGTTCAAATCTTAACTAATTGTGACTAATCAAAGTCCATGGGGAGGGAGGGGGGTGTCTTGAATCTTCTTGTTATTGTAAAATACTAGTAGCAAGTAATCTCCTCTCTTTTTCTGGAACATGGAGATTCTCGCCATAAGAGTTGGAACAAGGAGCCTCTTGATTTAAATAAATAATTTTGGTTTAGGGGAAACCTCTGTGAATTGAGACAGCTAAAAGACATATCAAGGCACCCATTAATCCTAACATCCTATCAATCTATTCATAGTGCTTATCGCTACCTTAATACATACATTTTTGGTTCCATTGTCGTTTGTCTCCCTCTCTATAATCACCCTCCCAACACAAAAGCCACTGTCTCCACAATGCGTCGTCCAAATCTCACCGATGGCTTCACCAAGGAACGCCTTAGATGGACTCAAGATCTCCACGATCGATTCGAAGAAGCTGTTAATCAGCTAGGAGGTCCAGATAGTGAGTCTTGTTTTCTTCTTAAGCGACTCTCCATGGTTTTACTTTTATGGTGGATGATGTTTATGTTCATTCATTGTTTTTTGTCAGGGGCAACGCCTAAGGGAATTCTCAAGGCTATGGGCGTTGAAGGACTCTCCATTTACCATGTCAAAAGTCACTTGCAGGTTAAACTCATTAATTCACGATATAAACATCTAACTTCATTCATCTTTGTCAACTGATTCCAGTAACGTTATTCTTTCCCCCCCAGAAATACAGGATTTCAAAGTTTGTACTAGAAACAAATACTAGTACGTTCAATGAACCTTACTCTTCCTTTTTCACGAACATTGATGTTAGGAAAAGAAGCACCTAATCCGTAGAAATTTGTTTTTCTAACCGCAGAATGCAAGTTTGAGAGGAGAAACATTTCAGAAATACTGCCTAATTTTGGTACAACATCGTGAGTTATCCCTTCTTTTCTTTTCTGGGGAATCCATTCCTTACACTATGTATGTATGTATGTATGTATGTATGTATGTATGTATGTATGTATGTATGTATGTATGTATGTATGTATGTATGTATGTATGTATGTATGTATGTATGTATGTATGTATGCATTCACTCTGATTAATTAGTTGTTCGTTGTGTCCTTGCTTTGATTAAAGAGCTGCGCAGCTTAATGAAGCTTTGCAATTGCACATGGAAGCACAAAGAAAACAAGGGGATGATAAACTCGAGGTATTTGCCTATCCCCCAGGCATAAGAACAAACCTTTTAGATTACCATCTCCGTTCAACACTCTCTTAATTCATATCTGAAGGTTCGAAGGAATTTGAAGATTAAGATCGAAGCGCAGGCGAGATATTTCAAGAGAATCTCGGGCGGGGAGCATAGGAACCGATTAATCCCAACGAAAGCTGCTACCAAATCATCATCTCCTGTATCATTGCCTTCGTTATGGGAGGAGTCTGAGTCCAACATAAAGGATTCCGAAGCCGACTCTGAGGCTGGAATAGTGGAAGATAACTCGGCATCCTCGTCATCGATATACGCATTTGCATCGTCATTCCACCCAGATGCCTATGAATACAATGATATCGGCGCCTTTCCCTGGAATATCCCTGTTTGCCAATCACCCTTGGTGCCCAACTTTATGTGAATCCTGCCACAGGCTTGCATTGCATAGCCATAGACTATAAATTTGTGTAATAAATCAATGACCATATCATATACAGTATCACATAAATGGTGCTTCGTTATTAGGTAATAAGAGGGTGATGTGATATATATGTAGAGCATATATTTGCTCATATATATATATATGGTATTTAGAATAAGGAATAATGTTGGATATACTACATGGAATTCTATGGCTTGAGTATATGTGAATGGCCACTATGCCATTATCCAATGGGCTTTATCTGGTTTTTTTTTTTTTGGAATTACGAAATTAATTTCGTCAAATTGGATAAGATCACAAAAACGAACAAAGTTTTTCATTAGTATTTGATGTTGTTGCATTCATAAAAACTTCAAGTCAAACTCGAAATCATGGTTAAGCTGGAATAACTCCGTGCCAATTAATCTAAATCGATAATAGTTAACCTGGTAATTAATTAACAGCGAAGCATGTATGAACAGAGCTAGTCTGGCTTCAGGCTTAAGCAAGCAACGTGGAACAAACGCCTGCCTAACAGGCTTCTATGCAAAAGAAGTAGCACTAAACTGATTCATACTGGTAATTTAACATCAGTTTTTATATAGCTTACAAATTTTTAATTTAGTCATACTAAATTATTAATAAATTAAATTACTTGTGGTAAATTTTAGGGCAAAATTGACTCAAAAGTGTGTATGTGATAGTAATACTAAAGACTTGTAGGGCATGTAAATCCCAGAAGAGAAGTGCTCCAAGATGAGAAATTATTCACTTCATTATTTATAGGACTCATTCAAATGAGACATATTTTTAATGACCGTTTATTGAGCCTTGACTGCAGCATAACTAGACCATTTACTCCGAAAAAATTATTTTTTTGTTGTTTCAGACAAATCATTAAACTGGTTTTAATTCGGTGTTTTCTGTTGGTCAAAATGATCCTCATATTCTAGCCTACAAATACAAGGTATTTCTCCTCATTTCATCTACTCTCAAGCAAGCACATCTGCTTAAAACATGCTCTGCTTTTTTTGCTCTATTCTCTACTTTCTCAAATATTGTTTCACAGTTCTGGGTTCCGATCTTTAGAGAAGAGTAATACTACTATTGTTCGCTCCAATTTTCGGGTGTATAATTTCGTGGCGAGACTGTGTTAACTTCGGAGGGTCTCGTTCGTTGCAATGATTACACTAATCAAGACGAATATGCTTCTAAGTCAATTTACGTCTCATTTTGTATTATTTTTACCAACAATATATACTCGAAATACATATGTAATTCGATACAAAATTAAAATTGATTAATTTAGAAAAAAAATTGCGTATGAATCCAATGAGTGGCTCCGTTGGAAAAGATGAAGATATTCATTATAGAAGACATGAGTTTAAGCATATGTGTGTACTAAATGTGTATATCTTGTCAAGGGACGGAACTATGTGGGGGTTGGGGGGCGATTGCCCCACCCCCTCCCCCGAAGATTTTTTTTCAACTTTGTCCCCCTATTTAATTTTTTTAAAAATTAGTTTATTTATGAATTTGCCCCTTACTTTCAAACATTTATAATTTGCCCCCAACCCCAAATCTTGACTTTGTCACTGATCTTGTCAAAAGATTTAAAAAAACATGAACATATATTACCTTATAATCACAACAATTTATTAAAAAAAAATTACATATACATGAGAGTTCAGTTTTTATTATAAATTATTAAACGAAATCAATATAAATAATTTATATTATTAATTATGAAAGTTTTTTTATTTGATAAAAGTAAAAGACTGAAATAGTATATGAAATTTCATATTAAATTTAATGATCTTATATTATCTGGCCTAATTAGTTTTTATTAAAAAAAGTACACTTAATTGTATTAAAAATAAGTAGTACATTGAATTATGCCGCAAACATAAAAAATTCAATATAAATAAAATAAATACAATAAATTTCAAAGGTGTGAAAAACATTAAAGAGCAAAATTCATCATTTTTCAGAAAATGTACACAGTTTTCTGGAAGAAATTTAGCGACCAATTACTTTGAACAAAATGGTCTATGAAAAAAAGTAAATCTTTCGCTGCTAGTTCTTAACATATCGACAAAATCATAAATTTGAACCAATTAGTTAAGTATATAATACAAAGAGTTAAATTTTTAAAACTCGTAAAAACAGTAAATAATATTTTAAAATTAAATATCCGGAAAAAATCCATAATTCAATACTGTAATTAGTGTGCTTTTAGAGCCACAGTAAAATCAGACAGCTAATTAGCATCAAGACATGTTGCTTGAGAGTTGAGACGTGAGATGGTATGGCACCTACATTCAAAGGAAAGAAGATAAAGTTTGGATTTTTTTGGATAAATATAAAGTTTGGAATATCAAATTCGCGTAATTTATATTTAGATCACAAAATTAATTTTAACTTTTATTTAGATTATACACTTTAAATTTAATCAAATTAAATTAGTAATAAATTAAGTCACTTATACTAACACCATTAAAATTAAAATTTTTATTTAATATATTTTCACATCTCATCAGTAAACAATATTTAATTGACAATTTAAATAGTTTTTTGTTAGAATACATACGGAATTTAATTATTTTTCTATTAATTTTATTTAAATGAACTGTTTAAAAAATTCACAAAAAAATTTAATTATCAATTAAACATTATTTGATGATTTTGATATGTTAAGTAAAATTATAAATTTTAATTTTTTAAATTATTTAATGATGTTAGTATTTCAAACATATCTGGCCTGAACTATTCGACCCGTCGACTCGCCAGCTCGATTAAAAATTATCGGGAATTTTTAATGACAATTCCCGAACTTTCGGGCAGAGTACCAGACACGTGATTTTTTCCAGGTAGTTGGGCCGGGTCCGAGCAGAAATATTTTTGTAACCAGGTACCTGACATGGCCTGATACTTTTAATATATATATATATATATATTTAAATTTTAAGTTCTATTTTTAGTTTAAGTTCTTAATATTTTTACCCTAAAACTAAATTTGAATCTCTAAATTCTTTCTATGCTTGAATTATGTACTTTTAAGTTAATAAAACTTTTAAGAGTATCCCAGACCTAAATAAAGGAAAAAGAGTGCCTCGTATCAGTGCCAGACTTACAAAGCACCAAACCAACCTAAAGCATCGAATGCAACCCATACTAAAAGAACCGAATAAGACCCATTCTCGAACCAAACTTGGCAGCAAAGCAACAAAAAAACATTCAATCAAGGAATGAAACTAGACCGACCATATAGGAGCTTAGCCCCTCGTCCAAACCAGGAGCTCCTTCACCAAACTAGGGTAGATCAGAACCGATAAAACCACATCTCTTTCTTCTTTTCAACTTGCCACAATAATAACTCGTCACCAGTCCATTTTATTATATTAGGCAGACCGAAAACTTAAGAACAAATCAGAGATTACGAAATCTCAAGGGTTCGGGGGCACAATTACGTGTTGGGAATGACTAACACTCTACTACACCTGTAGAACGACGCTTACTTGATCACTAATATTTTTCAAGATAACATGGATGAATGCATGCGAAGATTAATGTAAAAATCCACAAAGTGGCCTAAATTCACTCACAGCTGAGGAAACCTAGGTCACATTTAAACACAACCGGATTGAGGCATTAATCCTTAAAATGCGAAAATATAGTCTCGCATAGGAGTTTTGACCATTCCCCAACTACTAGGGGAAAGCCAAATTAACCCTACTTGAGAAAATATCACGTTTTCATGATGCAATGAAAGTTTTTTTTTTAAAATGGCATTTTATATTTTTTAATTTTTTATGGGTGATTTAATGTTAAAAATTAAATATTTACTACAGCAAAACAGGTCTTTAGCGGCGTTTTTTAGTCCTAAAGCGACGTTTCTTAGCGCCGCTAAAAACTTTCCCAGCGCTTAGAAAAGCACCGCAAGAAGTGCCGCTGAAACCAGCGCCGCAATAGCTCGCGGCGTTTTTGGGCAAAAAATGCCGCAAAAGGTCAAGATTTATAGCGGCGTTTATGTTTACAAATGCCGCCAATAACTATTCTTTAGTGGCATTTGTACATGATCTTTTGTAGTGTTTGTGTTTACAAACGCCGCAAATAACTGGTCTCTAATGGCGTTTGTTTTTACAAACACTGCGAAAAACCTATTCTTTAGTGGCGTTTGTTTTAATGAACGCCGCAAAAAACCTGTTCTTTAGTAGCGTTTGTCTTTACAAACGCCGCTAATAATACCATGCTAATAATACCATGCTTTCAAAACAAACTCAAATAAAAATAATACTATATTATATAATAATCGATCAACCATAGTGGCTAGCAGTCTCCTAATTGTACTACAATAGAATTTACAATGCTCAATAATATGCCAATTCCCTATTCGAAACAATGTTTCACTTAAACTTCAACTCAAATATCTTTTTATTCAATGTGGGAAATAAGTATTGGAGATGAAATTGATTTCCAATTCCTCGGTCTTTGCCAAAATTTAGTCTTTGCCAAATGGGGAAAGCATCATTGAGCACATTAGTTCGCTTTAACAACTCTAAATGTACTTGTGAAACTTCAGTCTTTGCCAAAATTGCATCTCTCTCTTCCTGTTAAGCATAAATACTTTACAAATGTAAGAAGACAGTTAAAGAGTTCACTTTGTTATTTGAAAGAAACATTTGTTTGCAAATGTTGATTAAATTTACTACTTACAACTATGTAAATAACACTTTTTTGATCCATTAGCATAGTGTTCAAATTAACATTAGCAACATTGACATTTGTTGAAGCGTCTTGGACTATCTTTATGATCTATAGTAGGTGAAAGAAAAATTGGTCGAGAAACTACAGCATAAACAAACCTGATGAGCGATTAATTAAAACTGAAAGTTGTTAAACTCTTGTCAATACCTGTGACACATTGATTCCATCAAGCATAAGGATCTAATAATTAAAATCAAGGCCATGTACAAATCAAGGTGTGCTTTGCATTCTGGTTTAAAAAAAAGAGATGGAGGTTCAACGGGGAGGAAAAAGGAAAAACAGTTAAAACAAAAGTGTTGTGCACTAAAATTTTCTCTGAGAACACATATGAAGGGTGAAGATATAGAAGAAAAAACTTACCTCTCTTCCAATTCTTTGAATCAGTTTGATTTTTGTTCTAATTCTTTTAGCTCGGCATTTACTGCAACATTTTGTTGTTCTATTTCTTCAATTGCTGCTTCAAGCTTTCTTTCTTGTTCCTCAATCTTACAGAATGAACAGACAAACAAATATGCATTTAATTGGGAAATCATTCAACAAGACGGTTGATGCTTATATAATTATGAAGAATGATCATTTATTAGTATTCTGGTTTACTATTCCTATTCATATTCATTCAATACTATACTGCAGATTAACTTTGGGAAAAGTTATTCATTTTTGGCTAATTCGAAGAGACTTTAATTCATCGAGTTAACCAGTGACAACATCTTGTACCCCTCATACATTTTAACAATCCTAGCCATCTGCCATTTACTAGAGTCTTTTATGATACCTTGTTTTGAAGCCAAAAAATTATTCATATTTTTGAATGAGCTAAAATTTAGTGTCAAGACAACACCATCATGCATTCAAGGCATAACGATTGCTCAACCTAAAATGCCCAAGAAGGCAGAACAAAAAAGCATATATATCCTCTCTGTAACAATTGAAACACCTAACTGGAAAAGCTCGAAAGCAATACACGTGTTTGAGTCGTGGCAATCTCAAATGCATTTTTCAGGACAGTAATATTCGAGTGAAATCCAGAGTTGTTCGACTTCAAAGAACTGCTTGGTCTACCTTTAGATGATATCAATTGAGTCCCACTTCCATCAAAAGCATGCTCTAATTTATAGACCACCATAAATGATTATTCCATACATTTCCTAGGTTGGCCTGCATCAGGCAGACCAGGCACACCACAAGGCCATGGAGGGATCCCTGGTGCCTGTGGCTTTTGCGTTGGTAGTACAGCGAAAGAGTTATCCATTCTTTTTGAACCCAGCACGCTGCTAGCTCCATGAATTGAAGAACCTTGCATTACTGCATTGTTCATATAGACCATGTTCTTAGCAACAAACATTAGCTTGAAGAATTTTGCTATTATAGTCAGGTTTAGCACATAGTAATCCAAATTTGATAAAAGAATTGAAGAATACACGAGGTTTTGGTCTCTATTCCAGATCAAATATGTGCCGATAATAGTAAATTCTCTAATTTATAAATTTTGCAACTTAATCAACTCCAAATCGAATAGAAATAAAAAAGAATTATTTCTCAACATATTAAACTGAAAAGAAACAAGTAAATTCAACAAGTGGACGCAAGAAGAAATTAAAAAGAAGAAGAAAATTACAAAATTTAAATAGGAAGAGAACGGAGAAACCTTAACCAAAGCGAGAAGAGTCGTTTGAGAAGTAGGAATTGACACCGACGATGCATAGGGAATGGTGACAGTTTTGGCAAACCCATTTGGGGAGATTCGGATCGACGGGTAAACTCCCACGAATCAGAAAGAAGGTTGAGGGAGCCAACGTGAGGGAGATGGGTCCGATATGGCACCGTTTCATCTTCGCCACCTCTACGTCCAAATTTACTAGGGACAGACTGACGACGAGCGACTATGAGCGACAACGAGGAAGTTACTCTAATGGAAACGGACAATGCAACAACAGAGATTGAGAGGAAGAGGCACGAGGATCAGGAAATATTTGGGGAGTTAGGTTTAAAGAATGAAACAAGTGCGGCGTTTTAAATTCAAACGCCACTAAGTATGAGTATTTGTGGTGTTTAATTACAAACGCCGCTATAAAGGAGATCTATTGCGGCGTTTGACATTAAAAACGCCACAAAAGACTAAACAATTGCGGAGTTTACGTGAAAAAAGCCACTAAAGTACGAGTATTGTGGCGTTTCTCCAAAAAAGCCAATATAGATGAGTCTTTAGCGGCGTTTCTAACAAGTGCCGCTAAAAGTGCCGATATATACCAAGTTTGGTGTAGTGATTATTTTTTAGAAGTATGTATATAAGACAACTAATCCTAAAGGCTTTATTTAATTATTTACCTCTAAGGGAAAATTATTTACTTTTCTAAATAATTTACCAAGTTAGTTATTAAGGGTCAAATTATTTAAGGAATCTAAACCTAAGGCATTAGTTAAATTATATTAGTAAACTAACCTACAAGGTAAAAAATTAATTAAGTCATCTAAAACTTATTAATGTTACAAGGGAAACTAGCCTAAAGTAAAATTTTATAATTATTTTACTTAAAAGTTTTCCTTTTGTCATTTTATGGAAATTATATTATCACATAACATATATTAACCCAAAAGTTAAATTTAATTATATGACATGATTACCAATTAGATTTGTTTAAAAGAAAGATATGAATTAAATATCACAGAAATTAAATTGCATCAAGTAAAAATTAAAGGATTGAAATTTAAATAAAAAGGACTAAAGTGAAGAGATTGCAAATAGAGGGGGGTCAAAGCGTAAACTCATCAAAGATGGGGTACGAGTTGAGCCGCGAACTACACTGCACCGCCGCACATGCCGCCGTGCATGGACGTCGGACGCTGCTCGTCGGCATCGTGTCATTGCTACTTCTACCCTCGGTTTCGATGGTGTAAAACCTATGTTTGATTTTGATATAACAAAGTGTTTAAGGACTAAATTGCAAAAGAAAATAAATTTTTAAGTATTCAAAAGTCTCACAAAATGACAAGGAAAAGTTTTCCAAAGTTAAAGACTGAAACCCAAAAAGTTTCTAAGTGTTTCAAGCTAAAAATATACAAATACGCCCAAGCGTATCGATACACCCTTGGTGTTTCAATACGGATTTAAGCTACTAGAATTTAATTTTGCAAGGCGTATCGATACACCCCTTGGTGTTTCGATACAGATTTGGGCTACTGGAAGTTAGTTTTGCAAAACGTTTCGATACGGTCTTTAGGATTCATCTGGGCAAACATTTTTAGCTTAGCGTTTCGATACGGATCACATCCGTTTCGATACGATTTGAAATCTGGGTTTAATAAATTTGTACATATACCGATACGGTACACTATGTTTCGATACGGTTTGAAATCTAGATTTTTGAAATTTCAAAACGTACCGATATGGTTAGCCCTGTACCGATACAGTTTGTCAAGATCTTCAAAGATCTTTGCATTAAATTTTTCGACCATTACTTGTCAGTTATTAGAATCTCCAATTTTAAAATATCATTTAACCCGTATCGTTACGCCTCTAGGCGTACCGATGCATTTTTTAGTCTAGGGTTTCAGTGAGCAAAACTCGTATCGATACGTCATTGCCGTTTCGATACGCCCCCATTTTGCACTATGACCGTTTCGATACGCCCTTACGCGTATCGATACACTTTCCACAACGGCTATATTTTTGTTGTAACAGATATTGATATGTGCCTTCGTGTACCGATACAGTTGTTCACCAGACTACATTTATTGCGGGAAAAATGGTCCCCAACAGCTCTATTGATGACTTCAACCACCCAAACGACTATAATTTAATAAGAGGGTATAAATACAAGTCTCCAATGCAGCAACAACAACTAATGAAACTCTATTGAACAACATTTAAGTACTCAAGCAAAATCCAACTCTTGTGCTCAAAAAGTCAAATCTTTGTCCCCAACTTGTGTAATCCTTTGTAATATTTTTATTTCAAGTTTGGGGTTGAGTGTTCTTGTAAATTGGGCAAATATTTACCTTGCGAGGGTTTTTATTCATTTGCCATTTCTTTCTTTGTATTCAAGAGTGAATTGTTCAAAGCTTTGGGTAGAAAGCTTGAACTTGTAGGGGGCCTCCTAAGCCTAGAAAAGGGGAAGAATTTCATAGTGAAATTGGTTGAAAATCCTTAGTAGGAAGCTAAGGTAGTGGACGTAGAGCTTGTTAGAAGCTTGAACAACTATAAACCATTGTGTCCCATTGTCTATCTTTTCCGATTTGCTTCCAAACTTTTAAAATAGCCAATTTACCCCCTCTTGGCCAACATTTACATTGATTGATCATCCTAACAGGTGGTGACACTGATTTCGCTTCCTGATGATAGTGGCTCCTCCTCGAGCTTGACTTGGTGTGAACCCGTACCCCTTTTTCTTCCTATTCAAAACAAAGTAACAATGAAGAATATACAGAAAAATAGCGTTTAAGTATGAAAAATACCTCAAAAGTCAACTAGACTTGTATTGCTTTTGAATAAGGTGTGTACATGTGTTGTGTTGTGTGGTGTCTGATGTGTGAATTACAATGGAATGAAACCTATTTATGGGCTTCAAGAAACCCTAAAAGCATATTCCTTATTTATGCTAAATACATTGGGAAAGGAAAGAATGCCTTTACTTGGGCATCAAACTACTTTACTTACATTCAATATGATCCTAAATGAGTTAAAACAAATAGGGAAGTGTCTAAGCTTGAATTTAATTACAAATATTCAATAAAAAATTGAAAATCGTAATAAAATCAAATTCTCGTATTGAACCCGTATTCCATTTTTTGCACTTGCTGCCTTTAGTAAATGAGCATATCTTGAGCTCCCGATGTCCGATTGAGGCATTTCAAGATGCGTTAAAAACGTAATTGAAAGACAGTCAATATGTAAAAAGAAATCCTGACCCAAAAGTGCTCGAATCCTATCATAAATTTGCTGTGAGTCTACGGTGAGAATTCTTTGTGCATCACTTGACTTTCCATACTTGTTGGACATGATCTCTTGTAATCTTCCCATATATTATGAGATTAGGATCTTGTGTGATCTGTAATAAATACATTAATAGTGATATAAATAAAAATAAAAATAAAAATGAAATAAAATAAAATATATACAGAAAAACAAAATGGGTCGAATGTGCCTTCATTTCGTATATAGACTCTGGTTTAAGGAACTCTTTTTTTATTTTTTAATAGACTATTTTTATATATTTTTATTTATTGGGTCTAATAATAACACACACACACACACACACACATATATATATATATATACGAAAAAATAAAACGGAGGTCGGATAAAATTAGGTGACTACAGCTGCCCCTTTTACTTATTTCGGTGAAACAAGATTAGGGTAAAGAACGAAATGCACTACTTTTATCCAGCCAAGCTGCATGTTGAACACCACTTATTCTAACTTGAGGTGATGCAGAAGTATGACTCTCATACTTCGAACTCGAGGATACCAAGTCAGTAAAGTGATCTGCTCTTTCGAATAAATCGAGTGATGCTCCTTCAAAACAGCAATATGACTCTCGTCCCTGCAAACACCAAGTCAGGAAGATGATATGCTCCTTCGAACCCGAGGAGAACAAATCGAATAATTTCCCTTCAATACTGAAGATATGTAGCAATATGACTCTCGTCCTTGCGGACCAAGTCGGTAAGGTAATTGCTCCTTCGAACCCTAGGAAAACAAATTAAATAACACTTCTGAAAATATGCGGCAATATGAATCTCGTCCCTACCGACACCAAGTCGGTAAGGTGACATGCTTCTTTGAACCCGAGTAGAACAATTCGAATATCGCCCCTTCAAAACTGAAGATATGCAACAGTTAATGATTTTTTTGGTTAACCGAATTAATCGACCAAACTGAATTTTTTTTGGTTAATCGGTCAGTTAATTTTAGGTTCGGTCGGTTAACGGTTAATGATTTTTCAAACTTCAGTTATCGGTTAATTCAGTTCAAAATTGGTTAATTAACAGGATTAACCGAATTACCCGAAATTTTATATTATATATATATATATATTTATTTTTGGTCACTAAACTTTTAAAAAATATATAAAATGGTCATTAAAATTTATCAAATTAGCACAAAATGATCATTAAAATTTTAAATTATTAAAAATAATCATTAAGATTTTCAATATTTATAAATAATTTGTAATGTGCAATAAATAAATTATCATTTTGTAATAGTTCGATAAGTTTAATGGTTGTTTTATAACTTTTGAAAGTCTAGTGGCTAAAAAGATTATTTTAACATAGTTTAGTGACCATTAGTGTAACTTACCCAAAATTTTATAACAAATTTCGGTTAACCGAATTAACCGACTGAATTAACCGAACTTTTTTTGGTTCGGTTAAAAAAATTTGAAAAAATTTCGGTTCAGTTAACAATTAATAGGAAAAAAATTTTGGTTAATGAAATTTTGGAAGTTCTGTTCGGTCGGTTAACCGAACCGACCGTTTGAACACCCCTAATACCAAGTCGGTAAGGCGATTTGCTCCATCAAACCCTAGGAGAACAAACCAAATGACGCCACTTCAAAACTGAGGATATGCAATAGTACAACTCTCGTCCCTACAGACACCAAATTGGTAAGGTGATCTGCTCCTTCAAACCTGATGAGAACAAATCAGAGGATGCTTCTTCTAATGGTGCGAGACACTGAGTTGAAACTGACCATGTCGTTGCACCTCTTTGCTTCATAGAAAACATTTGATCCTAGCTTCTTTGCTTCATCAAAAAACATTTGATCATTGTATATTTGTACATTTTCTCGCTCAATTCAGTAATCTTGTATTTTTGGTTGGTAGTACGGCCTTTCAAATTACGGGATTCTGATCGGTTAGCCCACAGCTCAATATCGAGTGAAGAAACTCCTCTGATGCCTTAAAATAATACCAAGCACCCTCAAAGCTTCTTGAGAACACTTTTGGATTGCTTGTATAAGAATCTTCACATCAAAGCTTATTTTCACCTTAATTGTCTTTGAATAATATTGGCGCTTTAATCTCTTGTTTTTTTCACCTATCAAAGTCAGGGATCTTGAATCCTTGATTAAGGCTAATTGCCCACTGGGTGAAACTCTATCCCCTTCTAGCGTTTTAGGGATTTTTTACGTCTCATGTACGGGTCTTACTTGGCAACATGACCGACCATACACTCTTCAACTCGAACATATATTTTTCCCTTCCTTATGTAAGGTGATGCCTCTTTCAATAATTTCTTGATCTCTTCTGGATTTACCCACTTTTCACCAACAGATGTATTAACAAGTCTCTCATTTTTGGCCATGCAAACCCTGTATTTGGAATCAATACCAAGAAATCTTTTATTTTTCATGAATCTAGGCTAATTTACTTGTAAGATGCTTGTGGATGAAAAAGAAAAAAGGCTAGAAATGAGAATAAAAAAAGTCATGACAATCATGTAAAGGGTAAAGTTAGATGGCCCAAAATCCATAGTATGAATGATTCATAAATCCATCAACCGGATAGCGTTCCTAATTTCTACCCGCATTTAGGTGGCTCTCTTTGACTCGCCAACTCCCCAAATTTCATCTTCCCTCTTTGCTAATCTCAAACAAACATTAGAAGTTTGGAAGTCCTTGAAGAAAGGTTAAATCAATTAGGCAGAATGTGTTATGAAAACAAACTCCTCTTTTCAGATATTCATGTGTGATCAAAATGGTCTTTAAAGGCTTGTAATGTAGGCTTAGGATTAGGTTGCAAAAGAAATGATATATAGGCCTAAATAAATGTTTAAGGGTGATTAAACCAATGATTAATCTTTCTTAATGAAATTAACGTTTCCCTTCTTTTATTTTCTGGATCACTCTAGACGGCCCATTTTGGGTTTTCACCATAGAGTTCATTTCTTTTCTTGGCACATGTTTTATGCTTTTTCACACTCCAGCTTTTATTTATTCCTTTGTTTTCTTTCTTTTTTTCTTTTTTGTTGTCCTTTTTCCTTTTTATTTAGGGCATTCATCTTGATCTGTCATACTTTTTTCTCACTACAAACATACTTTCATCCTTTTTGCCCTCTAGTGTGGGGAGTGATCCTTGGTTAGGGTTCAAACACAAGAAAAGTATTAGGCTCGAAGGGGACAACAATAGATATTTTTTCATTTTCTTATTCGTGAAGGGAAATGAAGGAATGCCAAATGTCATTTCACACACATATATCATCGAAGAGAAGCAGTCTTCAGTGTAAAGGTTTTAGAATTATCACTTTATTCAAAACCTTAAACAACAATGTTTGAGAGGAAAGTTCACTCAAAATCATTAATCTTGAACACACTTTTTGCCTTTCTATCTTAGGATTAAATTCAAGAATCATTCATACAAATAATAATAGGGGCTCTGCAAAGAAGATGTTTTTGGAAGATAAAAGGATTGAATGAATGAAGAAAATGAAATGTTTGACACTTGAGAAAATAAAAGAAATGCATCTTTAAAACAAGCAAAATAACATAGAATCCCGTACAAAATATCCCTAATACTTACGGGAAAAAGCAAAAGGGTTGGTTCTTGGTATGATTTCGCAACAGTAGGAAAATCCTCTACTGTCCAGTTGTTAAGCACTGTTTCTGGAAAACATGAATAAATTCTAGCAAAGCTTGCCCCATTTACTTCGTGACAAGATTTCATTTTTTGAGTAGTTAAGGTCATATGAGCTCGTCATATTTATCTGGTATCTTCTCGAGTCTCATACTTTTGATGGCTTCCAATATTAACTTTCTTTTTGTGACCATGTTTGCAAAGCGCTCAGTGGCATGGTTTAACATACGACCATAGAAAGGACAATTGAAAGTCTCCATAAATAGTAAAGTAATCTCGCTTTCCATCAGTGAGGGTAGACCTAGGCTACCGCATCTCGCCACCTTTAGCCATACTAGTGAAAACTCTCATTAGATCTCTGTTCCATATCAAGAAGTACGTGGTTAGGTGTGCCGATAGTAAGTAGTTCCTTCATATTTTTTAAAGTTAGGTGTGTTGAACTTTGGAGGAATAATTATATATGTCACCAAGCTAAGGTCATATCTGTCACATGCTTGTATTGCTTAAGAAAACTCTCGACAAATCTCTCTAAGTCCTTCTATTGACTCGGCTTAGCTGGGTATACCATCGGGCTGTAGAGCCTATTAGGCTATCTTGGAAGCAATATATGAGCAGCTTCTCATTGTCCAATTGTAAGGATGTCTTTTGGCAGTACATGGTTAGGTGTGCCGATAGGTAAGTAGTTCATTCATATTTTTTGAAGTTAGGTGGCTTGAACTTTGGAGGAATAATTATATATGTCACCAAGCTAAGGTCCCTGACATCTATGTCACGATGAATGTTGACTCATTGTAGGACTTTGACAGCCCCTCCAACTTCTCATAACGATATTCTAATTTCTTATTTGCCCAGATTTTATTAGCTATTTCGTTGAGGTCCAAAACTTTAATGTATTGATTGTCACCTCGACTTGCCTCGGACTCCACTAGAGTATTGGTTAAGGTTCTTAGAAGATGAATTTAAACCTTTCCTTTGAGTGCCTCACAATTTGCTTCTTGCGGTGGTATCGCCGCATTCGCGTTTTAAGGGCTTTGATAGCTTCAGGGTTTTTGTACCCAGCATGGTTGCTATCTGGAGCACGGTCTTGGGCTTCTAAGATTTCTTAAACAATGACCAATCTTGACAGATGAATGTGAGGCAAACCCATATGCACTTGCTTCGGCAGATCTATGGTAGTTTCCTTCCACACACTATCTCTGTGTTGGCATTGAAGCTCTAAGGACTCATTTCTAACATTGGTGTTTGAACAAGAGACCTCAGAATTGGACAATACAACCCGAACACTCATAACCGCTGATTGACTAGTGTTTTGAAATACCAGCAGAATGCAATACGATGTATGCTCTATAAATAAGGCAAGAAAAGTGTTAGTACATGATAATAATAAACATAAATACAAGAAATAATTACAAAAACATATAATTAAAGCAAAAAAATAAACCATGTGGCTTTTCACATGGCTCTAATGGGGTGGTCTTTCTAAAAAGCACACATTCACGTGGGTTTGGATCTAAAAAGGTTCTCGAACCGCCCTTATCCTCCTATTAAGGTGGATATAATGTTTGATCCTGGCCTATCATAGGCTTGCAAATCAAACACGGTTCAATGGGATGCATTTCTGTTATGCCCGTGTAGAGGGTTACTCACGAAAGCATAAGTACTCTATACCCCAAAAGACTTTCACTAGCCCGTAGAGGCTTACTCACGAAGGCATAACTATTTTGTTCCACTTAAGTTGAATAAAGCCCAAGTATAAGGTTTATGTTACGATGCAATGACAATTTAAAACACAAAAAATGCAACGGATCACTAATGAAAATAACTCATGATCAAGTAAAAGTTGTGCCCTCTTAAAAAAATCCCCAGCGGAGTCGCCAAGCTGTGATAACGGAGTCGCCATTGGTCCTTTTTATTATATTAGGCAGACCAAAGACCTAAGATCAAACCAGAGGTTACGAAATCTCAAGGGTTAAAGGGCACGACTACGTGTGGGGAATGATTATCAGCCCACAACGCCCGTAGAACGATGCTTACTTGATCACTAATATTTTCCATGATAACCCGGATGAATGCATGTGAAGATTAATGTAAAAATCCACAAAGTTTTAACGGTGACCTAAATTCACTCACGGTTGAGGAAACCCAGGTCATATTTAAGCACACCGAGATTGAGGCATTAATCCTTAAAATGCGGAAATATAATCTCGTATAGGAGTTTTGACCATTCCCCAACTGCTAGGGGAAAGCCAAATTAACCCTACTTGAGAAAATATATCGTTTTCATGATGCAATGAAAATATTTTTTTAAATGGCATTTTATGTTTTTTTTAAATTTTTATGGGTGATTTAATGTTAAAAATTAAATATTATTTTTTAGAAGCATGTATTTAGGGCAACTAATCCTAAAGGCTTTATTTAATTATTTACATCTAAGGAAAATTATTTACTTTACTAAATAATTTATCAAGTTAGTTATTAAGAGTCAAATTATTTAAGGAATCTAAACCTAAGACATTAGTTGAATTATATTATTAGTAAAATAACCTACAAGGCAAAAAAAATTAATTAAGTCAACTAAACTTATTAATGTTACAAGGAAAACTAGCCTAAAGTAAATTTTTATAATTATTTTACTCAAAAGTCTTCTTTTTGTCATTTATGGAAATTATACTATCACATAACATATACTAACCCAAAAGTTAAATTTAATTATATGACATAATTTCTAATTAGATTTGTTTAAAAGAAAGATATAAATTAAATAACACAAAAATTAAATTGCATCAAGTAAAAATTAAATGACTAAAATTTAAATAAAAGGGCCTAAATTGAAGAGATTGCAAACAATGGGGATCAAAGCATAAACTCGTCAAAGATGGGGTACGGGTTGAGCCACGAACTACACTGCACTACCGCACCTGCCGCCGTGCATGGATGTCAGATGCTGATCGCTAGCATCGTGTCGCTGCTACTTCTGCCCTCGGTTCTGGTGGTGACGCCAATTCTGCCTCCTGGTGATAGTGACTCCTCCTTGCGCTTGACTTGGTGTGAACCCGCACCCCTTTTCCTTCCTAATCAAAAGAAAGTAACAACGAAGAATATAATGAAAAACAACATTTGAGTTTGGAAAATACCTCAAAAATCAACTAGACTTGTATTGCTCTTGAATAAGGTGTGTATATGTGTTGTGTTGTATGGTGTCTGATGTGTGAATTACTATGGAATAAAGTCTATTTATAGGCTTCAAGAAACCCTAAAATTAAAAACCTAAAAGCATATTCCCTATTTATGCTAAATACATTTGGAAAAGGATTAATGCCTTTACTTGGGCATCAAACTACTTTCCTTACATTTAATATGATCCTAAATGAGTTAAAGCAAATAAGGAAATGTCTAAGCTTGAATTTAATTGCAAATATTCAATAAAATAATTGAAAATTCACAATAAAATCAAATTCTCGTATTGAACCCGTATCCCATTTTTTGCACTCGATGTCTTCAGTAAAATGAACATATATTGAGCCCCCGACGTCCGATTTAGGTGTTTCAAGATGCGTTGGAAAGGTAACTAAAAGACGGTCAATACGTAAGAAGACTTCCTGACCTTGAAATGCTCGAATCCTATCGAAAATTTGCCATGAGTCCACAGTGCATACTTGTTGGACATGAATCTTCCCATATCTGATGTGATTAGGTCTTGTGTAATTTGCAAGAAATACATTAATAATGATATAATTAAAAATAAAAATGAAATACAATATATACAAAAAAACAAAATGGGCAGAATGATCCTTTATTTCGTATATGGACTCTTGTTTAATGAACTCTATTTTTTTATTTTTTAATGGACTCTTTTTATATTTTTTACTTGTTGGGTTTAATAATATATATACATACATGAAAAAATAAAACGGGTCGGATAAATTTTGGAGACTACAGCCACAAATAGCCGGTCCATAGGTTGATTAATCCCAGCTTTAGCCCACGAGTCTGTAGCAATGTTACACTCCCTCCCCAAAAAATTAATCCGCCAATTGATATTAGCACCTAGACGGGGGCAAGCATCCACAGTATCTTTAAAGATCGAGGGAGGAAAAGGGGGATTACGAAGCCAAGAGACAACATTTTTATTATCAGATTCCACTTCTAAAACAAAGTCCTTCACCTATTTTGAGTTAACAACGAGGATAATGGCTTCTTTGGATGCTAGTAATTCAGCAGAAACAGGATCACAATTGCCTACTGATTTTGAGAATTCGATCAACACTTCTCTCGAGTGGTTCCTCAAAATTCCTCCTATCACAGCCGAGCCATAAGAGCCTACCACCGTACTATCCGTGTTAAATTTGACTGAATCCACTGGAGGAGGCACCCAATCCATGCGCGGTAAAATTTGAGCTGACCAAGAGGTCGGATTGGCCATAAAGTCAATAACAGACCCACCCGTATCTGGATATTTGGCACAAATCCACCAGCCAACCCTGAGAAAGATAAGATCAAATGAGAGATTAAAATCGAAAGACTTCCCTTTAAAGATTACCTCGTTTCATTGAAGCCACAAGGACCAAGTTATAGCAAAGAAACTTAGATTTTATAATGGAACCAAATTGGAGAACAGGCAGCAGCCTATCCATCTATCAAAAATTTTCTACCCTCCAAAGAGAATACTACCTGCATATCCCATAAATTACACCATCTATTCCATATTCTCCAAGCAAAGGAACAAGAAAAAAACAAGTGATCCACTGACTCGATAATTATTCCACAGAAGCAATAGCTTAATGAGTCATTGACCCCCACATCCCTTTTAGACAATTTTCACGTTTATGGGAATGCGGCCTTGAAGTAGCTTCTACGCAAAACATTCGACGCTGAAGGGGGATGAGCCCAACTAAACATTGGACCAAAACTCATCAGGAGATCGATTTCTAGTACATGCCTTGTAATAGAACCCCTTTGTCGTATAACACCCAGATGGGAATTTTGTCCATCTAATACCATCAACTGGAAACATTCCAAGTCGACAATCACCAAGAGTATTCAGAAAAGAGTTCTAAACATTCACTTCCCAATCAAAGAGTGGTCTTCTCATACAAACCTGCCTTCTCCATTTATTGTCAACCCAAGCTTCATAGTCCGCAATTTTACCCATCTTCTTGATAGCGAGTGCATAAATTCGAGAGAGCATAGTTCTAAGACAGTTTTCATTCACCCAATTATGATTCCAAAGATCCAGAGATTCTCCATTCCCCACTTTAAATGACAATTGGATTCAAATAGATCATTTTTAGTTTGACAGCCGTTAGGATGCTTCAAAATACCCCTTCATTTCTCAGACTTGGATTGTGAACCCTTGTTCAAAAGCAGTAAGGTTTTGGTGCTCCCCTCATATTTAGCTTGTACTACCTTCCTCCAAAGTCTGTCACGTTCAATGCCATACCTCTACAACCACTTGTTTAGCAGGGCCAGATTTTTTAGCATGAAATCAATCAGACTGAGCCCTCTAAATTGTTTTGGCAAGCACAGAATTTCCCAACGTACCCAATGTATGCATTTGCCCTCCTTAGAGCCCCAGATGAAATTCGATACAATCCTAGTGAGATCTTTAGAAATAACAGTTGACATTCTAAAAATTGACAAGAAATATACCGAGAGGTTAGCCAACACCATTTTTTCCATAATCACTCGACCGCCAAAGAACAGTAACTTTATTTTCCAAGGGCCAAGCTTATTACGGATCTTGTCTATCATAGGTCTCCATAAAGCAGGAGAGATATTCTTGCACCCCAAGGGTAACCCAAGATAGGAGGATGGCAAAGAGCCCGCAGCACATTTCAAAACATTAGCCCAATTGACCAGAACAGAATCTTACAGATTAACTCCAAACATAGCTGTCTTCTTCAGGTTTAATTTCAAACCCGACACGAGTTCAAAGCACTTGAGTAACCTTTTGACATTCTTGACTTGGTTTAGCATACCATTGTAGAAAATTAACAGGTCATCCGCAAACTATAAATGGGTGATTACAAATGGAAAAGCTCCAATTCTCACACCGATGAAGAAGCAAAGGTTATCCGCATTTGAAATAACCAAACTAAGACCTTCGGCCACGAGATTGAACAGCGATGGTGAGAGAGGACAATCTAGCCTAAGTCCCCTTTTAATTTGAAATTTGTCCATGGGATCCATTTATGAGAACAAAAACCGAAGCTGTTTATATGCATGGAAATCCCAATCTACAGTATCGTACGCCTTCCGAAAATCTGCCTTAAATAATACCCCTTGCAAGCCACTTTTCCTCATTGAATCCACTTCATTAGCAATCAGAACACAATCGAGGATTTTCCTCCCTTTTGTGAAAGCGAACTGGCTCTCGCTGATAACCTCATCTAGGCACTATGCTAGCCAATTTGCTAGAAATTTCGCCAGTATTTTGTAAACCCCCTCTAACCAGACTAATTGGTCGGAAACCATCGACTGTTTCTGGGGCCTCTACCTTGGGAATTACAGCGATGAAAGAATGGTTGAGGTTAAGATCCTATTGCTTCTCCGCCCAAAAGTCCCGAAGGAATTTCATTATAGCATCTTTAAGATATTGCCAATATTTTTTAAAGAAGCCCATGTTAAACCTATCCGGTCCTGGAGCTTTATTTTCGCCAGCACTCTTGACTACGCCCCACACTTCTTCTTCCACAAAAGCACGCTCCAGTAAAGCTGAAGAAGCGGAACTGATTTTTTTTAAATTCACATTCCAGATCGAACAATTTGACTGTGGGGCAGCAGTTATAAACTTCAGAAAAATGATTCTTAATTACAATACGAATTGTGGTAGGATCTTCAACTGGGGTACCTTTGTCGCTGATCTTGTGAATCCAATTGGAGCCCCTCCTAACCAAAGCCATCGAATGGGAGAATCTAGTATTTCTATCCCCCTCCACAATCTATTGAATCCTAGACTTTTGGTGCCATACTCTTTCCTCTGTTCGAAGTAAAGCCCAAATCTTATTCTTCAAAGCTTTAACTTGAAGCATCTCACCATTATCCACCCCAAGTTGGATTCATGATTTCAGAATTGCAATTTTCTTTACAGACTCTTTAATTGAGGATCTCACACTAACTTCCATTTTCTTCCCCACCCACTCCTTAATCGCCTTTTTAGAGCACTTCAATAAGTTTCAAATCCCACGCCCACACTTATCACCTAGAGCTAATGTAAGCATAATATTAAAATCTTGATTCTCCATCCAGTGGTTGAAGAATTTAAATGGTCTGGGACCTGATTTGAATGTTTCAACCGATACTAGAAGTGGGTCTGAAATTGACTTTGAAGGGGCTTGAAGGGTCACCCCGGCATCAACTGTAGGACTTCTAGGGACACAAGGACCCGATCCAATATGCAAAACATGGCACGGTCCCTGAAATTGCTCCAGGAAAATCTGCTACCAACCAATGGGAGATCAAATAAACCAGTGCTTTCTATCAGCTCATTCAAGGCTGCCATTGATGCGGCATTATACGAAAACTCAATCTTCTCTTCTTGTAGTTTCACTGTGTTAAAATCGCCGCTAACAACCCAAATTAAGTTTTCAGACTTGATGTTCTCCTATTGCATAAAGATTGACTTCCTTTCTGCCGCATCATTGGGAGCGTAAATGTTGATCAAACCGCACTTCCTTTTCCAACTTGGAACAGAGCCTGTCATAACAACAAAGTTCTTATGGACCGAATGACTCTCTTCTTGGAAAAATATGCCATCCCAAAAGCAAGCTAGACCCCCGGCTGACCCAGAAGTGGGAGTGAACAAATGCTTCTCCAAACGGGATCCCCCGGTTGACCTGAAGAAATTAACAGATGCTTTTTGAGATACATAACCATAAAACCTAATAATTTCATGGGTTTCTTATGTTATTTTTTTTAATTTTTAAATTTAAAAAATAAAAAATTATATAAATTGGGTAACCGCTACCCGACTTACGGATACCCAGTTTTTATGGGCCGGGTCACAGGCCTAGTTTTTGGTACCCGAAAATTTCGGGTATCCGAATATAAACAGCCCTAATTAATATAAATAACTTAATTTATTAGTAATAAAATTTGAATAATATAATATAATAAAATTATTTTTTAATTAAAATAAAAATAAATATTAAATTCAGTGATCTAAAATGTAAAAAATACTCAGCTTTCCATTTTCTTTTATCAAGAAGTTTTTAGAAAACGTATATTCCAAATATACCACGTTCCTTGGTTCCAAATATACAGGGATTACGTCGTTGAGTATGGCACCTGCATTCAATGTTTAAAACTTTAAGCAACATCACCTCCCCCAATTTAATTGTACCAAAAATATATTTTAAGCTAAATATTCGAATAATATTTTAGAGTTGTTCTGGTAAAACATTTTAAAACGATCAAATAAAGATCTAATTTTTTGAAATTTTCTCAAATAAAAACATACTCTTTCTGTTCCACGAAGTTTGTCTCTTATTGATCTTTTATTTTTTCAACTTTAACTCATTATTATTGTAGCGATGTCCCTCTCGCTAAAAAAATATGTTTTTTATTTTAGAAATATTGTCTACCGTGGGAGTTTTGCAAAATCCGTATTTTATTTAAAAATAGAGTCGCCACCGGCCACTCAAGGTGGACCGGACACCGTAAAAACTAGAGATTTCAAAATGTCGGGTTAGGGAGTCGGTTACGGATGGGGAATGATTAGCACCCCACACCGCCCAAAATTGGTACTTTAATAATTACCGCTTTATTAATATTAAACTTTCCGAATTAAAGTGACGATTAGATTAAAATTTGGTCATAAGTGCGAGTAAATTTTAAAAGCCACGTTATCTGAGAGTAAACGCCCAACCACTATCACTACGCCTGATACTGGCCCCGTTTACGCTCGGATAAAAGGGCATCGCATTGACAATTATATATCTATTATGCAAAAAAAGGCAAACATAAATAAATACAAGGGGATAAAATAAATAAATATTAACAAAATTAAAAAACTAATCTAACATACATACATAAGTATTAATCTAACACATAAAATATAATAATAATAATAATAATAATAATGCATGAATTAAGATATATACAAAGCATAATGTAAATAAATGCTAAGAATTAAAATGCACTAGTATTTAACTGCATGGTAATAACATAAAGATGACTAAAATGCATGGATTAATAATTTACATGGCATAAACAAAAACAACAAGGACTGAAATGAAACCAATACAACACATATGAGCATAAATTAAATGACATCAAATGGAGGTGCTGAAAATAAATATAAAACAGGTGACTAAATTGCAATATAATAAAAATTTAAAGTTGCAGAAAAAAATAAAAAGGGTGATATTAAATGCTCATCAAAATATAAGGACTAAATACGTAATTATCCCCTGACAGAAACGCATGTGGGAAAGAAGGGAAGGACTACGAGCGTAATTTTCCCTTTAACCAAAAAACGCGGATCTTCACTGGATCCAGGTCACCGCGCGGGTAGGGTTGTGCCAAAACAACACCGTTTCATGTGTTTTGGTTTAAAACTGATTATAGGTTTTTTTTTTGTTGTTTAAAACGGTTTTAAAATTAAAATAAAAAACAAATAAACCCTCTTATCTTCTCTCAGTCAGAGCAGCGGCGGCTCACCACCAAGGTGCGCCATTCACCGGCCAACGGCCTCGCGGCGGACATGCATCCTCACGGCGGCGCTATACGACCGGTAAGGGAAGTTCTCGCCCCTCTTTTCCTTTTCCTTTTTTGATTCAAAATGAGATTTGAAACCAAAAAAAAGATTTTAAAAACTAAAAAACCGAAGAACCCCTTTTTTGATGTTCGATTTGAAGAAAAGAAACACGGATTTTGGATCTGAATTTTTTTTATTTCCGAATTTTGGTTACAATTTTCGAACTGGATTTTCTTGAAATCAAAATCCTCCAAAATTTTCTCTGTTCTTTCTTATTTTTTTTAATATCAGCCCATTTCTTTCGATTTACATCCATTTGGTTTTATAACCAAAAATATAAAATAACCACTCTTATTTCTTTAATCTGACATACAGATCTGGATTGATGGTGCCGGATTTTCAAGGCATGGTTGAAGGTATGGCCGAGTTAGGGTGTGGGCAGTGGGTGGTTGCTTGTTTGGTCAAGTGGCAGAGGGCTTATTTTATTTAGGGTTTGGTAGTTTAGATTTGGGGATAATGGGTTAATAGTGTTAGGGATTTGATTCGATTTTAGGGTTGATTTGGGTGTGGCGGTTACCAGAGGTGGTGGTCGGAGAGTGAAGACGGCGGCGGTGGCAGATTGGTAATGGTTAGGGTTAGGGTTGAAGTTTGGATCCGGGTCAGGTTTTGGGTCTGGGTCTGGGTTTGTATAGGTTTGAGGGTCAAAACGGGTTATGACAGTTGCCCCTCTTTGCTCATTGTTGTGTAACAACAATCGAGCAAAGACTAAGAATGGCCTATTTTGGTCCGGTCCGGCTAGGCTTTTCCTCTTGACGCATGTCTTCTTTCTTCAGTAGATCGCATGTCTTCTTTCTTGTCTTGGTTGATCCACCTTGTCACTCTCGGGGAAGCCAAATCTTCAAAACCGGAGGTGGTCTATTGGGGAAGCAAAACGAGTTCAACTTGTTACATTATTGATAATAAGCTAATACCTAAAGAGAGTTCGACCCAGCTGCAACACCGACGAAGAGGCAGGGTCTACAAAATTCGATCCAGCTGTAACACTGACGATGACGCAAGACCGATGGATAAAAGTCCTGATGTCTGATCCAGCTACAACTCTGACGAAGAGACAAGACCAGAAAACTGACAACTTTTTCCTTTTCTCTTTTTTTTTCTTTTTTCTTTTTCTTCTTTTTCTTCTTTTTCTTTTTTTTCTCTTTTTTTGAATTTCATTTTTGCTTTTTCATTTTTCATTTTTTCAAGAAACAACATTGATAAAATTTGAAAATTAGTAAATTTTGACCAAGCTACAACACCGACGAAGAAGCATGGTCTAAAGTTAGTAATGTTGATCCAGCTTCAACACCGACGAAGAGGCAGGATCAAAAGTCAGTGAATTTGGTCTAGCTACAACGCCGACGAAGAGGCAAGACCGGAAGTTAGTAGATTTGGTTCAGCTACAACACCGATGAGGAGGCAGAACCGGAAGTTAAATTTGACCAAGCTACAACACCGACGAAGAGGCAAGGTCTGAAGATTTGATCCAGCTATGACACCGACGAGGCAGGATCGAAAGGATGAAAATTCCAATGTTTGATCCAGCTACAACTCTGACGAAGAGGCAGTATCGAAAAATTGAAAACTTTTTCTTTTTCTTTCTTTTTTTTTCAACATTGATAAAACTTGAAAGTTGGTAAATTTTGACCAAGCTACAACACCGACGAAGAGGCATGGTCTAAAGTTAGTAATGTTGATCCAGCTACGACACCGACGAAGAGGCAGGATCAAGAGTTAGTGAATTTGGTATAGCTACAACACCGACGAAGAGGCAAGACCGAAAGTTAGTGAATTAGGTTCAGCTACAACACCGACGAAGAGGCATAACTGAAAGTTAGATTTGACCAAGCTACAACACCGACGAAGAGGCAAGGTCCGAAGATTTGATCCAGCTACAACTCTGACGAAGAGGCAGATCGGTGGATGAAAGTTCTGATGTTTGATCCAGCTACAACTCTGACGAAGATGCAGGATCGAAGGATTGAAAGCTCATTTTAATGTTTTTATTTTCTTTCTTTTTTCTTTCTCTTCTTTTTTTCTTTTTTCTTTCTTTTTTTCTTTTTTCTTCTTTTTTTTTTAAGATACAACTTTGATAAAACTTGAAAGTTGGTAAATTTTGACCAAGCTACAACACCGACGAAGAGGCATGGTCTAAAGTTAGTAATGTTGATCCAACTACGACACCGACGAAGAGGCATGACCAAGAGTTGTGAATTTGGTCTAGCTACAACACCGACGAAGAGGCAAGACCGACAGTTAGTAAATTAGGTTAGCTACAACACCGACGAAGAGGCAGAACCGAAAGTTAGATTTGACCAAGCTACTTCACCGACAAAGAGGCAAGGTCTGAAAATTTGATCCAGCTACAACACCGACGAAGAGGCATGATCGGAATTTGGCACATTTAGTTCAGCTACAACACCGACGAAGAGGCAAAACCAGAAAATTAGATTTGACCAAGCTACAACACCGACGAAGAGGCAAGGTCTGAAGATTTGATCCAGCTACGACTCCGCCAAAGAGGCAGGATCAGATGGTTTTCTTCTTTTCTTTTTTTTTCGATCAAGCTACAACTCTAACGAAGAGGCATGATCAGACTTTGGCAAATTTGGTTTAGCTGCAACACCGACGAAGAGGCAGAACCTTAAATTTATAAAGTTGGATCATTCCACACCATTAACGGAGGGGAAGATCGGATTTCAGCAACACGGATCTTACTATACCATCAACAGAGGAGCAAGATCAGCAAATGATAACAACTTGATTTTCATTTTGATTTGATTTTTTCGTTTTTTTTTGTTTTTTTGACTTTTTCCATTTTTTCCTTTTTTTTGACTTTTTCTATTTTTTTTTCTTTTTTTTTCCTTCTTTTTTTCGTTTTTTTTTATTTTTTCTTGATTTTTTGATCTTTTTCTTGTAACTAAAAAACAAATTCCAAGGAAAAGTTTGGTCTAGCTGCAACACCGTCGAAGAGGCAAGACCTGGAGAGGATTTGATCTGCTACACCACTGACGGAAATACTAGATCAGCAAAATGTGAGACCCGCTACACCACCGACGGAGAGGTAGGGCCGAATGGAAAACTTGATCTGCAACACCACTGACGGAGGCAAGTTCTGGATAGGATTTGATCTGCTACACCACTGTCGGAGAGACTAGATCAGTAAAATGTGAGACCCGCTACACCACTGACAGAGAGACAGGATCCGGATGGAAAATCTAATCTGCAACACCATCGACGGAAGCAAGATCTACATTAAGTTGGCGTACCACCACTGACGGAGGCATGATTTGCAAGATGTTAAATTGTTGTGCCATTGACGGTGAGATGATATCTGAAAAAAAATCGCTCCGCTTTTCTATCAACAGAGGGTAAGATCTAGAATAAGTTTTTGTTGGCATGAGTGAGAACCTAGAAAATGTTGGCGTCCGCCACACTGTTTTCGGAGAAATCAAATCCTACAAAGGAAAAAAAAGCATTTGTCAGTAAATATTCAAAAGATTTGTCACTGATACCTTTTATTTAGATGTTTCAACATCTTTTGTTTGGCCTCCTCCATGACTAAGGTTGGTCATCACGCCGTTGCTCCTATTGTCACGCTTGAGAAGAGGCGAGGTCATTAATCTGACATCGAAAAGAAAAATAGAGGTCTTGGGATATAAATACGGTGGCACTGCACATCCTATCAGACATGTCTTTTGGGAAGAGGGTAATGGCCCCGTGACAAGTGGTATTAGAGCCAATTTCGTCGAGAGAGATGGCACCACAGAACGCCAGTGAGGTCCCAGCGACTGACCGTGAGACTCGTGCTGCAGTTGCCAGGAAAAAATGAGAGAGTTCGAGGGACATTGTTGCTGCCTTGGACAAGAGGGTTGTCAGGCTTGAAGAGTCGATTGTCGAGCTTCAGGGGACCCATGAGGAAGCCGATGAGCACTTCGAGAAGATGGATTCCATGAAAGAAGACATCATGAAAGAGGTTAACGATAATCTTGAGAACCTATATGAGTCGTTGAACGACCAAGATCTCTCCATCAAAGTTGTCGTTGAAGCTGTGAAGGAGGAGATGATGAAAGAAGTGAAGAAGCTCAGTGCCGAGCTACTTCTCTACAAGACTGCCATGTTGAATGGCATGATGGCCGAAGCAACTGTGCTCAAGCCCAGGATCGACGCCCCGAAGCCCAAGCCGTTCAAGGGGACCAGATCTGCTCAAGAAGTAGAAAACTTCATGTGGGGACTTGAGCAATATTTCAAGGCAATGAGTATCGTGGAGGATACCGAAAATGTAACAACTGCTTCAATTTATTTGTCTGATGCCGCTCTGTTGTGGTGGCGACGTAGGTGCTCGGATAAGCAACGTGGAGGCACTGCTGCTGGAACGTGGGCTGAGTTCCAAGCAGAATTGAAGGAGCAATTTTACCCGGGCAATGCCGAAAATAAGGCAAGATCGAAGCTTAGAGTTCTTAAGCATGTCGGGACCCTTCGAGACTATGTTCGAGAGTTCAACGAACTTCAACTTCAGATCCTAGACTTATCTGAGAATGATGCTCTTTTCCAGTTTATGGATGGACTAAAGCCATGGGCTAACACCGAGCTAGAATGGAGAGACGTAAAGGAACTCTCCAAAGCCATGACGATTGCAGAATCATTGAAGGAGCATAGTGCCAACAGAAATGAGTCAACCAAAGCCAAAGTTACGTGGTAATGGAGGCAATGGTGGGGGAGACAAACCAAAGAACTACTCCAATAGGCAATCCAACGCTAATTATACAGCCAACCAACCATGGAACCGGAATAAGAGAGGGGACGGGAATGTCAAATGTTTTGAGTGTAAAGGACCACACTACAAAAGCAATTACCCACAAAGACAGAAAGTTGCTGCCATCCAAGAAAATGAAGATCAAGAGGAGACCCTCAAGCTTGGCTCCATCCTCAGTTGCATGGAGGTCAAGAAGGGTTCCAAGAAGAAGGGGCTGATGTTCGTCGACATCACCATTGCTGGCTAGAAGTTGAGCGCGCTAGTGGACACCGGTGCCTCAAAGTTGTTCATGTCCGAACAAGCCGCAAAGAAACTTGACTTTCATGATGAGAAGGCAAGTGAGTTCATCAAGACTGTGAATACCAAGGAGGCTCCGATTGCAGGAGTAGCAAAAGGATTCAAACTTGAGATTGGGGGCTGGTTTGGTAAGGAAAACATCAAGGTAATTCCACTTGATGATTTTGACTTTGTCATTAGGCTTAGTTTCCTTGACAAGATTAATGCGTTTCCCGTTCCATTTGCCGATTGCTTGTGCATACTTGATTCGAGAGGCCAATACATTGTTCTGGTAAACCGAGTAGCTGGAGTTGGGGCAAAGATGATTTCAGCCATCCAATTCAGCAAGGGAATTTACAAGGAGGAGCCAACCTACCTAGCAACGTTGGTGATCAATGAGGCCACCATGACCGAGGATGTTCCAGTAGAAGTGGGACAAGTTTTGGCAGAATTTCGTGACGTGATGCCTGTCGAGTTACCTAAGGATCTTCCACCGAAGAGGGAGGTCGACCACAAGATTGAGCTTGTTAATATTAAACTCAGCTTTATTAATATTAAACTTTCCAGATTAAAGTGACGATTAGATTAAAATTTGGTCATAAGTGCGAGTAAATTTTAAAAGCCACGTTATCTGAGAGTAAACGCCCAACCACTATCACTACGCCTGATATTGGCCCCGTTTACGCTCGGATAAAAGGGCACCGCATTGACAATTATATATCTGTTATGCAAAAAAGGCAAACATAAATAAATACAAGGTGATAAAATAAATAAATACTAACAAAATTAAAAAACTAATCTAACATACATACATAAGTATTAATCTAACACAAAAAATATAATAATAACAACAATAATAATAATAATAATGATGATAATAATAATAATAATAATAGTAGTGCATGAATTAAGATATATACAAAGCATAATGTAAATAAATGCTAAGAATTAAAATGCACTAGTATTTAACTGCATGGTAATAACATAAAGATGACTAAAATGCATGGATTAATAATTTACATGGCATAAACAAAAACATCAAGGACTGAAATGAAACCAATACAACACATATCAACATAAATTAAATGACATCAAATGGAGGTGTTAAAAATAAATATAAAACAGGTGACTAAATTGCAAGCAGAAAAACATAAAAAGGGTGATATTAAATGCTCATCAAAATATAAGGACTAAATACATAATTATCCCCTAACAGAAACGCATGTGGGAAAGAAGAGAAGGACTACGCACGTAATTTTCCCTTTAACCAAAAAACGCGGATCCTCCCCAGATCCGGGTCACCGCGCGGGTCGGGTTGTGCCAAAACGGCACCGTTTCATGTGTTTTGGTTTAAAAATGATTATAGGTTTTTTTGTTTAAAACGGTTTTAAAATTAAAATAAAAAACAAATAAACCCGAGATCTAAAACACTTAACCTCTCTCTCTCAACCCTCTTATCTTCTCTCAATCAAAGTAGCGGCGGCTCACCACCAAGGTAAGCCGTTCACCGGCCAACGGCCTCGCGGCGGACATGCATCCTCACGACAGCGCTATACGAACGGTAAGGGAAGTTCTTGACCCTCTTTTCCTTTCCTTTTTTGATTCGAAATGAGATTTGAAACCAAAAAAAGATTTTAAAAACTAAAAAACTGAAGAACCCCTTTTTGATGTTCGATTTGAAGAAAAGAGACACGAATTTTGGATCTGAAAAAAATTTTATTTCCGAATTTTGGTTACAATTTTCGAACTGGATTTTCTTGAACTCAAAATCCTCCAAATTTCTCTCTGTTCTTTCCAATTTTTTTTAATATCAGCCCCCTTTCTTTCGATTTACATACATTTGGTTTTATAACCAAAAATATTAAATAACCACTCCTATTTCTTTAATCTGACATGCATATCTGGATTGATGGTGCCAGATTTTCAGGGCATGGTTGAAGGTATGGCCGAGTTAGGGTATGGGCAGTGGGTGGTTGTTTGTTTGGTCAAGTGGCAGAGGGCTTATTTTATTTAGGGTTTGGTAGTTTAGATTTGGGGATAATGGGTTAATAGTTTTAGGGATTTGATTCGATTTTAGGGTTGATTTAGGTGTGGCGGTTACCGGAGGTGATGGTCGGAAAGTGAAGACGACGGCGACAGTAGATTGATGACGGCTAGGGTTAGGGCTGAAGTTTGGATCCGGGTCGAGTTTTGGGTCCGAGTACGGGTTTGTATGGGTTTGGGGGTCAAAACGGGTTATGACAATTATTTATAATTTATTATTGATAAAATTATAAAAAAATATTCGTTAAGTTTATTCATGTTTTTAGGGAGGTGGATGTTATTGCCGATAGATTATCTAAGTTTTATTAGGTTCTTTAGATTTTCGTATATTTGTTGATCCCCCTTTCGTTTTTGATTTGTTGCAGTTTGACTGTACAACCTCTGGATAATGATCTTTTGATTTAATAATGCCTCTTACTCATCAAAAAAATATATTTTATAAAATTTATTATTTAAAATATTTAATATAATTATAATGAAAGTTTAAAATTTTTTACTTTCAAAATTTTAACAAATGACAATCTTCGTAGGACGGAGGGAGTGTTACATATTTTTTTTAAAAAAACATATTACATACTTATAATTTACGTGAGGTGCACGCATGAAAAAAAATTAAGTATGTGTTTTGTTTGTGACATAAATAATGATTTGGAATTAAGTTTATAATAATAATATAACGTGACTTGTTATGGAAAGGATATGTGACATAAGAGGGGTTATGCAAAAGAAATAGACAGGTATTTAAAAGGGAAAAAAGCAGCGTTGGAACTGAGAAGGGACAATCCCATGCAACACAAAGAAAGTGTGAACTTGTCACACGATAGTGCCTCACTTTGGTTTCTTGTTTCACATTAATCAAGCTTCAAGAAATTAAACACATGGAACACATTCTTTTTTTCTTCACCTCTACTCAACTGTAATCTGTACCATAAACCATTATTTAATTTCAGGTGAGGTGAGGTGCATGATAACTGCCTTACACTGTTTTATCACATATAATAATATCTTTCAGAATGGAGATTATCTATTGGATTTCAAGGATTCGATTTGTTTTTTACCACAAGGACCATTTATCCTAATGTAAAGCCTGTATTCATCGTATGTCATCGGATTATACAGCGCCGGCCGGTCTTCATTCACCAGCTCCTCCGCCGGTTTAATCAGTATATCACTCTTGGGGTTGTAGAAGAAAGCTAGCGAGACTCGATCTTTTCCCGAGTTCACGATCACGCGATGCTCGACACTCTTGTAAATTGCGTTGCTGAGTACCTAAACAAGCATCGTGAAACAATCATGATCGATAAATTTAATTATCACGAAATTGATATACGACATTGATGTTGTATAAGTTCATACTTGAATCTGATCTCCAACATTGACAATGAAAGCATTGGGGACAGGCTTCACCGTAATCCACTTGCCATTGTTACGAACTTGGAGTCCGGCTACGTCGTGATCGGGCAGGAGAACGGTGATACAACCCGGGTCCGAGTGTGAGGAAAGACCTAGTGTAAGTTCAGGTTGAGGGCACTTTGGATAGAAATTGACCCTTAAGCAAGCCCCAACGTTATCTCCCCCAAATGCATTTTGTAGGTGGTCTTCTTTCAGTTCAAGGCCTATAGACATCGCCTTAAGCAGCCTTTCACATAGCTTTGTAACTTCGGCACCATATTCTGCCACCAGCTCCCTGAGTCCAGATTGAACAACTAATCAATGTTAATTACAACATTATGACCATAATAAAGCTTTCGGTACTAGAGTATTCATATTCAATTCTCACCGTACGTAAATATTATATGTAGCCGGATTTAAATTCGAATTTATCCGGATACATACACATGTAACAAGATAATACGTACGTTAAACATCATAGTAAACGTGTTATAAAGGCAGTCGAACCTGCATGATGTCGGCTGCGCCGGCCACTTGCTTTGATTCCTTAATGTAACCGGCAAGTAGTTGAGAAAAAAGTAATCACTCCAATCGAGCTTCGCTCCTTTCTCGACTCCCAACCGGCTACCGTACCCTTCGTAGGTGCTCGGCGAGTTGGCGTACTGTTGCTTCACCTCAAGCGGCAAGCCGAAGAACTCACGCCACGCATCGCGGGTGTCCTTCATAAGCTCGTGGCTAACCCCATGGTTCACGGCCTGAAAAAAACCCCGGTCCTTGCACGCACTAGAGATGCGTCTCAAGGTCTCGTTGTGGAGATCTCGGTCTTTGCCGAACAGGTTCTGGAGATCGACGACGGGAATGTCGACGTGTTCGTCGATATCGGATCCAGGTTTCAGCGCAGGCCTGTCGTGTACAGGCTTAATATATCGGTCCGGAAGGGTACGTATGCCCTTCTCAGACAGAGACTGAACTCGAACCACTGGCTCAGGCCAACTCAGGAGATGATTCATTATTTAGTTTTATATAGATTTCGGGGTTCCTTTCTTTGAATAAACCCAGAAAGAAAGAAAGAAAGAAAGCAAAATTTAGATAAAGAATACAAAGAGAAGTTGAGAGTGATGGTGAGAAGAGAAGAGGGAGTGAAGGGTTTTATATAAGAATTGGGATTTGAGGATGCAATCATGAGAAGTGGGAAATTAAGCAAATAAATTTTGGTGAGTGACCAATATATAAAGCACTAAAAAAATGATATATACGTGTATACAGAGATGGACCGACGGGTGTTAAAAGGCGGTCACATTTTTGAGAATATCAAATTTTATATATTTAATTTTTTTATGTTTTATATTGATGATTTAATTTTGTACTTTTAAAAATTTTAAATTTTTATATAATTTTATTAAGCATAAAATTTCGTACTCTTAATATCATAAAATTTTGCGTTTATCCCATATATATATATATATATATATATATATATATATATATATATATATATATATATATATATATATATAGAATAGACGTGAGTAGATTGAAGAAAAATACAACTCTATTGTATAAAGAACGGTGTGTTTATACAACAAATTAAAGACAAGTTTGCTTTTGAGTCTGCTTAGTGGAAAGCCAACAAAATTAGACGGTTTTTTTTAATAACATTTTCTATCGCGTGTTTTTTTTGAGGTGCAGTAGACATCGACATTATAGTTTATCGGGCAACTTGAATTTTCAATTGTGCGCGTGCCAATCCTAGTCGGTCAATGCCCCATTAAGTAATTTAACAAAAGTAAAATACCTTTTTTGTTATTTTGAATTCATGAAATCTTAAAAGTGAAATACCATATGCATGGATAAAAAGTTGGGTAAAGTACACTAATAGTCACTAAAGTATGAAAAATGATTGTTTTAATCACTAAATTTTTAAAAGTTACAAAATGATCATTGAATGTTATAAAATAATGTAAAAATTTGATTAATTTAATGATTATTTTATAACACTTCGATAAATTTAATGATTATTTTATAAAACTTTGATAATTTAATGATTATTTTATAACAATTTAAAAATTTTATTGATTATTTTATAATAATCTGATAAATATAATTAATTTTTTGACACAATATAATTACTTTTTTATAACTTAAAAGTTAATAATCAAAATGACGCTTTTCATAATTTAATGACTACTTGACTTAACTTTTCTTTAACTTTTTCATATATAGATAAAACATTTTTTTTGGTAAAGAAATATATAGATAAAACTTTGTATACATGGGAAGTAAAAAGCATGTAAAAATTGATTGTGGAGCAAGAATTGTAAAATTTGAATCGGTTTTTATTGACAAGTAATTAATGGTATTTATTTTGATAATGAGGGCATTTTGGCAATTTCGAAAGATTTGTTTAATGCATGGATTTTGGAGTAATATGTAAATGGGTTAATAAACTATTTGGTACATGAGTTTGGCTTCAAATATTTAATTTTATATCTATATCTTTTATTTCAAGTAAATACTTGAATTTGGTTTTCGTGTTCAATTAGGCCATTTGGTCTTAATACCAAATTAAACATTAAAGTTAAATTCAAATACCATATGAAATATTAACCTTTGTAAATTGTTAAATGTTAATTTTTATCATCTTCTTGCATGTATATTTGTTGCAGTTTTTTATCTCCAATAATTGAACTATCCGAAAAAATTATATCGGTACGATGAGTTAGAATAGTTGTTTTTTTAATAGTCTAAAGGTGATTAGTAGGTAGTATCTGTTAAAACATATTCTTAACCCTTTGACAATGCGTATACACCTTGTAAACAAAGCAATTTGAACCCGTGTCTCCTAAGATGAACATCATCCACTTTTCTAATGGGACACTTGTTAGATTCCTTAGAATAATTGTTTTAAGAAAGCGACATCGTGATAATATTGATAAAAACAGTTAGACATTATTTAGTTGTTTAGATTAACTAATGATATTATAAAAGTGAGTTAATTGCATCATACACCCTCAAACTATGACTCTCATTTTAATTGGTCCCTAAACTTTTTGAATATTCCAATTTCATCCTCCAATTATCATTTATACCGCATCATATTATTAAATAATACACATCAATGTTTCATAACAATTGAATTTTTTTGTAACGGCTTTATTAACATAAGATATGATTAGAGTATATTGATATTTTGAAGATGGAATTAGAATGTTCAAAAAGTTTGAGGACTAATTTAGGATGAAAGCCATAGTTTGAGGATGAAACTGGAATGGTTAAAAGTCTGGGGACCAATTTAGAATAAAAATCATAATTTGAGGATAAAATTGAAATGTCTGAAAGTTTAAGGACCAATTTAAAATAAGTATTATAGTTTGGGGATGTGTGTTGTAATTAACTCTATACAAATAAATGGTTAAAGTTATATTAAACTAAAGCATAAAGATTTAATCCTAACTTTAAGTATAAATACAAGGGTCAAAACCATATTTTAATTAAAAGAACCGTATTTTAATCTAAATAAAATAAAATAACAGAAAAGATGCATTGCACAATTTCACCTAACTTACCGAACGAGCTCTAATGCTGAAAATATTGATTTTTCTTTTAGTATAAACAAGCCTAAAAGAGATGATAATATTAGTTATTATTATTATTAGTGACAATTCAATATCAATGTAATTTGAACGATTACTTAAAAAAATGAATTAAATTAAGTACTTACAAATTAAATGTAAACACTAAATTGTATATCGCATTTAATAAATTAAATCTAATTTCTTAAATTTTTAAACCGGTCCTGATTATTACTCCAAAAGAGAATGAGTTGTCAAGGAAGTCCAACATTCCTACCTGCCCTGATAGTTATTCTTATCTTAATCTTTGAGTGTCAGCTTTCAAAAACCTTTACAACTACGACTAATCAATCAAATACTCTTTTTTTATTTTTCTTTTTTTCTAAATCATAGATGTTTTTAGTATATTTATTTAACGGTTTATGCATAGATTAATCATATCGGATCGAATAATACTACAAGAATTATAAAGATCTTTTATCAAATATTTAACGCCGTTAAATTTTCAAATTCTCGAATCCAATACATTAATTAAACTAGCACAAGAAATGTAAGTCGACCAAAACACTAGCCTGGAGTTTTTTTTTTCGTTTAATTCAATATGAATTAGGGTTTCCAATATCATTTCTACATGCATGAAAAACGTGTATCTTTATCATCGTCAGAGTATATGTACGGCAGAAAAAAGAGAATTATGATGAAGCTCAGGGGACCACTGGCCGACTGGCGTGATAGAAAAAAAAAACAAGAAGTTGGCAACAGGAAGCCAACAAAGTTTTACTTCAACAATTAATCGAAAATAAGTGGAACACATAAGCAGTAGCTGTGAAAAAATCCCATGCTATAAATAGGAATGGATTGGTTAATAATGGAATTCTCTTGTAGTTTTCACGTGATATTAATGTGGTTCCAGCGAATGGATTAGACTCATAATTAGTCAAAGCTGATGATGTTTACTTGTTTGTTTGGGTGATTAAAAAAATATCTTCAACATTTGCAATGGGTCAATTCAACGCACATGGCTCCAGTATGTAAAACAACATGGATTTGGCGTATTAGCATGAACCAACAGCTACCTCATATCGCCTTGCCGAATATTAGCCTGTGAATATGAACTGAAAGATGGAAAAGTCTGCGCCTCAATCCTGTTCTATCCAAATGAAAACAACATCCTTGATAAACTATCTAAAAAGATGGGGAAATTTCTTTAATATACATCAATGAATATGAATAGGAAATGATTTATATCTGACGATAGATAAATTTTAGGGTAAACTACATAAATGATTGTACTTTTAATTCGTTTTTATTACAGTTACTTCCGTCAGCTCCCATTAAGAAATGTTGATATGGCATGTTAAAGTCATCTTCTTCCCCAAAAAAGCCCTAAATTTCTCAATCTAATTGCAGCCGCCAACTTCCTTTTGCATGGGTCATTGACGTCTGACGTATCGCCACTAAATACAACACCCACCATACTCAAAAATATCATCATCTCCCCAAATAGTTCTTCCAAATACCTCACCTAGTCTTCCTTTAAATTATCTGGTTACACAAATTTTCGTTTTGCAGGTGCATGTGCTACCAAGGGAAATGTTTGATTTCTCAACATTTGGGATATTAATGATACTTTTCAAGTGATTCCCATTAAGGCTAGTAGCCAATTCATGTTGATGGTAGTTAATTTTATCTTTGGCAACACCATCCCATTAAATTGTTGCAACTTTATTTTCTTGCTATCAAACTCGTGGATGGTGAGGGTTAGAGTTTCAATTATTTTCGGGATTTTGATGAAATAATGGTGAATCTCTTGAGCATGATGAGTGTTTTGTTTTCCGATAGTCGGATGGTGACAACACATGCTATAAGAGGTCGATGACTACGATGGGATTAAGAAACTTAGGATTTTCTAGGGCAAAAGATGATTTTAATGTGTCACGTCAATATTTCTTAATGTCAGTGACCGTAATGAAAGTAAATTAAAAGTTTAGTGAACATGTTGGAAGTTTTAAAAGTTTTGTGATCAAAATACAAATACCCTAAAAGTTTGATGATCATTTATATAATTTATCCTAAATTTTATGTACAACATGCAAGCTAGATGATGGCACATCATTGTAAAAGTTTAAAAGTGAATTTATTGACTCGTTTTTAATGATGTATCATAATCTTATTCACTGACAATACATAGAATCATACATTATTTGTGTATCAAATACAAGCTCGAATAGCAAAAGTCATAGAATAGGGTGCATTCGGTATTTGGGGATATTAGGGGTGAAGTGAAGATTTTGGTATTAAGGTCAAATTAACAAAAATTTTATAGAACCTGAATTGAATATACTTTAAAAGAATGAGATTCATTAATTGGCCTAGTAGCTAAGGATGGTCATCTCGCCCCATTTTGTATGGGTTTGAATCCCGACATGAGAATGTAATACCTTACTATTTAATCAAAAAAATAAATAGATCTCTTAAAGAAAGGAAAAAAAGAGCATGATTTTCACGTTTCCTCCTAGTATCACGAAATCTACCAACCCTAATGCTGGAAACCCTAGTGTTCCTTTGTACAATAACTCCGGCGGCCAACCACCAGGAGAGGTGGCACCGGTGGTGGTTCCACCATCCTTAGAGCGTCCTGGATCCCCGATTTGAGGGGATTCAAAGGGAATCGAAAAAGGCAAAGGAGACTACTACCAGTGATTCTACGGTAGTCTCAATGGAGGGCATTGGAGATTCTCATGGTGAAGGCACGACAATTGCTACCGATCCTAAGGATCAGAATGAGATCCAACTGAGTTCAAAGAAGTAGACACTCGACCTTCGAGGGAAGGTTCTCGATTTCATGTCCTAGATAATAATAATTTGGATGAAATTATAACGGTTAGTAGCATCGCGCAGCAACACAAAGACATTCAAGAGGCTCGTAGAAAAAGAAAGACTGTTTTGCCAGCAGTGCGTGGCACAAGTGTTGTTTTGACCAAAGTTGTAGGTGCATGTACAAGAGTATGCCCAAAGACCAATCATAAGATGATTGTAAAAGATATTTATTTTTGCCTTGTTTATTCATAAAAAAATATTGCCATTATTATTTTCAGTTACAATTCCGCGTGCATAAATAAACTGAATTATAATAAAGTCCTTAGAATAATATGGTTATTCTTAAATGTCCTTAGTCGAGTATTATTGTGGACGTGGACAACAATAATGCATTAAGACTAATATGTAGTTGATTGATGACAAAGTGTTGTCATTGACATAGAGATGTCAAAATCAATACATACGTATGTGTTAGAGAACGACATACTAGTCTGACCAGCTATGAGCATGTTTCTTGGATTATTATGTGACAGTCACAGTATTGCTCATAGTGATAACTACATGTATGATCCTAAGACTTGAGATCATCATTATTTCAACATCGTGATGTCATATTTTGATACAGTCAAATGTGTGTTGTAACTGACTACACTATAAAGACTGATATTGGATATGTTACAATCTATGTAGTTGGATATGATTGATCAAGATAGAATTTGTCCCTTCTACATAATAGGAGTAATATCATAGGCCACTTGATTGAGTAAGACTCGAAATGCATGACCATGCTCGAATAAGTTGATATGAGATATCATAGTTATTCGTTTATAATAGTCTACTCAAGATATCAAGAAATATTAGATAGACTATACAAGTGTTACTATTCCATGACTTGTGTCTAATCTAGATATAAGGACAAAAGAATGTAATACATAATGAGAGTTAATCACGAAGAGGTTATGTCGAATAATGATTTCTTGTAACTTAGGTGACAATGACATATTGCTAGATGTCACTCGTTGTTTGTAATATTAGAAATGTTCTAATATTTACTACTAACGTTAAAAAGAACCTACAGGTCACACCCATGGTTGAAATGAGCATATATTAAACGAATTATATATGTACAAATTTGTTGTACACGAATTTAGTTAAATTAATCTATATTCGATATATATAATTTAACTATTGGATAAATATTAAAAGAAAATAATTATTGTAATTATAACTCTTTTAATATAGAAATAATATAATTCGATTTAAACTAATATATATTAAAATCCTACTTAAAGTTAAATTGGGATTATATATATTAATATATATTGAAATCCTAATTAAGTTGAATTAGGATTATATATATTAATTTAGATATATATTGAAATCCTAATTAAGTTGAACTATGATTATATATATTTAATATATATATTAAAATCCTAATTAAGTTGAATTGAGATTATATATATTTAATATATATATATATATTGAAATTCTAATTAAAGTTAAATTAGAATTATATATATATATATATATATATATTGAAATCCTAATATGAGTTGAATTAGGATTACAAAGGCTATATAAAGGCATGAGAGATCTAGTAGCCATTAATGCTTTTTGGAAAAAAAAAACCCTCTAAATAGTTTAGAGAGTTTTTATATGCTTGTTTCAACTGGGTGAACTACGTAGAGGTCAGAGCGTTACCGTTGCGGCTTAGGAATCGACATCGTAGAATTATGATTGGGTATCTATCTCAACTATATTCAGAATTCCAGATTTTAAATATGTAATTCTTCACCCTTATTCACCCCGATTTTTTCCTCGTACATGGATCTCTGGTGGTGATCGCCGGATTTTTTTCGTTGCGCCATGGGGTGTGCTAGCATGACCTAACAGTGGTATCATAGCCACTTGTACGATACGGATTCGGGTTTTAATTACTTGGTTAATGTAAATGTATGCGATACATGATATTTTTTGATTTACTTAGCGAATATATGATATTTTTACGAGCAAATCGATTCAAACACGGTTAATCTATTAATCCAGTTAAAAGATGTTCCTAAGATCAATGATTAAGAGTTAATCATCAAGATCTTTGTTGATAGGGTTTGAAATATTATATGTTAATTGTTAACATATTCAATATGGAGTTTGAGGGTTTTAGATGTTAAGTGTTAACATACACATGTTATAGTTATATACTAGACTAATGGTTAGTTTATAGATTCCGTGCGGGGAAAGTAACAAAAGTTGTTTCAGTAAAAACCTCGTGGATTTTAAAATCCTGAAAAACACGATAATATTGATAAAAGTTATCAAATCGTGTGGTTTTTTACATAGCGATTAAGATGCTAATATTTAAAAAAATTCCACTTCGTTGACCGGTTAGTGGCACCCCCTCCAGCGGCCTCGTAGCCACCAAAACCCCGCAAGGGGCTCTGCTCCTTAACCCTTGTGTAGGAACAATCTAGTAAGACCTTAATAAAAAACTGCATCGTTCTTATGTTTGATATGCATGGTGTTTGGAATATATGGTTATAGCCCAATATCCCATTTAGTTTTATTTATAAGGTTTTGTAAATACGGCATGTGTGTCGTGTCTTTCTCTACTTCTATTGTAATTCTTTTCTCATCTTACTCCCTCGTATGTAAAACGAGTTTTTGAAATTGTAATCTATATGAAGAATCACGAATAATATAAACAAAAGTATGGGCCGACAGAAAGATGCTTGAGAAGTGATTTTATCCTTAGAATAATTTGGTTCTCCCATTGGCTTGGGACATACCACCTTGGGATATGGGCTATAACTATTGCATTCATATTTACTGTTTTTTCATGTATATGATTAAATGAATGTATGAGATGCAAGCTAGTTAATTGATAAGATCAAATGTTAAATGGTGAGATAATATTCACAACACTCATCAGTAAAATATTAAGTATTTTATTGCTTCCCAATGTTAACCCTCGTTAAAGTCTAGATCGATACAATGTAGGTTCTGTTAAAGCTAGGTACTTGTATCTATCTTGGCCAAACGCGAAGAATAAGCAAGTGATATTCGTTGGTTGTAATATTGGTTAAAGACTTAACCGGGTTACTCTAATAGGATTAGAAACCTAAAGGCTAGTTATTTGGATAATCATAAGATGATTATAAACAAGAGTTGTTCACCAAATGAATGAGTTACATGAGATGTAATTAGCAAATGTTGCTTACCTATATAAACCATAATCTTAAGAGAAAAGCCAAAGCTAACTTAAGAGAATGTGAATTTTGGATCCTTACCCACTAGAAAAACTTTACGGAAAGTATATTTGACATTAATATTTGAGGGCTATTAATTTTAATAAAAATAATGGGAGTATAAAGTCCTTTTATAATCAAACTTGGTAAACATAATCAAAAAATCATATTTTATTATTGTAGACTTATTATGGCAAATACAAATTCGTTAGCATTGTGATCGGTCTTTGAGAATGAGAAGTTGAACCACGTGAACTTCCTTGACATGTCACTAAAAGAAAAATGGTTTTTATTTTAATAAGACATGTCATTGAAAGAAGAAATGTGCCATTTATCTTGAAAAAGTCAAGAAGGTAAATGAAAGCTGAGCGCCTGCCTCAGATATTTATGTTATTGATATTAATTTATCAACACCTACTTCTTGGGTATTGGATACCGGTTGTGGTTCTCATATTTGTACATTTATACAAGGACTACAAAAGAGTAGAAAACTGAGAAAATAAGTATGAACCTACGTGTTGGTGATGGAGCAAGAGTTGTTGCATTAGCTATAGGAACACATACTTTATCGTTGCCTAGTGGACTTAATTTATGTTTAGAGGATTGTTATTTTGTACCTAGTTTGACTAAAAACATCATTTCGATTTCTTGTTTAGACAAGATTGGTTTTGAGATAATTATTAAGAATAATTGTTATTCTTTTATCTCGATAATGTTTTCTATGGTGTGGTACAATTAATAAATGACCTCTATATTTTGGATCAAGAGAATTCCATTTACAACATAAATACGAAAAGATCAAAAACAAATGACTCTAATCAAACTTATCTTTGGCATTGTCTCTTGGGTCACATAAGTGAAAAAAACGTATTTCAAAACTTCATGAAGATGGATTTTTGGATTCATCTATCTTTGAACAATTTGATGTATGCAAACCTTGC
Source organism: Hibiscus mutabilis (assembly GCA_019671005.1). NCBI lineage: Eukaryota > Viridiplantae > Streptophyta > Magnoliopsida > Malvales > Malvaceae > Hibiscus > Hibiscus mutabilis. Next base: position 11,105,845 of record CM033738.1, on the reverse strand, counting down.
TTATTTGGAAAGATGACCAAAGCTCCTTTTAATGGTAAAAGTGAGAGAGCAAGTGATTTCTTGGGATTAATACATAGTGATGTATGTGGACTAATGAATACATAAACCAGAGGATGGTTTCAATACTTCATTACTTTCACAGATGACTTCAGTAGATATGGGTACATTTGCCTAAAACATCATAAATCTAAACCCTTTGAAAAGTTCAAGGAATTTAAAAATAAAGTACAAAACCAACTAGGAAAAAGCATTAAGGCTCTTCGATCGGATCAAGGAGGAGAATACTTAAGTTTAAAGTTTGGTGACCTTCTTAAGGAATGTAGGATTGTTTCACAACTTACACCTCCTAGTACTCCACAATGGAATGAAGTCTCCGAAAGAAGAAATCAAACACTGTTGGACATGGTTCGATCAATGATGAGTCACATTGATCTTCCAGTTTCTTTTTTGGGGACTACGTTAGAAATAACGACTTTCATACTAAATCATGTTCTATTTGAATCAGTTCAAAAAACACCATATGAGATATGGACTGGAAACGTCCCAGTGTGTCTTTTATGAAACTTTGGGGATGCGAAGCTTATGTTAAACATCAGATGTCTACAAAGCTCGAACCCAAATCTCATAAATGTAATTTTGTAGGTTGTCCTAAAGAAACTAAAGGATATTATTTCATAAATCCTACCGAGAACAAAGTGTTTGTTGCTCGAATAGGAATCTTCCTAAAAAGAGATTTTTTTCAGAAAAGAAAGTGGGAGAAATATTGAACTCAATGAAATTTGAGATCAACCACAAATCTTTGAACCAGAGATTGAACAACAGCAAGTTCCACAAGTAGTTAAGGAGCATTTAACTATTTTGGAAACACAATCATTGCGATGATCCTTAAGAAAACGTAATGCTCCCAAGAAATATAGATTTCTTGTCACATTACATGGTGATGTTCTCTTTATAGATCAAGATGAGCCTAGAACTTATCAAGAAGCAGTGACGGGACCAGACTCTGAGAAATGGCTAGAGGCCATAAAATTCGAGATGGATTCCATGTCAGAAAACCAAGTTTGAACCTTGGTTGACCCACCTTTAGGGATTAACCCCATAGGGTGAAAATAGGTTTTTGATAGCCTTGTGAAAAGTATACATTTCATGCATTTTTACTTAGTTTATTGGTTGGTTTCAAGCTCATTTCATTGTATATAAATGCATTTAGCTCATATAATTGCATTTGGTGGTGTTTGCTTGGTTGTTTTTACATATTTGTGAAATTGGTGCTGCTTGAGAAAAAAGGTTGTTTTGGTGTGGTGATGTCAAAGTGAGTTAAGGAGCGTTGCTGGGAAAGGAAAATATGTTACAGCATTTTGGACGACATTTCTGGGCGCACAAAAAGACAAAAAAAGAAGATATTTTGCAGCCCCCACATGTGATTCCACCAACCAGCTGTGTCATACATGTGAAGGGAATATTCCCTAGGGCACACAAAGAATGAAGGGCACAAAACCCTAGGAGCCCCCTATATAAAAGATAGGAAACCCACATTTAAGGGGGAGCTAAAAATATTGGTGAGCTAAGAAAGAGAGAAGCGAAAAGACGGATGCCCTCATTTTTCTTCATCTTGGTATCCTCCATTGTTGAAGCTCCAAGGGACAATCTTGCTGGCCTTTGAGAGAAGCAGCAAGCTTAGAGTGGTTTACGGCAGTCCAAGGTGGCTTGGGAGCGTCTTTTACTCTTAGTTGCTCTTCACTTCTTTATACTTTGCTGAAATTGGTTGTTTTAAACGAATGATTTTGAATGTTATTTGCCCAGGCATAAACTAACTTTAAGTGGATTAGGTTTATTGTGGATGATTATATTTTCTGTTTGAATGAATGTTTTAGCATTTTCTAGTTTCATTGATGCTTTGTTCATTGTTTTATTATCTTAGGTTTTGTAAGAGCTTTCAAGAGTTAGCCATTACCCTTGTTAGATTCTTAATAGACGAGAGAGTTAAGCTTAGATCTACATGAAAATGGGGTTTGATACTGAGAGGCAGAACCCTGACTCACCTTAGAGATAAAGATAGAGTTTCAACGACTAAAATGAGAAGAACTTCAAGGTTAGTAGCTTGCTAAGGTTCACGTTGAGAGGTGTTGTCGTAGCATTCTGGCTGCCAGTTTCTTGCTAGAGATAGTTTAGAAACACCTAGATAAGCTCTGTCGAGTGTCTTATAAACTGGAAATAGTTAGCCATTAGTGAGAACTAGACATAAGATTCCCTAATAAACCCAGCCTATTATCCCAAGTGAGAGCTTCTGCACGTATGAGGATCTTTGAAGTCTTATTATATTGCTCTAGTTTTTATTAGAGTTTTTGCTATAGCATTTCTTTTAACTGCTCATATCAACTCATCCATTTAATATTCAGTTCTTGTTTTGTGTGCTTGAACTTGATTTGAAATACCTCCAATCCTTGTGGAGACGATCTCACTCATCACTTTATTACTTGTTCGATGTGTATACTTGCATCGTTTGCGTATAAATCTTAGCACACCATACAACGCAACAGTTTTCAAAAAAATGACATGGATGGTAATGTACAAACATACAAAGGGCGATTAGTCGCTAAGGGTTTTTGCCAAATTCATGGTATGACTATCATAAAACATTTTCTCTTGTTGTTATGTTTAAATCCATTCGGATCTTACTTGCGATAACTGCATTTATGATTATGAGATATGACAAATGGATGTTAAAACCGCTTTCCTTAATGGAAAACTAGATAAGGATGTGTATATGACACAACCTGGAGGTTTTGTCAATCCAAAAAATGCCAAAAAAAATATGCGAGCTACAAAGGTCCATTTATGGATTGAAGCAAGCTTCTCAAAGTTTGAATCTTTGTTTTAACGATGTAATCAAAAAGTTTGGTTTTATCAAAAATGAGGATTAGCCATGTGTTTTCAAGAAAATTAGTGGGAGCATTGTCATATTCTTGGTATTGTATGTGGATGACATATTGATAATAAAAAATGACATACCTAGCTTACAGTCTTTAAAAAACTTGGTTATGAAAATGTTTTTCCATGAAAGACTTGGGTGAGGCAACATACATATTAGGAGTCAAGATCTATAGAGATAGATCGAGACGACTCATAGGACTGAGTCAAAATATATACATAGATAAAGTACTAAAAGGATTCAGTATGGAAGAATCCAAAAGGGGGTTCTTATCTATAAGATATGATATTTCACTCTTGAAGGAAATGTCTCCTTCAATACCTCAAGAAAGAGAGCGCATGAGTAAGATTTCATATGCTTTAGCTTTAGCAATTGGATCTATCATGTATGTCATGCTATGTACTCGTCCAGATATATCATACACTTTAAGTATGACAAGTCGACACCAGGTAGATCCCGGTGAAGGTCACTAGGTTGCAGTTAAAAATATCCTTAAGTACTTAAGAAGAACTAAGGATACATTTCTTATATATGGAGGTGGGAAAGAGCTAAGTATAAAAGGTTATACTGATACCAGCTTTCAAACTAATAAGGATGATTCGCGATCGTAATCGGATTTTGTGTTTTGCTTTAATAGAGACGCTGTGAGCTGAAAAGGTTCAAAGAAAGATACAGTAGATGATTCTACAATAGAAACCGAGTATATTGCAGCATGTGATGCTGTAAAAGAGGGTGTTTGGATCAAGAAGTTCATATCTGAACTAAGGGTTGTGCCGAGCATATTGAATGTTATAGATCTATATTGTGATAATAACGGAGCCACCACACAAGCAAAAAAACCCATATCTCACCAACGATCCGAACACATACTTAGGCGTTACCATCTCATTTGAGAAATTATAGATCGAAGAGATGTGGAAATATATAGAGCACCAGTAGATGATAACATTGTCGATCCACTAATAAAGCCTCTGGCGCAGCATAAGCATGATCATCACACTAAGTCACTTGGTATTAGATATATGAGTGATTGGTCTTAGTGCTGGTGGGAGATTCTTAGAGTATGCCCAAAGACCAATCATAAGATTATTGTAAAAGATATTTGTTTTTACCTTGTTTATTCATAAAGAGGCATTTTCATTATTATTTTTGGTTACAATTCTGCGTGCATAAATAAACTGAATTATAATAAAGTCCTTAGAATAATATGGTTATTCTTAGATGTCCTTAGTCGAGTATTATTGTGAGCATATACAACAATAATGTATTAAGACTAATATGTAGTTGATTGGTGACAAATTGTTGTCATTGACATGGAGATGTCAAAATCAATACATACGTATGTGTTAGAGAACGACATAATGGTCTGACCCGCTATGAGCATGTTTCTTGGATTATTATGTGACAGTCATAACATTGCTCATAGTGATAACTACATGTATGATTCTCGGACTTGAGATCATCATTATTTCAACATCGTGAGTGACATATTTTGATACAGTCAAACGTGTATCGTAATTGACTGCACTATAAAGACTGATATTTGATATGTTACAATCTATGTAGTGGAATATGGTTGATCAAGATAGGATTTGTCCTTCCTACAGAATAGGAGTAATATCGTAGCTACTTGATTGAGTGAGCCTAGAAATGCATGTTCATGCTCGAATAAGTTGATATGAGATATCATAGTTATTCGTTTATAATAGTCTACTCAAGATATCAAGAAATATTAGATGGACTATACAAGTGTGACTATTCCATGACTTATGTCCAATCTAGATATAAAGACAAAAGAATGTAATACATAAATAGAGTTAATCACGAAGAGGTTATATCGAATAATGATTTCTTGTAACTTAGGTGACAATGACATATCGCTAGATGTCACTTATTGTTTGTAATATTAGAAATGTTCTAATATTTACTACTAACGTTACAAATAACCTACATGGTCACACATACGGTTGAAATGAGCATATGTTAAACGAATTATATATGTACAAATTTGTTGTTCACGAATTTAGTGAAATTAATATATATTCGATATATATAATTTAACTATTTGGATAAATATTAAAAGAAAATAATTATTGTAATCACTCATTTTTATTTGGTTTGTAAATATCGTGTTAATATATATTAGTATAATAATTAATAGATATTATTATTTCATGTATGCATATGTTATATTAGTACGTGTGTTAATTATGTACATGTGATTAATATATGCGTAATATATGTGTATGTGATATATGCTTGAATTTCATGTGCATGTATTATTATTGTGTGTATTATCTATGTATCGCATATGTATATATTACAAATATTTTTGCATGTATGTATGTACATATTGCAGGTATATGTTTAGTATTATTATTATTATTATTATTAGTTTATAAATGTTATTATTTTGTTAAATGGGTCATCAATTAAGAATAGATCTATAATATAAAAACCCAACTATTTATAAATGTCCAAGTCCATTACATAATTAAAAAAACCATAGTTAAATACACCAGGCCCAAACTGGCCAGCCCAATAACCCTAGAACCCTAATTCATATCTGATACAAAAAAAACTAACTTCTTCTATTTTTTGCGCAGCCATATCTGAGCCGTTGGATCAGATTTTGATCCAACAGTCCAGATTGAAGATTGAAGCCCACTCAGCTGTCGCGTATGATGAACGCCCAGACCGTCTAATATCCCACGCGCACGTGCAACGCACGTTCGAGCCCGTCCAGCTGCCACACGCCATGTGGCATGATCGAGTGCTTCCGCATCGTCTAGAAGATCACATCGGGTCCGTCCATCTTCGAGGAGTCTTGGCTGTTAGATCAAATATGATCTAACGGCCTAGATCAGATATGGCCATGATAACTCTTCACCTTCCCCGCCACGTGGCCGCTCCGCTTGCTGCCGCCGTACATCCCCTCGCCGACCCTCACCAACCAGACATGCACAAGATCAGAAAAATACAGGATATCAGATCCAAATCACATTCAACAGTGAATCAAAAGTCAGAGGCAAACAAAAAAATCACAGGATATATAGATGTAATATCAATCCATATGTGCTCAGTTTTTTACTAGATCGAAAAAAAAAAAACAACAATAAGTTTCCAGGAAAAAACAGAAAGTTTCTAGTGGTATTTCCTTCTTCTTTCTCTCATGCATGTTACTTAAAAGAAAATAGTAAAAACAAATAAAAGATACGAAGGGTTTAGAATTCACCCAACCGCCGGTGAATCTCCTCTCGCCGGTGATAAGCTCACTCCTAGGGTGAATCGGTTGAGAAAGAGAAGTGTCAGAGTTGTAAAAAATGGAGTTTTTTTTTAAGGGATGGTTTGCCTTTTTTTTAGATCTTGGCAAATAAGGGGTTTTTCTTAAAATCTAAGTGCATATTCAGGTTTTAGGAAGGAAGGTGAGTTGTTTGGAGGTGGTTTTGGGATTCGCCACCATCGGCGAGCGGCGGTCAGCGGTGATCAGTGGCGGCAGACACGGTAGTCAGCCACCGAAATCTGGAAATTTGATTCTACTCTCTCAGATTTGAGGAGGGTTGGCTGAGAGAAAAAAAATAAAGGAGGGGGTTTAATTCTTAAGGCTTAAAATGAAATGACTAAAAGGGTTAAACTGATCTGATCGAATCTTTTTATAAGTTTTTTTATTTTAAAAATGGTAAAACCTCACCCTAAGCCACTCCGCGTTTTTGAGTCTTGCATTTTGGGCTTGCCGCATGGTCCAATTATAGGACCAGTCATTTTGTGTTTCCAAAAGCTTGCAATTTCGTCCCCAAATTGACCAAAATCAAATTTTTAAATGGTGAAATCACCCACTTAGCCATCCCGCGTTTTCAATGTTTTCAAAACTGTCTTACCGCATGGGTAAATTACTTTAAAGGTCCTCATGAGTTCTGGTCAGTTTGTAATCTCGCCCTTAATTTGTGTTTTTTTTTTGTTTTGGTTTCTATCCTCCTATATTGCTTTATTTCATTTCGGTCTTTTTTTTATGTTTTAATTGACCTTTTTAGCATATTCACGTTGTTCATCATCTCCATATAAGTTTTTTATATATTATATTTGTTTATGTTTTTAGATGTGTTGTTTTTTATGTTTTAATTTATTCGTCCATATGGTATATATGTTCGTCTTAAATATTATGTTTGGGCTTTCATGGTATGATTATTTGTGTAAGTATGAATTTTATGTTTTTAGGTTATATGTTAGCATGATGTTTTGTTACATATAATGCCATGTTTTTTATTTATTTATGTATGTAAATTATGTCATATGTCAAGTATTAAGTATATATTCGTTTTTTGCTTTGATTTGTTAGTTTAATACCATGTTACATATGCCATGCATATGTTGCATTATATTTTTATATTTTAAGATGTATATATATATGTGTGTGTTTTAGTTTTTTTATTATTATTTTGCATCTTAGGTTTATGTTAGAAATGGGTAATAATTTTGTTACACATTAATATCATGATATGTTTATAGTATGTGTGCATGTTTTTTATCTCACATGACAAACTTTATGTATAATATTGTGGTGGTGGTGTTTCGTCATTTTAGTATCATATTACATATATGTGTCATGCATATTTTGCATTTTTATATGTATTTTAACATGTATATATTTGATTTATTAATTTCATTTTTTTTGAAGCATGTTTTCTTTCTTTTACTTTGAAATATGTTTTTTCTCACTTGCTTATGTTTTACTTTTATTACTATAATATGTTACGTTAATCATGCTCATGCATTTTACTATCTTAGTTTAATATTGTAATATTCATGTTTTTATGTTTTAATACCATGTCAATATGAATTTTTTTTATTTGTTTGTTTAATTATTTGCTAAGATTGCATAACGAGATATTATTGTCAATGTGGTGCCCTTTTATTCGAGCGTAAACGTGGCCAGTATCAAACGAAATGACGATGGTCTATCGGTTTACTCTCAGATAACGGGGTTCTTAAAATTTACTCGCACTTATAACCGAGTTTTAATTTAATCGCCACTTTAATTCGGAAAATTTAATATTAATAAAGTGGTAATTATTAAAGTACCAATTTTGGGCGGTGTGGGGGTGCTAATCCTTCCACATCCGTAACCGACTCCCGAACCCAACATTTTAAAATCTCTGGTTTTATGGTGTCTGGCCTACCTTAGTGGCTGATGGTGACTCTATTTTTCAAATAAAACACGGTTTTTCTAAAAACCCACAGAATAAATGTTTTAATACCCGAAAGACTCCAAATACCCTTAAAACCAGTTTCGAAAAGAAAAGAGGGATATCGCTACAATTATTGTAATTATAAATCTTTTAATATATAAATAATATAATTTGATTTAAATTAATATATATATATTAAAATCCTAATTAAAGTTAAATTGGGATTATATATATTAATATATATCTCCTCTATATTCAGAATTCCATATTTTAAGCAGGAATCGTGATTAGATATCTATCCCCTCTATATTCAGAATTTCAGATTTTAAACAGGTAATTTTTCGCTCTTATTCTCCCTGATTTGTTCCTCATACATGGATCTGTGGTGGTGATCGCCGAATTGTTTTCGTTGCATCAAGGGTTGTGCCAGCGTGACCTAACACAGGTGTAGCGATGTCCCTCTCGCTAAAAAAAGGATTTTCGAAGTGTTAAAGGTGTTTGTTGTCTTTCGGGTATTAAAATATTTATTCCGTGAGGTTTTAAAAATACCGTATTTTATTTAAGAAAATGGAGTCGCCACCGGCCACTTAGGTAGGCCGGACACCATAAAACTAGTGATTTGAAAACTGTTAGGCTTGGGAGTCAGTTACGGATGGGGAAGGATTAGCACCCCCACATCGCCCAAAATTGGTACTTTAATAATTACCGCTTTATTAATATTAGACTTTCCAGATTAAAGTGACGATTAATTTAAAATTTGGTCATAAGTGCGAGTAGATTTTAAAAGCCCTGTTATCCGAGAGTAAACGCCCAACCACTATCACTACGCCTAATACTGGCCCCGTTTACACTCGGATAAAAGGACACCGCATTGACAGTTTATATATCTCGATATGCAATCTTAAAGAAATAATTCGGAATATACATTCGCATTGACATGGTAAAGGACAAAATAAATAATGAAAAAACATGGATATCACAAAATTAAACAAATATGATAAAAAAACACAAACATGACAGATCATAATAATAATAATAATAACGAGGCATGAATAAAAACATTTAGGAAATAAACAACACATACTTCAAGAATACATACAATGTAACATATGCATGACATAAATGTATTATGATGTTAATTTCACAAATCAAAATGACGTACTAACAAAGAAACTAATACCTAGCACATAACATACGACATAATTTGCATACACCAATAAATAAATAAAACATGGCATTGCACATGACAAAAAAACGCACTAACATGTAACCTAAAAAAAGGATATGGAAATTTATGTTAGTATACACAAACATGTTAACATACTAACATATAACATGATATTCGAAATAAACCAAACCTTACATATAAAAGATATGCATGCAAATATGAACAAATGAAGTAGAAAATAAAACAAGACATGGCATACCTAAAAACAAAGGAAAACGTGATAGAAAAATCACAAGTAAATAATGGGCAAATTATACATACTAAAAAACACATAACATAAACAACAACATAAATATTCACAAATTTACTAAGGACAGAAATGAACGAAAAAATAAAACAGAAGGCTAAAATTAAATGAACAAAATGCACACTTAGGGACACAATTGAGAACTGGACAAAACTTGGGAGGAATAAGAATGCGATTAACCCATGGGGAAAGCTCAGACTGAAAAAATAAAAAATGTGGAGGGACTAAGCATGTATTTTCCCCTTTTTAAAATTGATTTCGGTTTAATTTGGGGTTGAATTGAAATTTTTTGCAAACCAAGGAGGACTGGGGTTGTGATTATACCAAAGGCAGACTCGTTATGAAAAATCCCGAAACGCGGGATGGTTTAATGAGTAATTAGGCCATTTTTATAAAAACTTTCCTATAAATCCCCCCAACCGGCCTCCCCTCTCTCTTTTTCTCATTTTTTCTAAGCCTTGGGATAATATCCCCCCACTCTCTCATTTTCTCTCAAAAACCAACTTCAAGCCCTTGACAAACACAAAAACCGACAGCCGTCCACCGTCTCCTACGCCGCCGACTGCCGCTAGTCGGTGCTAACGAACCTAAAAAAAACCCACCAAAACAAACCTCGATTCAACCCGAACCTGAATATGAACTTAGATCTACACAAAGACTATCCCTTTTTCCTAGATCTAAGAAAATACGAAGCGAAAACTATATTTTTTTAAATCAAGACCGAAAGAACGTCTCCCCCTTTTAGCCGGCTCACCATATTTTGGCTTGTTGCCGGTAGGAGAATTGACGACCGAAGGTAAAACCACTCACTCCTTTTCGTTTGTTATTTTTAGAACACATGCATGCATGCATCACTCAAGGTGGATGGATACCTTTGTATGTTCGAAAAAAGAACGAGAGGGTGAAACTCTTTTTTTTGTATTTTTGGGAAACTGATTACAACTGAAAAAAACCCCGTTTACAGATTACTTGTTTGATACCTGTATCCCCTTTTTTGGTTTGGTAGAAACTCTGTAAAATACATATTTTGGGTTGATTTGATATTGACAAAAAAATTAATTTTCCTTGTCTTCGGTGATCTCTGAGTGCGGTGGTTGGTACGACCGGCGTGGTGGGATGGTGTGGTGGTGACCGTTCTGCCAGACTCTCCCAGGGCCATTGGATCAGATTTGATCCAATGGTTGGATTTGCAAGAGAAAGGGACGGTCCTGATGCAATCTGGAAATCGGTGGGAACGTCCGAGATGAAGCCACGTGGCATCTTGATATATGAGGTGTGCAAGCCACACGCGCGTAGAAGTCCAGCAGCCCTGTGAGTGAGTCGCACGCGCCCTCTGGAAGGTTCTCCCTTTTTGATCATGGTCGTTGGATCAAAATCTAATCCAATGGCTCGGATTGGGCTGCGCGAGGAAAAAATGATGATTAGATTTAGCTTAATCTGATTCAGGCCAAAAATGGGCTCTGTAATTTTAATTTTGGGTTTTGATTTGTAATAATGGACTTGGACATTTAATTTGTCTGGGTTTTAATATATCCATTTATTTGTATTTAATTTAGCCCAAACCTACTAATAATATTATTAATAATAATAATATGGGCATATACATACGATGTACATACATGCAAGCACACACATACACGACATACGGGTACACATATACGTAACATGCAAACATTAATACGTAATACATCCTTAATTAATATGACATACAATCACATATGTATATAACTATACGTATAATTAAAATGAATACCCACACATACACACAATGCACACATAAAATATAAACACACATATAACTCCCATAGACTATAATAAATATTAACATGTACACACATAATACGCATAACATGCATGCAGTCGCATATGTCACACGATCTTTACACACATTAATCACACATATATAACAGACACATAATATGATATGTATACATGCAATAATAATACGTTAATTATTAAACTAACATAGATTAGTACAGTATTTATACAACGGATAAAAATGAGTGATTACAGTTGCCCCTCTTTGCTTATTCTCGTGGAACGGGAACAAAGCAAAGATCATAAGCACTCATTTTTATCTGACTTCCCGGTTTGTAGCTTTGGAATCACGTGTTTTTCTAGAACTCTCCGCTTTTCATTGGCTAAATTTTTAGGCTCGTAAGTTCTTCCTATATAGAACTTCTTCCCCTTCTGATCTTGGAACTATAGGTCCTCCCTATATAGAACCCTTCAATCTGAAGCCTCGAGTTATGAGTCCCTTTTATATAGAACTTTTCACTCTGAGACGGTAAAGCTTTGAGTCCTTCCTATATAGAACTCTTCACCTTCAACGCTGGTTTCTCCTATACAAAACCTTATGCGTCACAAACGGATCCTTTCGACTGAGAGTTCTTCCTATATAGAACTGTTAGTCTTCAAACCCAGGAGCCGCAAGTCCTTCATATATAGAAGTTTTAGCTTCTGAAATCTCAGAGCTACGAGCTCTTCCTACATAGAACCTCTCACTCTAAGACAGTAAAGCTCGGAGCCCTTCCCATATAGGACTCTTCTCCTTCAACACATCGGGTTTTCCCTAAATAAAACCTTTTGTGTCATGGGTGAATTCCTTCGGCTGAGAGTTTTTTCTATATAGAACTGCTAGTCTTCACCCTGGAGCTGCAAGCCCTTCCTATATAGAACTTTTAGCTTCTGAAATCTCAGAGCTACGGGCTCTTCCTACATAGAACCTCTCACTCTAAGATAGTAAAGCGCGGAGCCCTTCCTATATAGGACTCTTCACCTTCAACACAACGGGTTTACCCTATATAAAACCTTCTGTGTCATGGGTGAATTCCTTTGGCTAGGAGTTCTTTCTATATAAAACTGCTAGTCTTCACCCTAGAGCTGCAAGCCCTTCCTATATAAAACTTTCAGCTCTTAAAGCATCGGAGCGGCGTATTCTTTCTATATAGAACCTCTCGCTGCGGGAACTTGAAAATATAGGCTCTTCCTATATAGAACATTTATCTTCATATTTGGGATTCACGTCAGGATGGCTACCGATGCTTCTTTGAGTCTGCAGATACCTATCTATAATAAGACAAAATGCTATGACAAATGAGTTAGCATGCTCCTAATCCTAGGGATGTCTAACTATTCATGATGCATGAGCGTCGGTATCTTGGTGGGCGTACTTTAGCCCTCAGTCAATCTCGACTCTACGCTGCTCGTTTTCTCATTTTTTTCTTCTTCTAGCGGTGACACCCCATTTCTCTGTCGGGTTCAACCATTTCAACCTTTCTTTTTCTGAATTTCTGATTCGGGGTTTTAAAGAGCCCTTTCGGGTTTTCACCTTAGAGATTTTTTTTTCGCTGCTCGCTTTCTCTTTTTTTCTTCTTCTAGCGGTGACACCCTATTTCCCTGTCGGGTTCAACCAGTCCAATTCTTTTTCTGAATTTCTGGTTTGGGGTTCTAAAGTGCCCTTTCGGGTTTTCACCTTAGAGTTTTTTTTTGTTCGAGGTGCCCTCCCGAGTTTTCACCGGGGAAATCTCTCTTGTTGTCTCAAATTCTTTCTTTAAACAAGTAGGGCATGTGCCATTGGTCATCTTACCCTAGTGCTCGAAACCTTATGCTCACCCTATTTCAACATACATCATGTAGACAGCTAGAGGGCAAGGTTAACATCGTTTTCTAATCACCTGCATCTTTAAGGTTAGATCACAGTAATGCTCAGAAATCTCTTGTTTATCATAAGCCTATGCTAACTTATTTGCATGATATTAATGGCAAATAACAAGAAGACAAGGAATAGAAGCTCAAAGATGTGATTTTATTACGATTAAGAATTTGGAACAATTTTGAGAGAGTCATGGCGAACATGAGGAAAAGGAAAAGCCAAACATGAAATGAAAAACCTCTCAGTATCCACAGTATGAACGATACATGATCCCGTCAACCGGAGTAGAATCTTTTCCTAAAGCTTCTTCTTCACGGGGCTCATGGGGACGACTCTTTTCTCCGGAGATCCAACTTCTCAATTTATCTGAGCCGCCCTTTACGGGTTTTCGACTCGGATCTTTCCTTTGCTTCAAGATGCCCTATTTCGGGTTTTCGCCCTGAGCTCTCCATTTTTTCTTTTTTTCAAACATAGTATTTCTTAACAGCATCAGAATTTACAGGGTTTTTCAACTCGTCTCCATACATTTCGGTTAAGATTAAGGCTCCTTCTGAAAAGGCCTTTTTAACCACGTATGTCCCTTCCCAGTTGGGCATACACTTTCTCCGAGAATCTTTCTGAATCGGGAGGATCTTCTTAAGCAGTATATCCCCCTCTCTGAATTCTCTCGGGTGCACCATCTTGTTGTATGCCCGCATCATCCGTTTTTGGTACATTTGACCATGACAGATGGCCTGTAGCCTTTTTCTTTGATAAGATTGAACTGGTCGAATCTGTCTTGCACCCATTTAGATTCTTCCAATTTTACTTTATTTAGGACCCGAAGCGACGAAATCTCCACCTCAATGGGGAGCACTGCTTCGGTGCCATACACTAAAGAATATGGTGCCGCCCCTGTCGATGTACGAATGGACGTCCTATAGGCGAAAAGAGCAAATGGTAGCTTTTTGTGCCAATCCTTGTAGGTATTCGTCGTCTTCGCAATAATCTTCTTTATGTTCTTGTTTGCTGCCTCCACTGCCCCGTTCATTTTGGGGCGATAGGCTGTGGAGTTATGGTGTGTTATCTTGAATTGGTTGCACACATCCGTCGTCATTTTGTTATTCAGATTGGAAGTGTTGTTGGTGATGACCCTTTCTGGAAAACCATATCGACAAATGATCTCCTTCTTTAGGAATTTGCATATCGTTGTCCTTGTGATGTTATCGTAAGATGCTGTCTCTACCCATTTAGTGAAGTAGTCTATGATGACCAAAATAAAATGATGTCCGTTGGAAGCCTTCGGGTGAATCTGCCCAATGACGTCCATGCCCCACGCTGCAAAAGGACACGGAGAATTCATGGTGTATAAAGGTAACGGAGGAGCGTGAATCTTGTCAGCATAAATTTGGCATTTGTGGCATTTCCTGGCGTGATCGATGCAATCTCCCTCCATGGTCAACCAGAAATAGCCATACCTCATAATTTTTCGGGCTATAGACAGCCCGTTGGCGTACGTCCCACGTAGACCGTTGTGTACCTCTACTAAAATCTCCTTCGCCTCCCGGGCATCCACACATCTCAACAATGTCTGATCATGGCCTCTTTTATATAGGACCTCCCCATCCAGGATGTATCCTATTGCCATTTTTCTGAGTGTTTTTCTGTCATTGTCATTTGCCCCTTCGGGATACTTTTGAAGCTTAACATATTGCAAGATGTCATAGTACCACGGGTTGCCATCAATCTCTTCCTGCACATTACAACAATGAGCTGGCCTTTCAAAAGTCTGCATCTCAATGAGCTTCATTTTTGCCCCTGTGTTTGCTTTGAACATGGAAGCCAATGTTGCCAAGGTGTCTGCCATCTGATTTTCTTCTCTTGGAAGGTAATTGAAGCTGATCTTTTCAAACTCCTTGGCGAGCTCTTAGATCAGTTCATAATATTTGACCAGCTTCGAATCCCTGGTTTCCCATTCTCCACTGCAACTGGTAAATCACTAAGGATGAATCTTCGAATACTCGAAGTTCCTTAATCTTTCTTTCAATAGCTGAGTTCAGTCCCATAACACAGGCTTCATATTCGGCTGTATTGTTGGTGCAGAAGAATTCTAGTCTGCTAGTGAAGGGATAGTAGACATTCTCGGGAGAAATCAGCACGGCCCCTATCCCGTGTCCGAGAGAGTTGGAGGCTCCATCAAAGTAAAGCTTCCATGAGTTGTTGTCTGAAACCTCTTCCTCGGTTGTAATACACATCAAGTCTTCATCCGAAAAATTAAAGTTCAACGACTCATAATCGTCCGAAGCACGACTAGCTAGGGAATCTGCTACGGCGCTTCCCTTCACGGTTTTTGGCTTACATACACAATATCGAATTCGGATAGGAGCATCTGCCAGCGGGCCATCCTCTCCGTTAGTGCTGGCACTTCCATTAGGAACTTCAAGGGGTCTAGCTTGGATATCAACCATGTAGTATGGTATAGCATGTACTACCTAAGCCGTTTGGTGGCCCAAACTAAAGCACAACATAGCTTCTGAACTGGCGGGTACCGCGTTTCGCAATCATTAAACATTTTGCTTAGGTAGTAGATGGCTCTCTCCTTCTTCCCCGACTCTTCGCGTTGCCCCAATACGTAACCCATTGAATTCTCAAAGTCTGTCAGGTAGAGGATTAAAGGCTTGTCTAGTACCGGTGCGACTAAAATCGGAGCATTTGTCAGGTACCTTTTGATCTTCTCTAGGGCTTCTTGACATTCCTCATCCCATACGTCGGGATTATTCTTTCTAAGTAGTCTGAAGATTGGGTCACACTTATCTATCAATTGGGAGATGAAACGGGAGATATAATTTAGCCGCCCTAGGAAACCACGAACCTCCTTCTAACTATGGGGTAGTGGGAGATCCTGGATGGCTTTCACCTTATCTGGATAGATCTCAATCCCTCTTCTGCTCATCACGAACCCCAAGAGTTTTCCAGACGTAATGGCAAATGTGCATTTGGCAGAGTTAAGCCTCAACTGGTATTTCCGTAGTCTTTGGAATAGTTTTCTCAAGTTCTGTAGGTGCTCTTCTTCTGTTCGGGACTTAGCGATCATGTCGTCCACGTATACCTCTATTTCTTTGTGCATCATGTCATGGAAGAGATTCACCATTGCTCTTTGGTAAGTTGCATCCGCGTTCTTGAGCCTGAAAGGCATCACACTGTAGCAAAAATTGCCCCACATGGTTACGAATATAGTTTTCTCCATGTCGTTCGAGTCCATCTTTATCTAGTTGTACCGTGAAAAGCCGTACATGAATGAGAACCATGAGTGTCTTACGGTGTTGTCAACCAGCGTGTCGATATGTGGTAGAGGGAAGTTGTCTTTAGGGCTGGCTCGGTTGAGATCCCTATAATCTACACACATACGGACCTTCCCATTCTTCTTCGGTACTGTTACAATGTTTGCAACCCATTCAGGGTATTTGGCCACTTCCAAGAAGCCAGCATCAAACTGTTTTTTCACCTTTTCTCTGATCTTTAACAACATGTTCGGTCTCATTCTTCGGAGTTTTTGCTGTATTGGTTTGCATTCCGGCTTCGTCGATATTTTGTGTACCACTATGTCAGTATTCAAACCTGACATATCTTGATAAGTCCAGGCAAAAACATCCTTGAATTCCTGGAGTAGGGTTATCAGTTCGTGCCTGGTTTTTGAGGAAAATGTCGTCCCTATTTTTACTTATTTTCTCTCTTCTTTAGTCCCCAAGTTTACAACTTCTCTTTCTTCTTGGTGGGGCATTATTTGCCTTTCTTCGTTGGCCATCATCCTCATCAACTCTGCAGGGACCTCGCATTCTATCTCATCATCATCTTCCTCAATTCCTACTGAGATCTCGGGGCATTCAAAATCTACTTCGAGATTGGATTCGGTATCATTCATACAGTCAATCATGGGAGACCTGCATTAAATGAGAACAAATATATTGGGAAGATAATGGTTTTATATAAGGTGAATGAACATGAATAATGAATGAATAAAATAAATGAGACGTTTGCCATTTGAGAAAACGGGGAAGATATTTTTCATTTCAAATAAAAAGTTAACATAGGTGCCCTATACAAGAGATCCCCATTGTTTATGGGCAAAAACAAAAAGGTTGATTCGGAGCATTACTCTGATCTAGTCCTAAAAACTACAACTAGATCAACGTGGCTCCAGTTATCAAGAGTTTCCCCGGGATGGCAGGGGCAGATGCTTGTTAACATACTGTTGACTTGGTTATTTCCATCTATCATTTTAATGGACATCCCCTCAAGTGATTCATTAAACATTTCTTTCTCGTTGAGTATGTCATTTTCCTTAATTGCCTCTTCGACCTCCTGTCCTGGTTGGCAAAATCCTCCGGAGACAAAAGTATTTTTCAAACTAGGGAAAGACATTGGTCTCCATGGAATGTCTTCTCCCTTAAATCTGGCTCTTCTTTGTTCTTCCTTTCTCTTGTATTCTTCCTTTCTTTGCTGAACTCTTGGTTTGTAACCCCACCCAAAACTGTCCTTCTTGGTTATCACACTCTTGGCTCGTAGGCTCCCTTGCAATCCTTTCCCTAGCCCTCTTCCTGCTTTGGCTCCTCGGCCTAAAGTTTCAGCAACAGTCATCTTGGTACAATTAGATAACCTGGGATAGGGGATCCGACTACCTTCCGCGAAGAATGTGGCATTCACTAGCTCTAATGCTCGAAAAGAGCATTCTTCAGCATCCTCATCATTTTGAATGTAAGGGGCATCCGACGTCACCGAAGCAATGATCTCCTGCTCAGCCTCTACTATGGCCAACTTGCCTTCGATCACAAATTTTAATTTCTGATGCAGTGATGAGGGGACAACTCCTATAAAGTGGATCCATGGCCTTCCCAATAAGCAGATGTATGATGGTTTTATGTCCATCACCACAAAGTCGATCACGTACTCAATCGGCCCGATCAATAGAGGCATCTCAATTTTTCCCAGTGTTCCTCTTTGTGTGTCGTCAAAGGCTCTCACGGAGTTATGGCAGGGATTTAGGTGAGAATTATCTATTGGTAGCTTTTACAGGGTCACCATAGGCAGTACGTTCAGTGCTGACCCGTTGTCAATCAATACCCCCGGTAACACATACTCTTTACAGTAGATTGTGATGTTAAGAGCTTTGGTGGACCCCATTCCTCCTTTAGGGATCTCATCATCACTGAATGTTATATGGTTATAAGCGGTGATATGCCCCACTATCCTGTCCAGCTTTGACACAGAAATGTCATGGGGTACAAAAGTCTGGTTTAGTACTTTTAATAGTGCCTCACGGTGTCTTTCTAAACTCAAGAGCAACTCTAGCACTATGATCCTTGCTGGTTGCTTTCGTAGTTGTTCCACTATGTTGTACTCGCTATGTCTCTGGAATTTTAGAAGTTCTTTGGCCTAAGCCTCGGTTACTGGTTCATTTATCTTTGGGGGTGGTTCCTCACCGAATATCTGCGCGGGGGTAACCGATGTATCATTTCCTTTATCTTTGGCAACTTCTGCAGCCTTCAAGGTCTCAGAGAAGTAACATCTGCCACTCCTCGTGAAGTGGCCCACCTCACTGACATTCACATCACTCTTGTCTTGCTCGCCTTTCGGCGTAGGCTCTTCTTCAACCTTCTGATCTTTTACCTCACCAAATTCTGGCTTTTCTGGTATGGTCACATTTACAACATAGTTCCAGGGAGTTTGCCGCATATCCTTGAATGGGAATGGGGATGGTGCTGAGATAATAATCTTGGGAGTTACCTTAGTAGTTTCTCCTTGGGAAGAACTTGCACTCTCCGGCCTGGAAGAGATGACAAGAAGTCTGTTTCTCCCGTATTTAACGTTGGGTTATCCGTCATATATACGTCTGACCCCTCCTTTCCCGTAGGCTCTTCGAATAACTCTATTTGCTTGTCATTCATTAATTGTTGCACCAATCTCTTAAACTCATCGCACTGTTGGATGTCGTGTCATTCGTCCAGATGTAATTCGTAATACACTCCACATCCCTTCTGTATTACTACCATGCCCCTGTCGATCAAGTGGGCCATGCACAATTGCTTAAATACCCACCACAAAGGAGATTTGATTTCTGACACATTCTCCTTAACCTTCTTGGTAAAGCATTCCTCAATAGCATTTACTCCCCTGTTCCCGTGATTAGGCAATGGGTTAGTAGCTACACTTGGTTCTTCAAACTTCAATATCCCAGAATCGATTAAGTTCTGCACAAGCTTTTTGAAAGCAAGGCAGTTCTCGGTGGGATGACCAGGGGCACCACCGTGATAGTCGTAATGCGCGTTTGGGTTATACCAGGACGAGAACGGTGGTTTGAACGGAGTAACGTAGTATGGACGGACCAGGTCCGCTTCATACAACTGAGAGTAAAGCTCAGAGTACGAAACAGGTAGTGGAGTAAAAGTTTGCATCTCTTTTTCCTTTCTCGGGGTTCTCTCCTCTCTTTGATTCGAGTTTTGTGCTTTCCCCATAGGCGCTTGTGGCTGCGAGACTGTAAAATTCTTCGGGGCAGTGTAAGTATTGGCGGCGTTCACCTCATTCTTCTTGCTGTACTTTCGAGACCCTTCCCCGCTATCAATTCTACCGCTCTTGATTGCCAATTCAAGGGACTCCTCGGTTCTAATTAAATCAGCAAAATTCTATGTCGTGTTATTAATGAGGCGATCAAATAGTGTCCCCTTTAGAGTATTAACAAATAATGGCGAAATTTCATGTTCTGGGAGGGGTGGCTAAATTTGGGCGGCCACGTCCCGCCACCTCTGAGCATACTGTCGTAGACTCTCGTTGGACTTCTGCCTCATATTATCTAACATAATTCTATTGGGCGTCATGTCAGTCACGTGCTTGTATTGCTCAATGAACGCTCTTGAAAAATCTTTCCAGGTTTTAATGTTTACCCGGCTCAACTGGGTGTACCACGGCAACGCCGCCCCAGTTAGGTTGTCTTGGAAACAGTGAATTAATAGTTTCTCATCCTTAAGGTAGGCCGCCATCTTCCAGCAGTATATTGTTACGTGCGCGGAAGGACACGTGGTTCCATCGTATTTGTCGAACTCTAGTGTTTTAAATTTTGGTGGCAGGACAAGGTCGGATACCAGACTCAAGTCACTGGCATTATTTCCTGATTCTTCCATAGTTTGCAGGGCTTTAAATCTTTCCTCCACGAGGCAAAACCTCTCTTCCCACTTCTTTTCTACCTCTTTCCTAATCCTTTCGACCAAGTTCAGGCCTGGCACCTCCTCCTCGTAGAGTGCTTCCATGTCAAGGGGTTGAATCTCAGATGCCCCTATCTGAAGGTTAGCAGACATCCCAGTAGGGTCAATATATACCCTTCTGGCCAGATTCGGCGTAGCCGGTTGAACCATACTGTGAACTGGGGTACTCTCTGGCTCTTGAGCGATTTCCCCTTCGATTCTTTTTCAGAGGCTCTTAGCCAACAACGCGGCTATGTCGGACACTACCGACGCTTATGACTGAGCAATCTGGTTACTGAGGCTTCTTTGGGCCTCGTCAAATCTTGCTTCCAGTTCTGTTTGTCCTTTATCTAAACTGATTATCCTGTCTTCCATGAGCTTGCTTTGTAGTCAGGTAAGATATAGATGATGAATGATTGCGGCTTAACTTCTATTTTCACACTGCCACAATATTTATAACATTAATATGATTGCAAGGAAAATAAATGCGTGTATAATGATGCGAATGTCATGATGCAATGCGAGAATGTATGCAAATAAAGGTACTGGTTCCACTGGTAATCACCCTTTTGAACTACTTCCACGGGAATTAAAAGATCTAGATTACAATAAAGTTCATATTACAAAAGGAGGGTCCCTAATACAAAATAGTCATAATTACAATACAGAGTCCTACAAATAAGCCCTAGCTCTATCTCCTAATTTTCCAATAGCCCTGAGCAGCTTGATGAACCTGGGTACTTCTTCCATGTCTGAGGCCATGAAAGGTCGGAGTGCTTCAACTTCGGCAGCTAAGTCACTCACATGCCTGACGACTCGCTATATGTCCACCATTAGGTTCGCGTAATATTGGTCCCTCTCCTGCACCATCACGGGCAGCGTCACGCAGCCTTCTATGCCAATAAATGTCCCCTCTGGCTGCAGCCTCTTCGAATACACTGATTCTTTCCATATAATCCTGAACAGTTACT
Organism: Hibiscus mutabilis; assembly: GCA_019671005.1. Classification (NCBI taxonomy): domain Eukaryota; kingdom Viridiplantae; phylum Streptophyta; class Magnoliopsida; order Malvales; family Malvaceae; genus Hibiscus; species Hibiscus mutabilis. The sequence continues at coordinate 11,084,412 of CM033738.1, read as the reverse complement.
TCAAGCGACTCAATCCAGGTTCACAACGTGCCTACTTCACGCTCCCTTTCTTGTAGCTCGGTAAAGCTATTCCTCTGACAGTAAGTTCGAAAGGAGCGTTCTACTTCTGCCACTCTTTCCTCTAACTCAACATTCTGACTTCGGCTCTGATTCGGACTTTGGATAGTGTCGTCGTACAACCTTTACATCTCTAACAGTCTATTCCGGCTACTCATGGACTTTCTTTTCCAAGCGGCGATGTTTTCTCTCTCGTAGTTAACTGCTTATTTTTCTTTGCTGATCTCTTGCCTAGTTCTTTCCTTTTCTTGATCGATGGCCTCCTTGAAAGACCGTCTTTCTTCCTCAACAGCTAACCTGCAGCTTTCTATCTCCTTCTCGATTGCTCGCTTGCTGATTTCTCGTTCTTCTTCCACCAAACGGATACCATTCATTCTTTTCTTTTCTACGGCTATGAACTGACTTCAGCTGGCTTTCTGTACTTTCGCTTGGAGTAGGAGGGTATCTTTCTGGTAAAGAGCGTTCTTCCTGCTCAAATCCGCATTCAATTTCTTTAATTGCCTAATGATCTTGTCTCGTTTGTCGACCTATAAGCTCACTTTATAGAGCTTACCCGCATGCTGAGTCTGTTGGGTGTCCATATTCCTCTTAATTTCTTCGAGTTCATTCTGTAAAATATCAGCCTCAAACGGTACCACCCTTGTAAGCTCTTCAAGTGACACAACTGGTCCCTGATCGGGTTTGGGAATCACATCATTAACCCTCAAACGCCTTCAAAGATCGTAGTCTGGGGTGGTCATATGCTCGGTGTCTCCTTCCACTCTGATCCAATAACAATGGTCCCAAGCCTTCATAATAGTCTGGACTTTTTCCTTAAACTCACCTTTGAAAGAAAATTCAGTTTGGCTTAACTCGGCGGTATTGGGGACAAACTGTCATGATCTGAATTGTCGGACACCAAAAACGAAGCACAAGCAATCTCACCATGCAGCCCCAACATCATCAGCCAGTCGAAATCACCGCAACTGTACAAGAAGTAATTAACTCTACCGAGCCACGGGACCCTCCATACTATGTCTTCGTTTTGAATGTTCCTGAAGAAACTGGACCATTTCTTCGTTTTCAAGTTTTCTCGCCACTCTTTTGCTAATACTCCCGTAAGGGGGAAAAGCCTTGGAAGGATATCCCTGGTAGGAACCTCGTCGGTGTCTTCTACATGTGGCTCTGAACCCATACCTGTAACAGCTGCGCACATCCCCAAAAACGTCATTCTTCGTGCTTTCGACTGGCATTTAAAGAAATGAAGGTCTCGGCCAAGATTGCTGGCACTGGATTTGCCCACCGTTTCATACGCTCGAACAGGTCTAGAATGGCTACATCAATGTTTCCAAGAGTTCTTGGAAATATTACCAACCTATATATTCCCAAGGTAAATAAGTCTATCTTTTTCCCCTCATCTGGATGTGCGGGTATGATGTCTTGAATATTTTCCCATGCAAAAACTGTATTGTCTCCTCGAAGTCGGATCAGGCCATTAACCCAATCTTCACTCATTCCGGCAAAGGTTTTGAGCTTCGAAGTGTAATTCTGATTCCTCGGAGGTTTTGTGTAGATCCAATCTTCCTGAACGTTCTTCTGATTAAGTAAAGCGGTGTACTATTCTACTGTAGGCATCATGTCCTGTCCATTGAAGGTGAAGCAGCAAAAGGCGGGATTCCATAACTAAAAAATAGCTTAGAGTAGGGCTGGTTGACCCGAACGTATAACAACTGTGCAATGTCGCCATAACTATCACAGAACCTGTCTTGTAGTCTTTGGTCCCATCCTTCCCAGATGCTTTGAAGATCCCATAAGTTGTTCTGTTGAAGACTCACGTAGGTATACCCTGCTAGTACGCGCTCGCTCGGTAAACTGTCCTCTTGGGCCTTCTGGTTTACCTCTGACCAATGTCTGGCTGACAAGTTAAGCTCTTCTTTCCTAAGATACCTTTTTTCCATGGTGAAAGACTTTCTGATCGGGCAAACCACTTGATCCAGTACCTTTATGTAATGCAAATGCAATAATGTATGAAAAAAACAAAAGCAAAAAAGAAAACAAGTCAGTACCGGATAGAATTAATAAATACGTAAACAAAACGACGAATTAAATAAGGTAAACAAACAAAACAACCCTATTTATCCTGTCTAAAACACCTAAGGTTATCCGCATGGCTCTAAAAGGGGTGGGTTTCTATATATTCTCTATATGCAATCTTGATTCTAGGAGGTACCCGAACTGTCCTTGCTATCCTCTACTAAGAGTAGCAAGGCCCCCCGATCATCACCCATTATAGGCTCCTTTCAATCGGGTTCAATTCAGGGGGACCCATTCCCTTATGTCTGCACGAAGGAACGATGTCCTTACGAAAGCATAAGGTACTCGAGCCCCGAAGGTACTTGCTAGGCCTACACGGGAGAACAATATCTCCACGAAAGCATTAGCATTTCCCCCCCACTTAAAAATGGGTTTATATGCCATATTTTAAATGCGTCAAAATAAACGCGGACTTATAACCGAATGTTAGTTTAATAGTCACTTTAATCCGAAATTTCTAATATTAATAAAGCGGTGATTATTTGAAAAATCTTGACTCTCATTTTGTTTTTGAAAAAAACAAAAATAATCCCAGTGAAGTCGTCAATCTGTAGCGATGTCCCTCTCGCTAAAAAAAAGGATTTTTGAAGTGTTGAAGGTGTTTGTTGTTTTCGGGTATTAAAATATTTATTCCGTGGGGTTTTAAAAATACCATATTTTATTTAAGAAAATGGAGCCGCCACCGGCCACTTAGGTAGGTCGGACACCATAAAACCAGAGATTTGAAAACTGTTGGGTTCGGGAATCGGTTACGGATGGGGAAGGATTAGCACCCCCACACCGGCCAAAATTGGTACTTTAATAATTACCGCTTTATTAATATTAGACTTTCCGGATTAAAGTGACGATTAATTTAAGATTTGGTCATAAGTGCGAGTAGATTTTAAAAGCCCTGTTATCCGAGAGTAAATGCCCAACCACTATCACTACGCCTGATACTAGCCCCGTTTACACTCGGATAAAAAGGCACCGCATTGACAGTTTATATATCTCAATATGCAATCTTAGAGAAATAATTCGGAATATACATTCGCATTGACATGGTAAAGGACAAAATAAATAATGAAAAAACATGGATATCACAAAATTAAACAAATATGATAAAAAAACAAAAACGTGGCAGATCATAATAATAATAATAACGAGGCATGAATAAAAACATGTAGGAAATAAAGAACACATACTTCAAGAATACATACAATGTAACATATGCATGACATAAATGTATTATGATGTTAATTTCACAAATCAAAATGACGTACTAACAAAGAAACTAATACCTAGCACATAACATACGACATAATTTGCATACACCAATAAATAAATAAAACATGGCATTGCACATGACAAAAAAACGCACTAACATGTAACCTAAAAAAGGATATGGAAATTTATGTTAGTATACACAAACATGCTAACGTACTAACATATAACATGATATTCGAAATAAACCAAACCTTACATATAAAAGATATGCATGCAAATATGAACAAATGAAGTAGAAAATAAAACAAGACATAGCATACCTAAAAACAAAGGAAAACATGATAGAAAAATCACAAGTACATAATGGGCAAATTATACATACTAAAAAATACATAACATAAACAACAACATAAATATTCACAAATTTACTAAGGACCGAAATGAACGAAAAAATAAAATAGAAGGCTAAAATTAAATGAACAAAATGCACACTTAGGGACACAATTGAGAACTGGACAAAACTTGGGAGGACTAAGAATGCGATTAACCCACACGGCAAGCTCAGACTGAAAAAATAAAAAATGCGGAGGGACTAAGCATGCATTTTCCCCTTTTTAAAACTGATTTCGGTTTAATTTGGGGTTGAATTGAAATTTTTTACAAACCAAAGAGGACCGAGGTTGTGATTATACCAAGGGGCATACTCGTTATGAAAAATCCCGAAACGCGGAATGGTTTAATGAGTAATTAGGCCATTTTTAAAAAACTTGCCTATAAATCCCCCCAACCGGCCTCCCCTCTCTCTTTTTCTCATTTTTTCTGAGCCTTGGGATAATATCCCCCCCACTCTCTCATTTTCTCTCAAAAACCAACTTCAAGCCCTCGACGAACCCAGAATTCGACGGTAATCCACCGTCTCCTACGTCGCCGACCGCTGCTAGTCGGTGCCGACGAACCTAAAAAAACCCACCAAAACAAACCTCGCTTCAACCCGAACCTGAATCTGAACTTAGATCTACACAAACACCCCCCATTTTGCCTAGATCTAAGAAAATACGAAGCGAAAACTATATTTTTTTTAATCAAGACCGAAAGAACGTCTCCCCCTTTTAGCCGGCTCACCATATTTTGGCTTGTTGCCGGTAGGAGAATTGACGATCGAAGGTAAAACCACTCACTCCTTTTCTTTTGTTATTTTTAGAACACATACATGCATGCAACACTCAAGGTGGATGGATACCTTTGTATGTTCTTTGTATGTTCGAAAGAAGAACGAGAGGGTGAAACTCCTTTTTTTGTATTTCTGGGAAACTGATTACAACTGAAAAAAAGACCCCTTTACAGATTACTTGTTTGATACCTATATCCCCTTTTTTGGTTTGGTAGAAACTCTGTCAAATACATATTTTGGGTTGATTTGATACTGACAAAAAATCTAATTTTCCTTGTATTCGGTGATCTCTGAGCGTGGTGGTTGGTACGACTGGCATGGTGGGATGGTGTGGTGGTGATCGTTCTGCTAGAAGCTCCCAGGGCAATTGGATCAGATTTGATCCAACGGTTGAATTTGCACGGGAAAGGGACAGTCCTGATGCAATCTGGAAATCGGTGGGAACGTCCGAGATGAAGCCACGTGGCATCTTGATATCTGAGGGGTCAACGTGTGCAAGCCACGCGCGCGTGGAAGTCCAGGAGCCCCGTGAGTGAGTCGCACGCGCCCTCTGGAAGGTTCTCCCTTTTTGATCATGGCCGTTGGATCAAAATCTGATCCAACGGCTCAAATTGGGCTGCGCGAGGAAAAAAGGATGATCAGGGTTAGCTTAATCTGATTCAGGCCAAAAATGGGCTCTGTAATTTTAATTTTGGGTTTTGATTTGTAATAATGGACTTGGACATTTAATTTGTCTGGGTTTTAATATATCCATTTATTTGTATTTATTTTAGCCCAACCCTACTAATAATATTATTAATAATAATAATACGGGCATATACATACGATGTACGTACATGCAAGCACACACATACACGACATATAGGTACACATATACGTAACATGCAAACATTAATACGCAATACATCCTTAATTAATATGACATACAATCACATATGCATATAACTATACGTATAATTAACATGAATACGCACACATACACACAATGCACACATAAAATATAAACACGCATATGACACCCATTGACTATAATAAATATTAACGTGTACACACATAATACGTATAACATGCATGCAGTCGCATATGTCACACGATCTTTACACACATTAATCACACATATATAACAGACACATAATATGATATGTATACATGCAATAATAATACGTTAATTATTAAACTAACATAGATTAATACAGTATTTATACAACGGATAAAAATGAGTGATTACAACAGGTACCTCACGGTCTCTTCTAGTTGATATATTGAACGGTCCTTTGACATCAAATGGTCCTGTTTTAGTTATCCCTACGGTTGCTGGCTCTAATGCACAAGTCTAAGTTCATAATCCATCTATTACGAAAGGAAATCACTAGGCTTGGTCAATTGTTGAAGGTAATCATAGTTCCCAACAAAGTGCTCGGGGTCAGGGTGATGAGAGTTCTGGTCGGGGAGGCCTTCTGGTTAAGGTTGCTAACAAGAAGAGTCTAAAAGTTACTAAGAAGCCTACCTCTCATGTCTCTCCAAAGCCGGTCTTAACCGAGTGGGTACAATCTTTCTTGGGTTAGCATGACCGATTGAAACCGCCAGATATTGTGACTCCAGTGGTTGGCTCTCATGAGGAATTGTTCGAGCAGTCTGTTCCCATGGGAGGCATGGATCAACAAATGATCGAAGATGATATGGCAATCTCTAAGCCTGCGTACATTGAGAGTTCAGGGAAGGAGAACTTGTCTCCTAATTTGTAAGGTTTTGGTTTTGTTTATTTCTTTTATCATGATGATGATTAGTTTTATGTTTTGGAATGGTCAGGGAGTGGCGAACCCTGATTTTCGTTGCCATTTTAAATCTTTTCTTCAAGCAAATAATCCATAGGTTGTTGCTTTAATGGAACTTCGGATTAGTGGGCGTTTGGCTGATAGAGTTCTTCAGCGGTTTGGCTTTGCCAATTTCTTCTGTATTGAATGTAGGGGTTTTAGTGGTGGTATTTAGATCTTTTGAAGGGATGAAGTTTATGTTATTATACTTGCTACTTCTAATTAGTTTATCCATGGTAAAGTTAGGGAGTCAGACACTACAAAGTGGGTGCATTTTACAACAGTGTATGTAAGTTCGACCGCGGCTGTGCGTAAACTAGTTTGGGATCAGTTGCTCTCTTTGAATTCGGGTATTGGTAAGCCGTGCTTATTAAGGGGGTAATTTTAATTCAATTCTTCGGCATGAAGAGCTTCATGGTGGATCTACTTTGGCTTCAAGAATTAGTTCTTCGTTTCATAACTTTATGTACACAGCTGGTTTATTGAAGGTTAAGTACAGGGATGAGGACTTTACATGGCGACGAGGTAATTTGTATTAGCAGCTAGACAGGTGCTTAATTAATGATGCGTGGTATCTGGCCTTTCCAAAGTCTCTTGTTTTTCATTTAGAACACATTGGATCTGACCACTGTCCGATTCTCTTGAATACAGAGCAACACACTAGAGCTATGGATGATTGCCCTTTTAGGTTTCTGGCTGTTTGGCAAGAGCACCCTCATTTCAATGAGTTCCTAGTTTTGACTTGGAATCTGACTGATTCGATGGACGATAACATCACTCGTTTTACCCATGCTGTCACAAAATGGAATAAAGAAACTTTTGGTCATATTGGCATACAGAAGAAGAAGAAGCTTTTGGCACGTCTTAAAGGTATTGATAGAGTGTTGAGAGTTTCACACTCCGATTTCTTAATTGATTTAGAGAAAAAATTTAAGGCTGAGCTTGATGTGGTTTTGGAGCAAGAGGAGAGCCTCTGGTACCAAAAGGTGAGAAGCAAGTGGGTTTTAAAAGGGGATAAAAATACGAAGTATTTTCATGCTTTAACGGTGAGCTGTAGAAAAACGAATTTGCTTAAAGTTCTGAGGTTGGGAGATGGGTGTTGGTCTTCTGATTATTCCGAATTGAAAACTCATGCTATCGATATTTACAAAAGGTTGTTCACTAGTTCTAATGTTGATGCCTCTAGTTTTCCTCTCCGAGGCTAATTTCCTAGGCTCAGCGATGATGTTGTTCGATCTTTGGCAAGTCTGGTTACGGATGAGGAAATTAAAAGGGTAATTTTTTTAGATGAATCCACTTAAAGCATCATGAGCTGATGGCCTGCACGCTATTTTCTACCAAAGAAATTGGGAAATGGTGGGTGGTACTGTTTGTCAGTTTATGCGTCGAATGTTCAAGGGTAAACCATTTCTAGCTTTTTTGAACCAAACTTTGCTGGTTCTCATTTTGAAATTTAAAGCTCCTAAATCAGTGATCCAATTCAGGCCGATTAGTCTTTGCCAGGTTTTATGCAAGGTAATTACTAAGGTCATTATGAATGTATTAAGCTCTTTATTTCGGATTGGGTTACTAATAATCTGACGAGTTTTGTCCCTGGGATATTGATATCAGATAACATTGTTATTGCACAAGAAGTTGTTCATTCTATGAGGCGAAAGACGGATGCTAAAGGTTGGATGGCAATAAAGATCGATCTTTATAAGGCGTATGTGTAACACCCCATTCTTGGTCTGGTAAGAATCCGGGTTGGAAAGCGTTACCGATGAACAATACGATGATCAGTTGACTAATTACGATGACTTGTGCGATAAACAATGAATCAATGGTGTTAATTTGATGCAATGAATAACGATGATCATTGTAAATTCAACCAAATTATAATTGAAAAGTCATTCGTTAACTCTTTCAACTTTAGGGACCAAATTGCAATTTGGATAAATTACAAGACTTTATCAATAATTAGATTTACCAATGTGAAATTTAACGCTTGATTACCTTGTGTATAAAATTTTGATGAATTCGGAATTCATTTACACTTTCAATTGTCCCATATAACATTCAGTGACCATTTTGCAAGATTTTAAAACCAATTAATTAATTTTAACCAACTCACCTGTATCAGTACCGGTAATCATAAGTCCGTACCGGTACGCCCTTATTTTTCAAACCTAGATCCAGTATCGATACCTGTTATACCGTACCGGTACGATGGCTCAATGTCTTGCGTATCGGTACGGGTCTATCACAGTATCGGTACGCTAACCCTAAATCCCCAAATTGAGTCATTAACCCTACCCGTACCGATACCCTTGCTATAGTAAAATTCCAGTGTTGATTTTGAGTATCAGTACCACTGAAGTAGTAACGATAGGCCTTGTTTTACAATACCCAAAACTACATATCGGTACATGTACGACACCACCCGTATTGGTAAGCATGTTTTATCTATGTCCATAATTACTCCTCAGTACCAGTACACCGTCGCCAGTACCAATACAGACAGACTTGTAATGATAGATTTTGTCTGGTTTTTACTCACTTTAGGGATCTTAACCTTGTCCAATTATTATCAAATTTTACAAGCAATTCTTTAATCATTATATCTACCTACATGCTAAATTTCATAGCATTTGGAGTCCATTTACCAAGATTTCACTTATTAGAGCATTACAGGTCAAGTTTGCCAATTTTACCAACTTTCATCATGCCATAGTTCATATTTTAACTATTTCAACTTGGTGAGGATCATATACACACAAAATGGGGCTAAACTAACATGTCTAGACCCTATGCCACATTGCTAGGAGTTTAAGGACAAAGTTTACATTACATGTAACTTGTGAACTTGCTTCTAAAATGCTTCTAGCTCCGATCCTTGATCCAACAACCTTTTAACCTGAAAATGAGATGTGTTAGGCTTATATAGCCTAGTGAGGTAGTCAACAACAATGAAATGATCAACAATGATATCAATAGCATGTTTATCAATAAAAATGCATCCCAAACCATATTTTAACAATAATTTTAATAACTTAATTCCTTGGATCGATATGTGAATATGAATACATGAATTCCTAACCAACATCACTAACTATAAATGTCAATATCTTTCAACATCGCCAATAGGACCAACACCAACACATCCCGCCAACATCGCCAAAGCCGTAGCTCAAGGACCGTAGTCCACTCCATACCAATGAATCATGAATTCTATGGCATGCCAATTGTATCCAATATCTATTTGTATCCAAGGATTCTATACTTAGGCCAATAACAATAGTAATAACAATAACGATAGCAATGTCAACTTGTCAATATCGGTGTATCATGATCAATATGGCCTTTCACAATATTCCAATGCTATCAATGACAATATCATGAATCAATAATCAATATGACAATGTAATAGGTTTACCAAAGCTTACCAATGATACCTTTAACAAGGTTTTCATATATCCATACCTTGATTTCAATGATGGAAAAGCAATAGACCAATACTATGAAATCGGGATAGGCACCTAGCCAATCCCGAGACTCTGACTACACTCATCGATACTCTCGAAGCTTTTAGGACTCCCGAATGACAATTCATTTGTTCTTTAACTTGTTGGAATTTGATGGATTTGGTGATTCCTCACCTTGATTCTCTTGTGCTACAAAAGAAATAGAAATCACAAGGATTTCAATATCATTAATAGATTCATAGAAACTTATTAGCTATGAAAAAAATAACGAATAAGCTGCGATATCCCTATAGAATTTCTAGGGTTCTAAGTTTCTTGAGCTTGGATTTAAGCATGATCTAGCCTTGGATTTCAATATCATTAATAGATTCATAACAACTTATTAGCTATGAAAAACAATAACGAAAATCTATGATATCCCTAGAGAATTTCTAGGGTTCTAAGTTTCTTGAGCTTGGATTTAAGCATGATCTAGCCTTGAAATTAATGATAAATTTGAGGGCTTTAGCTTACTCGATTGCTAGCAATAGTTTAGAGCTCAGAAGCTTGAGGAAATTCAAACTCGAAATATCCTCCAATAGAGGTGCTTGCTTGACCAAGGGAGGAAGAAGAAGATGACTAAGGTGCTTAACCCTTTTCTTTTCAACAACCGGGTAAGTTTTCCCTTTTATTTCTTTCTTTAATTTTTAACTTCCTAATAGCTAAAGCTTTCCTTTTTAGGAAGAAAACTAAGCTAAGAATGAATAATCCCAAAAGTGGGATAATTGCATGCTTAATCCCTAGACTCTTTATTCTCTATACTTATGCCCCCAAACATTCAATTTTCACAATTTGGTCACTTAAACAAGTTTCAATATTTACAAAAGGGTCTTTAAACATAAACAATACTTAATTAGGGTTCAATAATCCAAAAATTGTCCATTTGGCCAAAGGTCAATTATGTAGTTTGACTTTTCGATATAATTTCTAATTATCAAGATTAAATTCTGACTAAGCCAGTTTTGGGTGTTACAGTATGACCATTTTGAATGGCCTTTTATAGCTGATACTTTAAGAGATATTGGCTTTCCAGGTCCTTTACGCAATTTGATTCTTTGTTGTGTTTCCACCCTATCTACTCGGATTTTATGGAATAGGTCTTTAATTGATGGTTTTACGCCTACTCGGGGTATTCGACAAGGATCCTCTATCTCCGTACATTTTTGTTCTATGTATGGAATGCCTGGAGCATTTGATTAAGCAGCGGGTTGTTAGTGGCCACTGGAAGGGCTTTTGCCTATCAAAATGATGTCCTGTCATTTCTCATTTGATGTTTGTCGATGATATGGTGCTTTTTGCAGAAGCGTCTATGGACCAACTGGATGAGATTAGAAGTGCTCTTGTCGAGTTTTGTCAAGCTTCTGGTCTTAAGGTGAGTGTCCAAAAAAACTAGTATTTTTTTTTTAAGAATGTACAAGATGCTCTACGTCATACTATATGTGATACTTTTGGGTTTGCAGAAGTTCTTGACTTCGGGAAGTATTTAGGATTCTCTATGTTGTATCAACGAGTTACAAAGGCAACTTATTCTTATTTGATTCAAAAGATTCAAGATAGACTAACTGGGTGAAAGACGAGGAATTTATCTTTTTCCGGGCGAGTCACTCTTGCTAAGTCAGTTTTATCGTCCATCCCATATTATTCAATGCAGACGACTCAGATTCCAAAAGGTATTTGTGACAAGATTGAATAGTTAATCTGTGGTTTTATTTGGGGTCATTCCTCCGATTCAAAAGGTGTTTATCTTGTTAAATGGGAGGAAGTGTGTCAGCCTACTATTGCTGGTGGCCTTGGTTTCAAACGAACGGATGTTTAGAATGACATCTTTCTTATAAAATTAGCTTATAATCTCATTGCAAAGCCTGATCAGCTTTGGGTTCGGTTCTTACGCGCAAAATACAAGTGTTCTAAAATTTTTCCAACATCTCTTGATCGGAGTAATAGCTCTCTCCTTTGGCGCGGTCTTTGTCCAGTTTGGCCTGATGTTCCGGATAGAATTATATGGAATATTGGTAATAGGGAAAGAGTCGACTTTTGGCGAGATCATTGGGTTCGTGACATTGATCTGCTTGAAGCAGTGGTGATTGGCTCGGCACCTTCACATGGTTTTACTCCAATAAGTACGATGGTCGGATCGGATGGTTAGTGGGCCTGGCATTTGTTTCATCACCTTTTTTTCGCAAAGAGGTTCTTGATGTTATTGCTGTCATTATGCCGCCATGTTCGGATAATGTACCGAATGTTTCGAGTTGGATTTAGAACACTAACCGAGAATTGTCGGTCAAGTCAGCCTATGAGTTGCGGCTCCCCAATCTTTGGCAGTGGGCGATAAGGTCTGAAGGATTGTGCAGATGTTCAGAGTGCCTTAAAGAGTTAAATCTTTTTTATGGTTGGTCTGCAAGGTTTGTATTTTAACCAATGGGGAACAGACAAGGCGACACTTTTCTGATTCTACAGCGTGTTCAATTTGTGGTGCATGTATGGAGGACGTTGATCATTTGCTACGTTAATGCCCAGCAGCAAAGTTCCTTTGGGGCTCTTTGATTCGTGCGGACTTACAAGCTGAATGTTTCTCGCTTTCCATCATAGATTGGGTGCAAGTGAATTTGGAGAACCCGACATATTTTTTCGGTTCCAAGCCGAATTGGGACATTCTGTTTGGTGCTCTTTTATGGAATTTATGGCTATTACGTAATAGGAAAGTTTTTGAGCCGGAAGCTGTTCATCGCGATTCGATGTTGGTTTGTAGTCAGAGACTTATTGAGGAGACACGGCGCGCCTTGACTATGGTTGGTTTACAGCGTCTGACGCCAATTATGCCGCGGCCGTTGCGGACTGGGTGGCGTGCTCCGACAGTTGGTATTTTAAAATTGAATGTTGATGGAGCTAGAAGTTTATCCGATGGGGAGGCCTCATGCGGGGGGGGGGGGGGGATGATTAGAGATTTGAATGGCCTTTGGATTTGGGGATTTTCAAAGTATATTGACAAATGCTTAGCCTTGGAAGCTGAGTGTTGGGCAGTCTATGAAGGTCTGCAGTATGCCAAGGACTTGAATGTTCAGGCCATAGTTGTGGAATCTGACAATCTAGATGTTGTTCGCGCTTTGCATAACCACGCGGGGGTCGTCTTCATGCCTCTCTCTTTTGTCCTATTCAAACAATGTTGCAACGCCACCCGCACTTGACATGTTTTTAGGAAAGTTAATCGTATAACTGACGCAATATCTAAGTTGTACTTAAAGAATAATTTTGTGCTACATTTTATTTTGTACACTCCTGATGAAGTTTTAGCGTTACTACATGATAACTATAATCACTAATTTTATGCTGTCATGATATTATCGAGATTCTCTCGAAAGTTTTCTTTTTTGTAATACTATCATAAATACTCTTTTTTCATCTAAATGTAGGTTTTTTTAATGAGACCTATAGTAGTATCTCATCCTTTATTATCAAAAGGAATATTATTATAGATACTTTTTTTTCATCTAAATATAAGTTCTTTTAATGACGCCTATAGTAGTATCTCATCCTTTAATGAGCCAAAATGATACATTTGCTTTGAACCAACGAAGCCAATGCTCTTGCTTGCCTTCTTTTGGACCTGCCCACGACAAATATCTTATTTATTTTGGGAATAATGATATTTTTGTCCTCGAACTTTTCGGACAAAGATCCTTAAACATTTTTCGTCACTTTTTAACCTTGACTTTTATTTTATTTTTATTAAATTGAGCCAACTAAAGGAAAAATAACCGACATATTAAGCTGACATAAGTTATTTTTTTTTGTCTTTTTTCATATTTTTATAATTGTAATATTTTAAAAACATATAAATATTTTTATTTATATTTTTTATATTTAATCATTTTAAATACTTTATTTATTTTATAATATTTTCTTTGAATATTTTATGTAAAACGATAAAAATAGCTAACATCAGCATTAATAAAAAGACAAAATAACTAACATTAACTTAACAATTTATTATTATTTTTATCAGTTTGTTTAATTTGACAAAAAAAATTAAAAATTTAAGGACGAAAAAAAGTTTAAAGCTAAAATTACTGGACCCTTATTTTTCTTTTCTTATGTGAATACTATTTAGATTCAAATATTCTGATTACAATTCGCAATAGAATCGAAGTTGATGCATATATTAATCATCAGATATTTGTTATTTGAATTCCCTTTACTTGAGCGGATAACAGATTTGGGTTCAAATAATGAATATATTAAGGGAAAATTATAATGGTTGTCATCCAACTATCACCTTTTTTATTTTGGTCACTCAATTAATTTTTTCGTCAAAATCGTCCCTCTCGTTAGATATCTTTTCTATTTTGGTCCCTTCCGTTAAAAACCTAACGGAATTGCTGACTTGACATTTTCTAATTTTTGATAGCATTTTTTATAGTATTTTTTGGTCCCTCCCGTCAAACCTAATGATATACTATAGTATTTTTTTATTCGACCAATCAGGTGGGGGACCAAAACAAGAAAAGGATGATAGTTAGGTGACCAAAATAGGAAAAGAGTGATAGTTAGGTGACCAAAAAATAAAAATAAAATACCAAGTGAGTGATAGTTTGGTGACCACACGTGTAGTTTTCCCATATATTAATTTCTACTTTTGTAGATAATAGATTATGATTTTAAATCAGTTATCCACTTCACTTTTGTAGATAATAGAGAATTTATACGTTTAATAAATAATTTAATTAATTCGAATTTTAAAACCATTACTAAGGTATAAAACGAGGGGTGAAATTTTGATACACATGCTGTGTAAAATTAATTTTATACAAGCTTACATATTTACACTAAAACTTAAATCCTAAATTTCTAACCATAACCCTTAAAAACTAAACCTTAAATTCTAAACACTAACCTTCAATTCTAAACTTGCAACCTAAACCCCTAAACTTTAAACCCTAACCCCTAAAATTAAAAGGCAATCAAAGTTTTTTCCATAAGGGTACAGTACACAGATGATCACCGAACTTTTAAGGCGCTTTTATTTTAGTCATCGAACTTTTAAAACTTTTATTAAGGTCATCTAACTTTTATTTAGCTTTCATTTTGATCCCTCTCGTCATCTTCCGTTAGAAAATGCTGACGTGGATGTTAGTTTTCTTTTTCTCAATAAAGTATATATTATTGGGTCCCACTTTTCTGCTGATTAAATCATGGGTAAACCACATCAGTAGTCACTGAACTATGGTTTCTTTCCTATTTTGGTCACCGAACTATTTTTTTGGCAAAAATATCACTAACGTTATGTTTCCTTCCTATTTTGGTCACCGGCTGTTAAAAACTTAACGGTTTTGCTAACGTGGAATTTTTTTTTTAATTTTCCATGTCATTTCTTCTCTCTCCTCGTAAGCAATATATGTTATTTTATGATATTTTTATTCAAACTAACAGGATGGTGACACGTGTCACTGCCTATTAGTGGAATAAAAAGAATGAAAAATCAAGCCCCTTATGCAATCAAAGAGATTCGACTAATAGGCAGTTACACATGTCATCATCCTATTAGGCAGTTACACGTGTCACCATCCTATTAGGCAGTTACACGTGTCACCATCTCTCTAGCTGCATAAGGGGCTTGATTTTTCATTCCTTTTATACCACTAATAGGCAGTGATACGTGTCACCATCCTGTTAGTTTGAATAAAAATATTATAAAATAACATATATTGCTTACGAGGAGAGAGAAGAAATGACATGGAAAATTAAAAAAATAAAATAAAATTCCACGCCAGCAAAACCATTAAGTTTTTAACGGCCGGTGACCAAAATAGGAAGAAAACATAACGTTAGTAATGTTTTTGCCAAAAAAATAGCTCGGTGACCAAAATAGGAAGGAAACATAACGTTAGTGATGTTTTTGCCAAAAAAAGTTCGGTGACCAAAATAAGAAAGAGACCATAGTTTGGTGACTACTGGTGTAGTTTACCCTTAAATCATTCCACGCGAATCTTTCGTCTTCTTCTTCAAATTTCATTTTTTTTTACTGGATATCATGATAGCAAGTACTGAAATCCTATTGAAATCCCAGTAAAGGAAGCTGTTGAGGTCACTGAAAGCGTTGCCAACCCTAGTCATATTTCTGTTCTTTGCATTTTTCCGTTGATTTGTATTTGCAATTAAAACGTGAGTTCAAATCCAAACGCAATCTTGTTACTGAAAAAGATATGAGGTTGGCAAATGAAAACCAACAGAAAAAAAAACTATACTGCCATGTCAAATCCAAAACCTCAAACCATTGAGTGAGTTCTAGTAATTTTTCGTACTTCCTTTTTTGGGTTTAAAATAGAGGTTTTGTCAGTTTTTCGTCTATGCATCTTCTCCATTACACGTGAGTTTTTAAAATCCTTTTACTGTTGGGGTTTGTTTGTTGCATTTGATTTATTTTATACTTGAATTTATTCAATTTACCATATTGGTATTTTTTTCTATTTGCGAAAAAACATGGAATTTGGATTTGGATTTGGCATTGCACTATAGATTCTTTCATTATCTTTAATCTTCATTTTTTCCCTATTGCAGAACTTGACAACTACATGATTGGCTTGGCGAGGGGTTGGGAAGAAAGTAAGTTTTTTTTCCCAATTGTATTGTGCTGAAATTGGAGACCTTGAAAATGCAAATCTCTTAAATTGGCATTTGTTGAATTTAGGGTTCCTTCAATATCTTGCATTCTTTGTTATTCACTAGAACTCACTTTTTAAATTCTACAAAAGGAACTCACTGAAGTGAAGGAAGCATTTGATGGTCTTAACATTGAGATTGAAAACTCAAGAAAGAGGATGCAGGATCTATAGAGTTCAGCGCAAGAGGCACGGAAGTTTAAAGAATTTGTCACGCCTGAGAAGAGGCGGGGTCATTAATCCCACATCGGAAAGGAAAATGAAGGTCTTGGGATATAAATACGGTGGCGCTGCACATCCTATTAGACATGTCTTTTGGGAAGAGGGTAATGGCCCCGTGACAAGTGGTATCGGAGCGACCCTTTGATTGCCCGATTTCACGTCGAGCGCCCATGAGTGGGGTAGGCAGGGTGGACAACTGTGACAAGGTGGTCCATCACGAGAGCGGAAGCTCGTGACGAGGGTGTCACGAGATTGAGTGGGGGAGAATGTCACACCTGAGAAGAGGCGGGGTCATTAATCCCACATCGGAAAGGAAAAAGGGAGGTCTTGGGATATAAATACGGTGGCGCTGCACATCCTATTAGACATGTCTTTTGGGAAGAGGGTAATGGCCCCGTGACAAATTGCATAAACAAAGGGGCTTGTATGCCGAGTCTGAGACACGAAGGGTTTCGGAGTTCGAGAGATTTTTTGAAACTGACATTAGTGCAAAAGAAATGGACTTCCTGCTGAAAATGGAATTTGGAGAAGAAGAAGAAAGAGAATGGTTCAGATGATTTAATAAGCTGAAAGTGAGACCTAATATATTATTTTATTGAGGAAAAAGAAAATTAACATGACACATAAGTATTTTCTAATGGAAGAGGGGGACTAAAATAAAAATAAAATAAAAGTTGAGTGACCCCAATAAAAATTTTAAAATTTTGGTGACCAAAATGAAAGTACCTTAAAAGTTCGATGGCCATCTGTGTACTTTACCCTTTCTATAAAGCGAGTAATAAACAATTTTGGATTTTAAAGTTTATTTAAATAATCAAACCTAATACATAGCTTCAGTAGAAAAGATGATGATATTCATTCTATGAAATTCGGGTTCGAGCATCTGTGTGTGCAAGATATATGTGTTTTGTCAAAGGGTTAAGAAAAAATATGAATAAATACTATCATATGATCACACCAATATATTAAAAAATTATTTAAATAATCAGCTTTAAATTTTACGACAATTAAAGATATTCAACCCACCATTACCCATAAATAGGGGGAAGGTAGTGGGGACTAGGTGCCATGGCCCCTCAAAATTTTGAAAAATTAAAATTTAGTCTTTAATTTTTTTTAAAAATTTAGCCTCTCAAGATTTTTAAAAATTTATACTAAGCTTCAAAATTTTAAATAATTTTAATTAAACCATCTCTCATTATTTTTTTAAAGGTTATTATTAAATCTCTCACAATTTTTAAAAATTTTAGTTCAAGCCTCCAATTTTTTTTAAAATGTAAGTCAGTCCCTCAAATTCTTATTCCAAAATTTGTCATTGTTCATGATACGATCTCACTCTCGAGTTGTTGATATGGAGTGTAGCCTTGATTGTTCTCAACCGTAGAATGCAAGTAAGCAAGTGATTTATGAATGCTAGCAAGAATAATGATGAAATAGTTTAAGGGTGCGGAAATATGGGCTAAGTATTTAAGCGTGGTGTGTAGGGAAAATGGGTGAAAATAAAACAAATGGTTGGATAAAATGATGAAGAGATCGAATAGGGTGAAAGGGATGAAAAGGGCGTTAAGTGGTGTTTAGGGTGATGGAAAGAAAGATAGGGTAGTTTCAGATCAAGGAAGAACCTATACTAAAGAGTATAGACCTGAAACTTAAATGATCTTAAACAGATAGGATTTGGACCCACTAGTTAGAGAACTAAGAACCCGAAGTATCAAAGAAAGGGTGACGCTACAAGCATATGCTTGATAAGTCGATAAAGTTCTAAGAAGAACAAAGTTTGAGAGAAAACCTCACAAAGATATATTATGCAAAAGATGAGTTGTTTTACAAATGCCATAGAATGGCCTATTTATAGTTTACAAAGGGGTTTGGCCGAAAGGGCCTCTAACTATTCGGCTATGACTTGTGCCTCCTTCCAAAGGCATACTAACCATTCAGCCTTGTTGAGTCTCCCTCCAAAATGATCTTTCCGCCCATTCAAGCTTTCCCTCCAAGGTTTTGCCAACCATTTGTGTTTCCCTCCAAAAGTGAGGGGCATGTCTCTTGGGAAGGAACATGTCCCTTGAGGTTTTGAGTTGCCTTAGTAAGCTTGTGTTGAGTTGAGCTGGCCGAGCTAGCTTCCTAGATGATCGAGCTGAGTTGAGCTAGTCTTCTAGCTGATCAAGCTTCATCTTCATCATTAAGCTCCCTTGAGCTGCTATTCTTGTCCATGAGCTGCCCTCGAGCTATTAGAGCTCTCCTTTTAAGTCCTTGAGCTGATTGGAGCTGGTTGAAGCTGATTAAGCTTGTTTCGAGTTGTTTGAGCTAAGGTGAACTGCCCTTCGTTAGTCCCCTTGACTGTGTGAATACATAGTGCATAGTCGTAACATAAGCATAAATGATATGAATGTCATGTTTAACTAGGATGATACTAGCATGCATAATTATAAATAATAACAATGTGTACTTTAAATAAACATAAAGAAAGAAAGATAGTAAAAACTCCCTCGTGTTTCATCTTTGTGAATAAAGATGAAAGTGTAGTGAACAATAGTACTTGGTGGATTAGGCTCGCATGATCTCATAAATACAAACTTCTTATACGATTATTTTTTATCGAATCTTAACTGATTATTAGTATATCTTTTTAGATGAAAGCCTATTGATTTTGGAGTTGTTTGATAAATCATGCGTTAAACTTTTAGTTTTTTTTTACTAAACTAAACTTTTACTATTGGATTTTAGAAGTAATGAAATTATATTATAAAATTGTTTGGCGTATGAGTAGTAATTAAGCATTGAATATAATAAGATAGTTTGATAACAATAAATCTTAACCTTTTAAACATATTCCTAAGCATGTTATTATAGTTTGGATAGACTTCCAATAAAGTATAGATTGCAGCATATGAGTATTGCTGATGATGAACTTTGCAGGTTTTGCAAAATTGAAATGGAATCACACAATCATCTTTTCTTTAAATGTCAGTTTTTTTAAATATTTGGTTTGATATGTATTGAAGTTATGTAAAATTAAAATAAGCACTTTTAATCTCTAGATTGCATGAGGGCTATTGTAATATCACAAATTTTTGCTTAGTGTTGGTATTGCATAGAATTAAGTTTGGTAGTTTTAGTTTAGTGGCTAAAACGTAAAGTTATAAAGTTTGGTGATAAAAGTGAAAAGTCTTGAAAATATAGGGACTAACATGGTAATTTTCCCAATAAAAATTTTATGGCAAAAATAAATAGATCATATAAGGGTGTGGATAGAATATGAAATTGTTGGTTCGATCCGGTATTTCTATTATTGGGAAATTACGGTTGAAGTTTAAATTGAATTCGGGTGATCATTCGAGCTCAGAAAATTATGAAAATTTGAAGGAAGTCTTATTTAAACTAAGAGAACATTATGTTAAATTTTGGGAATTTTTGGAATCCGATAGTTCGTAAAAGACGTAATCGCAGTAGAAATTATCAGTATATCATATCGAATATAAATTTTAGGGTTTGATTCAAGAGGCTATGGAAAAGTGATAGAATATTATTTTGGAATATTCTATCTTAGTTTGGTTGAATTTCAATTAAGATTTGGTTAGTTTCCAACTAGTTGGTTGGATTTGAATTAGAAGGTCTAACTAGTAATTTTGGGATAGTTGGGGGACAAAGTTGGAAAGGCGAATAAAATGAATATTATATTCATTTTTATGAGACAAGTGGCTTTATCATATTTAAAATAAAATACATGTGGCATTATGTGATTTTTAATTGAATTTAATGGTATTATATTATGCCAAATGGCATAATTAACTGATAGAATGTTAGAAAAAAATTTAGTCTTCTTCAAGCTCTATACAAGGCTGTCGAACAGCTCTTTGAACAAGGTGAGGGACTTTGATTCAATTTTTAAGCTTCTTGAGTTGGTTTTAGGTTGAAGACATGAAATAGAAAATTATTCCTCTTGAAATTCTCTATCATTTGACATAATTTTTGCTTAGTTTCTATGCTTCTATATTGAGTTTGAAGGTTTAGATGGATGAAGAGCATGCTTGAAACTTGAGTTTATATGGATTATTATGATGGAAATATGCTTGTGTTGTTGTTTCTAGTGTTTAAGTGGTGAAAGTTTTCATGGAAATGGTTTAGTGACCATTTCGGGAATGATGGAAAATAAGGGGAAGTTATGGCAAAATTTTGTTTGACGTAGGAAATGATGAGTTTGATGTTATTCAAGCTTGTTTGAGTTGTTAGATTGAAGAAAAACTCATGTTCTTAAATTATGGAATTTTTAGGGTTTATGTCAAGTGTTGAATTTTAGGGTGTTGTAGAAGGAAGAATTGTATAGAATGATGAAATAAAGTGTTTGGAATGAAATCCCTAATTATTTTGGCATTAGGGACCAATTTGTAAATTTTTGGAAAGTTTAGGGACTTGGCTGCAAAACTTATTTTTGAAGTGTAGTAGGTTGAAAAATCAAGTTAAGTGATATAGAAGCTTATTTTGAAGTTTTTGGTGACTTTAGGACTTAATTGTAATTTTTGGAAATTAAAGGATCAAGTTGTGAATTTTTTTAAGTTTAGGTCCTAAAGTGCAAATGATGAGAAATGCCAGGATTTGGCTTGGAAATGATGTTTGGAAGCTTAAAAGTGTCCTTAGGGCCTAAATTGTGAATTTTGGGAAAAGTTGGAATTTTAAGAAAAAAATATGAAAGATATTGGTTCAAATATGGAAGATTTATCTGGTCAATTTTAGTTAATAATGGATAGTTATTTATTTACTTTCCATTATTATATATGAATTGTATATGTTCTAACATATACTTTGAAATGGTATATGTTATTTGTTGTGTAGATACTGATACCAATCGTGATCGAACTAAAAAAGGAAAGGAAAAGGTTCGGGATTGAATCGAGTATTAAAAGCTATACGAGGCAAAGGTGAGTGCATAAATGTTTTAAATTAATATGTGACATGATTTTTAACTTAGCATGATATGATTTTTGCATGATATTTACATGATAAATTATATGATATTATTTTTATGGCAGTACACCGTTGAGATATTATATGACATATTGGAGTATGAACTGCTCCAATATGAAATTTCTTTTATGTGATATATATGTGAAATTTAGGTTGCTTGCCATATTTGCAGGAAAATTATTTTATATTGCCCTTGGTAGTATAATATTGAGTCTGCCAATATAGTGGTATACCATTAGAGTCCTACGAGATATTGACACTTTATTGTGTCTTACGAGTTATCGACACTTTAATGTGTCCTACGAGCTATTGACACTTATGTTTCCTACGAGTTATTGACATTTTATAATGTCCTACGAGCCAGATATGAGAAGACTAGTACTTTTAAAGTACATGACTCGTATATTAGTCACTTGATATTTACCTTGGGCTATGTGATTTTTCAGGTTAGAGATTTATTATGATATGTGCTTTTGCATAATTATTCATGCACTCTTAAAGTATGTGAATTTAATTGTTGACTTGATTTCTGAAAATATCATGCATTTACAATTATTTTATATGAGTTACTTACCTTATGCCTCACTGAGAATATTCTCAGCGTGTATTTTCTGTAATACGCGTAGGTAGCTGGGAGTAGTAGCAAGGCGTTGCATCACTCTATCTCTTTTGGAGGAGATTAGCACGTCAAGATGTTATTTTGTGTACTTACGACATCTTGTTTTGTTAGAAATTAGGGGCATGTACGAAAATAATCTGTTATTTTGTCAAACCAGTTAACCGGCCTGCCTTGTATTAATTTTGGTTATGTAAATAAAATCACATGGTACGATATGTATAATTATTATATGTTAAGGTAATTACTTATGGTATGTTAATATTTGAAAATTTTAAATTTGACCTGATTTTTGTAGTATAATGATTTTTAAACTGCTGTGACATTTTCGGCTCCTATTCGGTGTACGAATAAGGGAAGGGGGTGTTACATTTATTTGGTATCAGAGCCACAGGTTTAGCCGGTTCTGGATTATTTTGAACTTAAAGAAAGTGTTTAAAAGTGTACATGCCCCTAGGATGTCGTATTTAATGGAAAATGATATTTGTTTGATTGATGCAATTGCTTATTAGTTTAAGTATGTGTTATGAGAACATATGTAGGAAGGTAAGGGTTCCCGACATGCCACAGATCCAGTGAGGCCCGAAAACGCCCCAGAGATAATAGAGGAGGTACAGCAACCGGTACAACAGGAGATGCCGGTTCAGGATCGGACCACCTTTCTACAGGCACTAGATGCGATCATAAATCGACCTCCTCGGATATCAGTGCCCAAAGAATTGAAGAAGTTACAAGCTCCAGGTTCCAAGAAGATACTGATGGTAATCCGATGTTAACTGATATGTGGCTAAATGATGTACAGACCATTTTGGCCTGGATTGGTTGTGATGACCAAAGAAAGTTAGATGGCTTAATTTCCCTATTGAGAGGATAAGCATTGATCTGGTGGAATAATGTCACAACCCGAGTTCATGAGGAAATTAATTAGTTGTTCTTCCTTCGAGAATTTAGAAGGAAGTATATTTGAGATATTTTGTCCGTGAGATGCGACAGTAGTTTATTGACTTGAGACAGGGGGATCGCTCAGTTTATGAGTACGAATGTGAATTTAACAGGCTGGGCAGATTTGCTTCAGAGCTACTTCTGACTGAGAAGGCCATTACAAATAGTTTCATTGGTGGGCTCGATTCAGAATATCAGAAAGTTCTGGTGGCTTATACCCCCCGAGACTTTCAAGATGCTGTCAACAAAGCAAAAACAATGGAAAATGCCCGAGATAAAGCTGAAAAGGAGTCCCTGGGACAGAAAAGAGGTGTTGGTATATCTTTTACTTCGCAATCATCTAAGCGGAGTAAAGGATATAATCAGCAAGGAAAGTCAGGCTTTTCATCAGCTCGAGGACAATCTTACCAAACGGGAAAGTCTAAAAATGCTGGAGCGGTATCAAAAAATTCTGCTAGTAAACAAAGTCCTCTTCAATATAAGATTTGTGGCCGACCACATCGTGGAGAGTGTCGGATGGCTACAGGGGCTTGTTTTTACTACGGTAAGATTGGACATTTTATACGAGATTGTCCGACCTGGAATGACAGATCTGTGCAGACCCAGGGATCAGATGGTATGCAGAAGGGACGAGGACGAGGATTTGCTGGATCGTCCAGAGTGGATTCCAGAAAAGATGTTGAGGTGGGTGCAAGCAGAGATGATCGGGCTCCAACTAGAGTCTACCATCTTCGGACACAAGATGATAGAGATGATCGTGATGATCCCGACATCATTACAGGTACTTTTCTGCTCTGTGGTGAACCTATATTTGTTCTAATAGATACTAGATCCACACACTCCTATATTAGTTATAAGTTGGTACGAAAGAGAGAAATTCCTTTAGAATCGATTCAAAGTGATGTAGTAGTGGTCAATCCACTTGGTCAAAGCGTCTGGGTAACCAAAGTTAGTAAGGAGTGTCCACTCCTAGTTCAGGGACATGAGTTTGCAGCTGATTTGTTGGAGTTACCCTTTGATGAATTAGAGATTATTTTGGGTATGGATCGACTTCATGCTCACGATGCTATCGTGAGATGTCGTCAACAATATTTGATTTTAAAGACTGTTGAAGGTTCAGAAGTTATAGTGTTGGGCGAAGGATCACAATGTTTAAAGAATGTGATATCGGTTCTTAAGTTCAGGAAGCTATTGGAACAGGGTTGTCAGGCTTTTCTAGCACATGTAGTGGATACTCAAAAGGTTAGTGATGATCTCAAGGTTATTTTGACAGTTCGAGATTTTCCAGATGTATTTCCAGAGGAGTTACCAGGGTTGCCTCCTGAAAGAGAAGTTCAGTTTGGAATCGAGGTAATTCCAGGAACTGAACCAATGTCAATGACTCCGTGCAGGATGACACCTGCAGATTTAAGAGAATTGAAGTCACAGTTGCAAGAATTGTTGGATTGAGGGTTTATTCATCCCAATACTTCACCGTGGGGAGCTCCAGTGTTGTTTGTTAAAAAGAAAGATGGTTCGTTGCGACTGTGCATTGATTATCGGCAATTGAACATGCTAACTATAAAGAATAAGTATCCACTGCCGAGGATAGAAGATTTGTTTGATTAGTTGAAAGGAGCAACAGTATTTTCCAAGATTGATCTTTGATCAGACTATTATCAGCTGAAAGTTAAAGAGGAAGACGTCCCAAAGACAGCCTCTCGGACAAGGTATGGTCATTATGAGTTTGTAGTGATGCCATTCGGTCTTACCAATGCTCCAGCTGCATTTATGGATCTGATAAACCGAGTGTTTCAGCCATACCTTAATCAGTTTGTGGTAGTCTTTATTGATGATATTTTGGTATATTCAAAGACCAAAGAAGATCATGATATGCACATGTGAATAGTATTGCAGATTTTGAGAGAAAAGAAGTTGTATGCTAAACTCTCAAAGTGTGAGTTTTGGTTGTCTGAGGTAGCTTTCTTGGGACACATTGCTTCGGCTGAAAGGATTAGAGTTGATCCTAAGAAAGTACAGTCTATTGTCGAGTGGAAAATTCCCAAGAACATTACTGAGGTTCGTAGTTTCTTGGGACTAGCTGGATATTATCGCAGGTTTTTTAAGAATTTCTATATGACAGCTGCTCCGCTTACTAAATTGTTGAAAGATGTGCCATTTGTTTGGACTGAAAGATGTCAAGAAAGTTTTAATCAATTGAAGAAAGTTTTAACAGAAGCTCCAGTACTAGTACAACCAGAGTCGGGTAAGGATTTTACCTTGTACAGTGATGCATCCTACAATGGTTTGGGTTGTGTACTGATGCAAGAAGGAAAGAATTTTGCTTATGCTTCTCGACGGTTGAAAACACATGAAAGAAACTACCCGACACATGATTTGGAGCTTGCTGCAGTTGTGTTTGCTTTGAAAGTATGGCGACATTATTTGTATGGTGAACGCTGCCATGTCTACATTGATCACAAGAGTTTAAAGTATTTGATGACTCAGAAAAAGATAAATTTGCAGCAACGAATATGGTTAGAGCTGATAAAGGACTATGATTTGATCATGGATTATCATCCTGGCAGAGCTAATGTTGTGGCAGATGCTTTGAGCCGGAAGACATTTGCTGCACTGCGGGCTATGAATGCACAATTAGAAGGGCATTCTGATGGTTCTTTGTCGATAGAGTTACAATTAAGATCATCATTGTTAGGTCGAATCAAAGAAAGTCAGCATCAAGATAAAAATTGTGCAGCAAATATGAAACAAGTGGAATCGGGTGAGATTAAAGATTATGAAGTTAAACCCGATGGATGCCTTTATTATAAAGGTAGAGTGTATATTCTTGAAGATGATAAGTTGAGGCAGAAATTGCTTACCGAGGCACAGTATAGTCCGTTGACCATGCATCCTGGTTCAAACAAAATGCATCAAGATTTGAAAAGTCGGTATTGGTGGCCGGGCATGAAGAGGATGATATCAGAGTTTGTTGCAAAGTGTTTGACTTGTCAGAAGGTGAAAGCTGAACACCAAGTGCTGTCTGGGAAGTTGCAGCCTATCATGATTCCACAATGGAAGTGGGATAGAGTTACGATGGATTTTGTAACAGGATTGCCTTTGACTCCCAATAAGAAAGATACTATTTGGGTAATTGTGGATAGATTGACCAAGACAGCTCATTTTATACCAGTCAGGATAGATTATCAGATGAGCAGGTATGCTGAGCTGTATATCAAAGAAGTAGTTCGACTGCACGGAGTGCCTATATTTATTGTATCTGACCGAGATCCAAAGTTCACATCAAGATTTTGGAAAGCGTTACACAGAGCTTTGGAACCCGACTGAACTTTAGTACTGCTTTTCATCCTCAAATCGATGGTCAGTCGGAAAGAGTGATTCGGGTACTTAAAGATATGTTGAGGACTAGTGTTATTGAGTTTGAAGGATCTTGGGAAAAATACTTGCCACTAGCAGAGTTCGCTTACAACAATAGTTATCAGGCAAGTATACAAATGGCACCTTTTGAGGCTTTATATGGTAGAAAGTGCAGATCATCATTAAATTGGTTTGAGCTGCATGGTTACAAGATTATCAAGTCGAACATGTTGCAAGATATGGAAGAAAAGGTCAAAATTGTACAAGACAATCTCAAGAAGGCCGCTGACCGACAAAAAGCCTATGCAGATCTGAAAAAGGAAGGACATTCAATTCGGTGTTGGAGAAAAAATGTTCTTGAAAGTTTCCCCATGGAAGAAGATGATGAGATTTGGTCGTAAAGGGAAGTTGAGTCCCAGATACGTTGGACCGTATGAGATATTGAAGAGGGTTGGTCTTGTTGCATATCAGTTGACCCTTCCACCAGAGATGAGCAAAATTCATGATGTTTTCCATGTTTCGATGCTTTAAAGATATCGATCGGGTCCATCTCATGTGATTACTCCAGAAAAGATTGAGCTATAGTCAAACTTGAATTACGAGGAAGAACCAGTCACGATATTGGCTTATGGTGTTAAAGAGTTAAGAAACAAGCAGATATCTTTGGTTAAAGTTCTTTGGCGCAATCACAAGGTAGAGGAAGCAACATGGGAAACCAAGAAGGCAATGGAAAAGCAATACTCGCACTTGTTTAAACAAGGTACGTTTTGAAAATTCGAGGACGAATTTTCTTAAGGGGGAGAATTGTAATACCCCAATTTTTTGCTTAGTGTTGGTATTGCATAGAATTAAGTTTGGTAGTTTTAGTTTAGTGGCTAAAACGTAAAGTTTCAAAGTTTGGTGATAAAAGTGAAAAGTCTTGAAAAATATAGGGACTAACATGGTAATTTTCTCAATAAAATTTTTTATGGCAAAAATAAATAGATCATATAAGGGTGTGGATCGAATATGAAATTGTTGGTTCGATCCGATATTTCTATTATTGGGAAATTACGGTTAAATTTTAAATTGAATTCGAGTGATCATTCGAGCTCAGAAAATTATGAAAATTTGAAGGAAGTCTTATTTAGACTAAGGGAACATTATATTAAATTTTGGGAATTTTTGGAATCCGATAGTTCGTAAAAGACTTAATCGCAGTAGAAATTATCGGTATATCAGATCGAATATAAATTTTAGAGTTTTATTCAAGAGGCTATGAAAAAGTGATAGAATATTATTTTGGGATATTCTATCTTAGTTTGGTTGAATTTAAATTAAGATTTGGTTAGTTTCCAACTAGTTGGTTGGATTTGAACTAGAAGGTCTAAATAGTAATTTTGAGATAGTTGGGGGACAAAGTTGGAAAGGTGAATAATATTCATTTTTATGAGACAAATGGCTTTATAATATTTAAGATAAAATACATCTGGCATTATGTGATTTTTAATTGAATTTAATGGTATTATATTATGCCAAATGGCATAATTAAGTGATAGAATGTTAGAAAAAAAAATTAGTCTTCTTCGAGCTCTATACAAGGCTGCCGAACAGCTCTTTGAACAAGGTGAGGGACTTCGATTCGATTTTTAAGCTTCTTGAGTTGGTTTTAGGTTGAAGACTTGAAATAGAAAATTTTTCCTCTTGAAATTCTCTATCACTTGACATAATTTTTGCTTAGTTTCTATGCTTCTATGTTGAGTTTGAAGATTTAGATGGATGAAGAGCATGCTTGAAACTTGAGTTTATATGGATTATTATGATGGAAATATGCTTGTGTTGTTGTTTCTAGTGTTCAAGTGGTGAAAGTTTTCATGGAAATGGTTTAGTGACCATTTCGGGAATGATGGAAAATAAGGGGAAGTTATGGAAAAATTTTGTTTGAAGTAGGAAATGATGAGTTTGATGTTATTCAAGCTTGTTTGAGTTGTTAGATTGAAGAAAAACTCATGTTCTTAAATTATGGAATTTTTAGGGTTTATGTCAAGTGTTGAATTTTAGGGTGTTGTAGAAGGAAGAATTGTATAGAATGATGAAATAAAGTGTTTGGAATGAAATCCCTAATTATTTTGGCAATAGGGACCAATTTGTAAATTTTTGGAAAGTTTAGGGACTTGGCTACAAAACTTATTTTTGAAGTGTAGTAGGTTGAAAAATCAAGTTAAGTGATATGGAAGCTTATTTTGAAGTTTTTGGTGACTTTAGGACTTAATTGTAATCTTTGGAAATTAAAGGATCAAGTTGTGAAGTTTTTTTAAGTTTAGGTCCTAAAGTGCAAATGATGAGAAATGCCAGGATTTGGCTTGGAAATGATGTTTGGAAGCTTAAAAGAGTCCTTAAGGACTAAATTGTGAATTTTGGGGAAAGTTGGAATTTTAAGGAAAAATATGAAAAATATTGGTTCAAATATGGAAGATTTATCGGATCAATTTTAGTTAATAATGGATAGTTATTTATTTACTTTCCATTATTATATATGAATTGTATATGTTCTAACATATACATTGAAATGGTATATGTTATTTGTTGTGTAGATACTGATATCAATCGTGATCGAACTAAAAAGGGAAAGGAAAAGGTTCGGGATTGAATCGAGTATTAAAAGCTATACGAGTCAAAGGTGAGTGCATAAATGTTTTAAATTAATATGTGACATGATTTTTAACTTAGCATGATATGATTTTTGCATGATATTTATATGATAAATTATATGATATTATTTTTATGGCAGTATACCGATGAGATATTATATGACATATTGGAGTATGAACTGCTACAATATGAAATTTCTTTTATGTGATATATATGTGTGTGAAATTTAGGTTGCTTGTCATATTTGCAGGAAAATTATTTTATATTGCCCTTGGTAGTATAATATTGAGTCTAACAATATAGTGGTATACCATTAGAGTCCTACGAGATATTGACACTTTATTGTGTCCTAAGAGTTGTCGACACTTTAATGTGTCCTACGAGCTATTGACACTTATGTGTCCTACGAGTTATTGGCATTTTATAATGTCCTACGAGCCAGATATGAGAAGACTAGTACTTTTAAAGTACATGACTCGTTTATTAGTCACTCGATATTTACCTTGGGCTATGTGATTTTTCAGGTTAGAGATTTATTATGATATGTGCTTTTGCATAATTATTCATGCACTCTTAAAGTATGTGAATTTAATTGTTGACTTGATTTCTGAAAATATCATGCATTTACAATTATTTTATATGAGTTACTTACCTTATGCCTCACTGAGAATATTCTCAGCGTGTATTTTCTGTAATACGCATAAGTAGCTGGGAGTAGTAGCAAGGCGTTGCATCACTCTATCTCTTTTGGAGGAGATTAGCATGTCAAGAGGTTATTTTTTGTACTTACGACATCTTGTTTTGTTAGAAATTAGGGGCATGTACGAAAATAATTTGTTATTTTGTGAAACCAGTTAACCGGTCTACCTTGTATTAATTTTGGTTATGTAAATAAAATTACATGGTACGATATGTATAATTATTATATGTTAAGTTAATTACTTATGGTATGTTAATATTTGAAAATTTTAAATTTGAACTGATTTTTGTAGTATAATGATTTTTAAATTGCTGTGACATTTCTGACTCGTGTTCGGTGTACGAATACAGGAATGGGGTGTTACAACTATCATCTATTTGATAAGGGAAGAGCTAAATAAAAGACATTTGAGAGGGAAACAAAGATCTAAGATTGAGATAGTTGTTTCTATAAAAGAATTTGTTCGATTCAGACGTAGGCCCCATTCTAGAATACTTTTCAAAAATGTTTTTGGGAGCAAAAGAAATAAAAAAAACACATAGCTTTTCAAGTTAAAAGTGTTTTTCAGCTTTGAAAAAGTGTTTTTTCAAAGAAATTTTTAGCTTTTCCAAAAACATTTTTAGGCAAATTACTCATTTGCACTCATTTATGTCACTAATTCTTATATTTTCGGAAAAAAAAATGTAAAATAGACATTTTATCTACTTAAAAATATTTTTTGAAACAACCACAAACACTCAAATTTTAAACCAAATAATCTAAAAATACTTTCTCAGCGTATTTTTAAAAGACAATATTAAATAATAGTTTTAATTTGTTTCTTTGTAAATTTTAAGATATTTCTGTATAAGATTGGTTAGAAGTGTTTTATTCTTGCCTATTGTATGATTCAATAGTCGATACTCTGTATATAATAAAGTTAACCACTTATCCAAAGAAAAATCTTAATTTTTTTTGTAAATTCTTTAGTTTATAATTTTAAACTTATTAATGTAGTATTTTATATTATTTTAAGTAGGTTTGAATAGATGATCAATCCTAAGAATGAAAGTGAAATTCTGTCTTTTTTTAACCTTAGGTTTTTGAATCCAATCAAGTTTTACAGAAGCCTATTAAGGGGCGACTCTCCTAATTCAATTTTTTTTATTTACAAGTCAAGATTCGACATCTAACATTACTTAAGGGATCTAATGTTTCATCCTAATAGATTAATTGATTGTTGGTAGTGAGATTCCATCTTTGATTAGACTTTTATCTTATTAATTTCTTATGTTTTTTAATATTTCTTCCAACGATTTTAATTTTAGTTTTAATTTTATTATTATTTAGTTTAGTTTTAAACTTTTTACTATTATTATTTTGTTTATTAAAGAAATAAAAGTACTAAGATCCACTAATTGACTGAGTGGTTAATAATGTTTATGTTGGTCCATCTTCTATGAGTTTGAATTCTTACATTTGTCTTTCGAATGTAATATCTCTCTACTAAATAAAATAAACAAATAAAAGTACTATTTTTTGACACGTCTACCGGACAGCTTTATTAATAAACAAAATTAAAACAAAAATATAACATATTAGAGATTTTAAAATATATATATATATATAAAGAAAACTATAAATCTAAACAGAAAAGATAAACAATGTACCAGTCAGATCAGATACTTTCTCTTTGCACTAAAAAGATTTTTATGGTCCATTGTAAGAAGGATCTTGGGAAGTTGTCAAAATAATAAATTTAAATATTAATATTAATTCCTGCAGAAACGATCTAGTTCACTGCTAAATTACAAAATAATAAATTTAAATAGTTATTTATTTCTTTACACGTGCTTCGTACGTATCTTGTTTATACCCATAAACATGGAGTTCATGGGAATTAAAAATCCACTTGTCTCGATATCTATCACTATGGAGATCTTATATTAAAGAAAAACACAGAGTTCAATTAAAAAACAATACAAAATTCAAAAAATTTCGTTGAAAGATTCACTCACTAAAATTAAATAATAATATGAATTAATCTGAATTAATTAAGATAAAGCACTGAAGAGCAAGAAGAACAACAAAATAAACATCAATATTTTTAACATATTTCCAAAAAAAATTTTTTTGAAGGAATAAACATTTTACTTAACTAATGAGTTTACGTAAACGAGGAATAAATGAAGGGTGACGTGGTAGCACCATCAAAGTGAAGTTAACCACAAAAAAAGTTTTGGCCGACATCACTGGAACATGACCAAACTATAGTACTTTAATTTACTGCAAGGAAATTAAAACACGTGTCAAAATACAGAGAATAAATAGTATAAAAAGTAGTGTTTCTCACAATTCTAGAAACACGTGACCCTATTTGTTCAAAAAAAAAAAAAAAGAAACACTTGACCCTACATGTTCCTGCCTGCCGTTACCGGCTTCTATTGTCTTCCACTACTTGCAAGTGTAAATTTGTAACATTGGTATCGCACTACAATTTTGACCTGAACTTTATAGTTCTACTTGGTAATCCTAACTCAAGTTTAGTCCAATCTAATCTCACCTTAAAATCTAATTTTTTTCAAAGTAAAATAAAATCAGTTAAATTTTAAATTAATTTAAATTCAAAATGATTGAGATACAAAATGACTCAAATTCAAATCGGTCAAATATAAATTAATTTTTACTTGTTTTAGTAGTTTAATTTCCTATTGTGGTTTCTTTGTCGAAGTAATTAGATAAAATGCAAATGTGGGCCTCCTTCAAGAATGCAGCTGGAAAATCTAGATTAGGGAATAGGCCGATAGAGCAACTGAGTCGATCCCTTTTCTTAGGGACAGATACTGTAAAAATTCGTGAGCTCTCTCTGGCTAAGAGCACAAATCCAGAAGCGACTCCAGAATC
Organism: Hibiscus mutabilis; assembly: GCA_019671005.1. Lineage (NCBI taxonomy): Eukaryota > Viridiplantae > Streptophyta > Magnoliopsida > Malvales > Malvaceae > Hibiscus > Hibiscus mutabilis. The sequence continues at coordinate 11,051,619 of CM033738.1, read as the reverse complement.
AAAAGCTAGGTGTGCAATCTCGTTGGGCTCGAGTTTAATGCTAGCAAGGAGGTGGTTTGTAAACAACTGACAGAAATTGCATTGGAGAATGTTACTCGCCCGTAATCACTACCCTGTTTTAGAGGTTATACTGTGAGTGCAAGAGTCAATCCATATGTTAAACACTGCCTGTTCGTATCCTGGAATATCAAAAAAGCTTCAGTTAAGAGACTACTCTCCTATGCCAAAGCTCGTGTCATTTTCCTACAGGAGACCAAATTAAAAGAAGTAGATGATAAAATACTCAATGCTATTTGTAGAAAATCTAATTTCGTTAAAGCTGTTTTCTCCCTATCAATAGGAGCAGCAAGAGGTTTGATCACTATTTGGGATCCAGATTTCTTTCATTTTGAATCTTCATTCATCAAGGATAGTTTTATAGCAATTCAGTGTAAGCTCACTACATCCAATGTTAAATGTTTGCTTATAATTGTGTATGCCCTAATGACTTTCAAAAGAGAAGGTATTTCGTCTAGTATCAGTTCATGGGTTTCTCGGTTGTATTTACCTGTCTTGACGGGTGGTGACTTCAATATTGTGCGTGGGGATGAGGAAAAAATTGGAGTGGGCGAGAAAAGAAGTGCAATGGTGGCTTTCTCAGATTTCATTGAAGATACGGTAATTTTCAAGGTTGATTTTCACAAAGCCTATGATACGGTAGACTGGAGATTCTTGTTGTTCATTTTGGAAAAAAATAGGGTTCGGTAAAACATGGTGTTCTTGGATAAAAATGTGCATATCTTCTGCTTTCGTATCAATATTGGTCAATGGATCTCCCACAAACTCGTTCACTATTAGTCGTGGATTAAGGTAAGGTTGTCCACTCTTTCCATTGCTCTTTAATATTATTGCCAAGGCTCTAAGTTGTATGTTATAAAAATTTGTTTTGAAGGGTTTCTTCAAGGGAATTAGAATCGGCAATAGCTCAGTGGAAATATCCCACCTTTAATTCGCCGTCGATCTCATCTTGTTTTGTGGTGCTAGTGAGATGGAAATAAAAAATGTTGTTCACATATTGAGAGGCTTCGAAGTTGCTTCCGGACTAAAGTTTAATCTTAGCAAGTCTAAGCTGCTTGGCATTAATATCGAGGAGCCAACTGTTGATCATTGGACTTCTATAATTCAATGCAAAAGTGAGAAATTCTCATGTTTTTATTTAGGGTTACCTTTGGGTCAGTGCAAGAACTCTACTCAGATTTGGGAGCCCATTGTAGAGAAACTTAAGGAAAAGTTGGCTATTTGGAAAGCCAAACTGCTGTTCCTCGGTGGTCGCATCACCCTGGTTAAATCCACTATATATTTTATATCCATTTCCCTTATGCCTGGTCAAGTTTGCTTGCTACTCTCTCGTTTGATTGCTAGGTTTATTTGGGGAGCTACTAATCGTCGAGCCAATCACGGGATTAGATGGGAAACAATTTTCCTCCCAAAAGCTTGCGGTGGACTGGGTCTCATGGATTTCAAGAGAAAAAACCAAGCCATGTTGCTAAAGTGGATATGGCGTTACGAAACGGAGACAAACAATTTATGGTGCAATGTCATTAAAGCTAGATACGAACCTATGTTCAACTCAATCCTGTTGATAATGTAACACCCCAAAAATAGGGTTAGAAGGTTTAGGGGTTTGATCGGGGTCGGTTCAGACCGGTTAAACTAGATTAATGGATTAAATATGTTTCAGGTGAAATTAAAATGTAAAAATGGGATTTTTTACTGATTGGCAAAGGGTTGGATTTTTAAAAGGTGCTTAGTCATTATATTAAACATTTTGGGTTTTAATTAAAGGCCAATTTAATCTAATTAAATGGATTTTTGATTTGGTGACTGAAATGTAAACTTTGCAAAACTGTTTTAGTGACTATTTTGTAAATGGGCCAATACTAAGAATCCTTAGAGAGCTATTATTTTCTAATGTTTTTAATCAAATATTACCACCTTAAGTGAGTAAGGAGTTGACGATTAATTAGTTTCTAAATCATTTTCATATTCTATCTAGTTTTCTCTCATTTTCTCTCACTATTTTCCCTCACTTTCCATTTCAATTTCTAAACAAGATTTTCAGAATTCCTTGCTGATTTTCAATGGAGAAATTATCATTTGATTCTAGTTTTGATTCCTAATAAAACCTTATAAAGATTTCTCAAGATTTCATATATTTCATAAGTTTGATTTCAAGGAAATACTTACGTCAATTTTGGTGGGAGTTTCTTCAAAGGTGAATTTATTCTTCTCCCTTAAAACTAAGGTTCTTTATTGATATTCCCTAGTAGTTGGCTGATATTGGATTGATTTTAACTTAGTTTTGCAGTGGATTTCAAGAATTGATTGATTAATTGAGATTTTTGGTGATTTGCTTAAAGATTTGATTAAGTTGATGAAAACTGGAGATTTTGATTGGGTGTATTTATATTTTGATAGGGTAAACATAATGTGAAATGATATTGTTGAAATAAATCCCGGAACTATTTGATTGATTAATTTTTTAGGTGAGTTTTTAGTGGTTTTTGGGGCTATTATGTGTGTTCTTGCATTGCTGGAGGTATAAGGATTTTAGGAAGTGTTATTGGTTGTGTTTTGATGAGGATTGGATGTTAGAATTTTAGGGTTGATGATAGGTGTTGGGTGAATGAAGATCGATGTTGTTTTCGGTAGTTTTGGCTAATTTCATAAGGGTATTGTTAAGGATGCATGGGATTATTGTTTGGCAGTGAGTTGAATGCATAATGATGCATTTCCCCTTTAATTTTATGTTGTTAAAACAGGGGATGATCAAGGCAAGGTTGCCTAGTTGCGTACATCGCTTTTCGGTGGCTCGATTCACATTGGCGAGCAAAGCAAAGTGTATCGATGAGTGTATAAATGCGTTAAAGCTCTTTAAAGGTTTGATCGACAGATAATGGGGTTTTATTTACAGCCTAAAAATCTTAACTAAGCTTAAGCTTAAGTTTTCCCTATTTCGTCTTTGAGTATCAGTTTGATATGAGCTTACAGATTTCATGTTTGGGTTTAAAAAGTATGGTTTGATTTACTTACCATAAATGCTTCATTTTGGATTAATATGCAATGTACATCAAAGTTTATAGATGCCTATGAGCATTGAGATTTATTCATAGGAGGAATGTGTTGTTGCCTTTGGCAATGTGGTTTTGCATATGAAATTGTTTTGTGAAATGATTGGAAAACAGTTAGTAAATGTATTTGAAAATGATATATTGGCTACGTGACATAAATGAGAAATTATCGGATATAGTTGGCATGCCATAGGGTTTAAAGTGAACTATAATCTAAAGTCCATCGCTCTGCGGCTCTTGAGGTATAGCGGTATGGCTACTCGAACTGATGGTATTCTTCGGTTTCTTGTAATAGGGGTGAGCCTATTGCTGGTGGTAGAGGTAAGTCTATCACAACGGGTAGGGGTGAGCCTATCCCAGGCTGAAGTAAGATTTAGTGGAGGTAAGTCCATCGGGGAAATTTGTATATCCGATGTGTTTTAATAAACATTATGTTTTTGAATGAAAGATCTATCAGGGGTCACAATACTTGCCAATATTTGAGATATATGAGACGTGTGAGATATATGAAAAGAATTTTGATGCATATGGTTGTTATGCATGATACTTTTTGGAAAAAAACAGGAAAATGCTTTGGTTTGACTAAGCATGCTTTTCACTTCAAATGCTATTTGGTTTCAAAAGGGTTTTGAAATACATCAATGCTTGTCTATGAGCAACCTCGCTAAGCATTGTATGCTTATGCTCTCTTTTCCCATTGATGCAAAGAAATAGAGTTGAAGGGTAGCATTCTCTCGGCATGAAAGGTCCAAGAATACGACAACCACATGAGTATGGGAACTTAGTTTTGATTCAGTTAATAAGACAATGTGTTACCATGTTTTGTGGAGTTTTGTAATCTAGATTTTATCATGATTTGGAGGTTTATATGTTGTGGTTTGATGGACTATTATGTTGATAGATTGAAGCATGATTGATGGTTGCTTACATATGTGCTTAATGCCAGGAGGCTTACCTAGCTTTTCATATACATGGTGAATGCTTATGCTCTAATAGTTCAAGCATGCTTTAAATGGTGCCAATAATCAATTGATGTGATGTCAATGTTGAATTGTGCCTTGAATCTCTTTTGAGTGTTAGATTGGGATGATTTTAGAAAGCATGCCTTTAGTATTGTGATGTGATTCAATTCATCTTTAATTGCTTCTATTGTTGAGGGTTTTCGGCTTGCTTTGATCCCTAGTTTTATGGTGTTTATGTATGAGTTTGAGCGAAGCATGTTTAGAGTACCAATTAAGGGTTAAACTAGCAAAATTAGACATTTTAGGTCCATGGGTATCGATACTCGATCCCTAGTATCGGTATGCCCCTTTGGAAAATTAGTCATGGTATCGATACTCGAGGAGGTGTACCAGTACGAGTTTTAGCTACTTGAATTTGGGTTTTGGTATTTTGGCTTGGGTATCAATACTCGGGGAATGGTATTGGTTCGCCCCTTTGAAAACTAGGCCTGTTATCGATACCCTATCCCGAGTACCGATACCCAAGGCATTATTTTCAGTTAAAGTGATGACATAGTTTTAGATTCTTCCATTTTGGTCCCTATTTCGTATGTATGCAAGTTGAATATGTTTAGTTGATCGATTTAAGCTTAAATTTGACAAGTATGCATGAAACCTGATTAATTAAGGATTGGTAACTTCGGCTTTAAGTAAGTCCTCATAATTTTCTAGATTTACGTTTTGGTTCCTAAATTGTTGTTTGTACGATTGGATGTTTATCTGACACCGTTTCGGTCGAGTCTTGTAACCACTGCTAGTAAGTACACTCTAGGTCATAATGTTGCATATAGACAATATAAAAAGAAAAAATGGACCTAATTTGAGTTAATTGTTTCAGGGTTGTTTTGGCGAACCCAATAAAATTCGCTCTGTTCGGTCTGGCGTCTAGGCCAGGTCGAGGGGGTTACAGATAAACTCTAAATCATATACTCAATCATGGATATGGAGGAATATTACATTAGCGATTTCTTCTTCTGGTAACTTATTTTTACAAAATATTCATTTTCTTGTTGGTGATGGCAGGAAAAATCCAATTCTGGATTGATACGTGGATTGGTCAAATACCATTGAAGGATAAATTCCCTAGAATTTATGTTTTAGTAATGAGGAAACAAGGTGTGATTGCTGATTTTAGTGGTAATGTCAATGGAGTGTGGCAATGGAACATCTTATTAGGTAGGAACATGTTTGATTGGGAAAAAGAAGTGTGGGAGTCTTTTCTTGCACCCATTTATAATTTTCAAACAAATCCTTTAGTCGCTGATAATATCAGGTAGATTTCTGCATCATATAAAGTATATAGTGCAAAACCTTACTGTGACATTGGGTTGCTACACTATTCTGTGAAAAACGAAGTCTAGAGTATGGTTTGGTTCAGTCTTGCTCCTTTCAAGATAAAAACGTTTATTTGGAAGGCAATTCACGGTAGTCTCCCAACAAAGGTTGAATTAATCAAAAGAGGGTGCTCGGTTCAATCTCCCCCATTATGTCTGTCATGCCTTTTATCCCCTAAATCAGTCAACCACATTTTATGTCACTACCGCGTGGTTTGGAGCGTGAGTTAAAAATGGTGCAACTTATGAGAGATTCTTATTGTGTTTCCATATTCATTTCAGAAATTATTGCAGATATAATTCCATTCTCTTCTCGTTCGGCTACATGCTCAGGTTTGGAAATTTAACTTTTTTAGTATTGCTTGGTCATGGTGGTTATATAGAAATGAGGTAGCGTTAAAGAGGAAAAGGTGGATAGTAGTCAACTATTCGATTTGTGCATGATGCGTCTAAGTTGGTGGTGTTGTGCTAAATGGCCTGCAACTGGATCCTCTATTAGTGTTTTGCCGTCCTGCCCAGCTTACTTTGGATTGGTGGTTCCATGCATGTCCCGGCCGCAACAATGTCTCTGGACCCCTCCTCTTTTTGTTGCTCTAAAATTCAACACTGATGGTGTAGTTAAAGGCAGCTTTGGAGAAGCCGAAATTGGGGGATGTCTACGTAATGAGAAAAACATATACCTTATTATCTTTTTTCAAATCTACAGGCATTGTCGATCCTACAACTGCCGAAATATTAGCCATCAAGGAAGCCATTACTTTATTCAGAAATTATCCGTGGGCTAAGTCTTCCAAGCTCTTGATCGAGTCTGATAGTAAAATTGTGGTGGAATGGTTCTTGTGGCCTCAGAGATGCCCTAGTGCTTTTAAGTCTCCCGTGATATATTGCTTAAGCTCATGTGCCGAAGTAGAATGGAACATACAACATGTGATTAGAGAGTGCAACTCTCTGATGTAGTCACTAAATTTTTACCCGTCCCTCTTATATATTGTATATTATTTTTATTACTATTTTTATTATTATTACTGATTAATATAATATATTATTATATACTATAGTATTATTATTAGATGTGAAATCTAAAAAAATAAAAAAAAAACAGTCCATTTACATTGGTGGCCTTTTTGGTCCAAATAATAAAGCCCTAGTTAACCCTTTTCCCTCCCCATGCGCAGCCCATCCGTGACCGTTGGATCTACGTAAGATCCAACGGTCCAGATCGATCAAGAGGACAGGCCCTTTAGCTCCCCTGCACGTGTAAAAACCACTAGCCCGCCCTCTATTTTCTAGACTGCTCGGTTCCCGCGACTGCTCCACTGCTCGTTTGTCTCCCCCTCGGCAGATCAACGCTGGCGACCACCCCCGTTCCACCATCATTTGATCACCAAATTCGGGCAAGCACAAAAAAAGAGTTAATCACCAGATTTTATTAAATCAAAAAGAGGAAAGCTTGGGATGAATCAAAATATAGAAAGAATAAAAGGAAATCAATGCACAATCAGAATCAAACACAAATAGAGAATGCAATTATCAGGAATTGGGAGATTATATCCTTTGTAATTAGGACATGTAAATGACTATATAAACCCGTTCAATTCCATTGTAATGACACACGAATTTCTAGAAATACAAGCAATAACAAGCAAGCAATTTATAGGTACATTTGCCTTCATATTTTATATATATTCTTTTACTTTATTTTAAATTTAAAAAAAGAAAGGTATATTTTTACCCATTTTCTGAGTTGCCGCCGCCGCGGCTAATGGTGTCTTCAGGCTGCATCCCCCATAATAGATGCTCGTCTCCCTCAAGTCGTTTAAATCCTACCGACGAGTTTTGAAAAAGAGGTTGCCAGAAAACCAAAATGTTTTTTTTAAAAAAAAAACTTTGAAAGGTTTCTTGAAATCTGGTTTTGTTTGAAGATTTTTGGGTGATCTTGAGAGTTGCAGTTTAAAAAAGAATTGAAGAAGTTTTTTTTTGAGAATTCGACGCTGACTGATCAATGGCAACAGGCACGGCAGATCGTGTTCTTCATCAAACAAAATGAGAAAGAATGATTTGATTTTTTTTTAGCAAAGGGAAGGAGTGTGATGGGTGTTTATGAAAATGGGTTTATACCCACGTGCTTTAAAACATAATGAGTAAATTACATTCATTAAATCCCCACCCTACTTTTTCTCCTTTCGCGAGTCTCTACATTTTCAGACTGTTCAATTTGGTCCTTTTTTCGTATGATTTGGGTACTGTTTTCAATTTAGCCATCGTCTTAAGTTTAATTAAATTCTTTGAGTTTTACCATTATTTCTTTAACCATTCTAATTCATGGCCCGCACTCTTTTAAAAATCATTACATATTTCATTACTTTTCATTTTATTAATTCTTTTTTTTTTGAATTCGGCCCATTGATTAAATGTTGACACAATTAAGGGAAAGATGGTATTTTTTGAAAATCATGCCATATCCCTTTTCTCTATTTATTTAATTGTTGTACACATTTAAGTTTATGCAATTTAAATTTGTGTTATTTATGCTTTTTTATTTTGTTAATTTAATCTTTTTGAAAAAAAACTTAAATGTTGACATCTTTTAATTAGTTTAAAACCTTAAAATTAGATTCTTTTAGTTTAGGCCTTATTTATTTTAAAATCCCTAGATTAATTCTCTTAGAATAGATTTCCTAGTATAGTTTAGTTGCCTTTTCCCGTATAATTAATTTCTTTTTAATTGACACTTAACTGAACTTGAACTTTGAAATAAAATTCACTTAGACCCTTCTTTTAGGTCAAATCTTAATTAGGTTTAATAATTGGCCTAAAATAATAGAAGAAAAATTTAACCCTTAAATTAAATGAATCTGCTTCTTTGATGTCATGCTTAACTCCGGGATATATAATTTAGAATACGGTATCTCACCAAAAGGGGTAAACGGGTTAGCGCCAGAAATATTGAGGTGATTATTGTTTATTCCCCGGATAGTGAGACCATTAAAATGAACTCACATTCATAAATGGATAATAATTTAAATTTCACACGAACTTGTAAATCCCGACATTAAGACAACTTGTAATCGTCTAAGTACCAATTTTTAGGCGTTGTGGGGGTGTGCTCACCCTTCCCACACGTAACCGACACCCGAACCTATTTTTTTATTTTCACAGACGAAATTTTTTGTTTTAATAAAATAAAATGTTTTTATTAAAATGACCCATTTTTAGGTGATCCAATCGCACCTCGAAAAAGATTGGTGGCGTCTCCGTTGTTTTTTATGTCGAGCTCAAAAATGTTGCGACAGCTTGGCGACTCCTGTAGGAACATTTTTTGTTTTTACAAAAAAGTTAGTCTAACCACTAGCTGATTACACTTTGTCTTAATGTCAAAATTTGCTAAAGTTCGTGTAAAATTTAATTTAATTATCCATTTAAGAATGTGATTTCATTTTACGCATTTAAAATTTGACATAATAAGCTGTATACCCGAGCTTCGACCCGTTCATTTAATTGAGGGGTAAAACGTTATTGCTCCCGTGGAAATATTGATTCTCCGTATGGTCCTAGCAAGTATCTTTGGGTCTCATATGCCCTATGTCTTTGTGAGAATACTGAATCTCCGTATGGACATAGGGAAATGGGTCCCCTTCAGTTGAACTTGATTCATAAGAGCTTATAATGGGTGAAGATCAAGGGTCTCGCTACCCTTGGTAGGGAACAACGATGACAGCTCGATGACCTTTTTAGAACCAAACTTTTGTGTGTGAATCTAGGAGCCTACCCCAATAGAGCCATGCAGAAACCCTAGATTTAGAATTTGGTCAAAATTATTTTGTAAGAATAGTTCGTGGAGACATATCCAGAAATGTTGGAATGTGCTTTCTAGTTATTATTTAAACAATGAAATTATTTTGGACCTTTTATGCCTTATTTCTATTATTTTCAAGAGTACTAATCTTTTCTTTTCCTTGTTTTGTTGTTTTTGCTTATTTGTTCCTTCCATCTACATAACATACTTAAAAGGGATTGGTTCTCAAGTCAGATGCTCAATTAGAAATAGCTTTTGCCATGGATGGAAGGTACCTAAAGAAAGAGGAGGACAATGTGATGCACGTCACTGGTTTGAGGTCAACTAGCGGGCAAAAATGGGATAGTTTGTCAAGTGATCACATGATAGAAACATTAGAGTACGCTCACATCAGTGTCAAGCAGAATAACGTGCATGAGTTGTGAGTGATATGGGACCACTTTGACTATGCAACCAAGTTGTTATTACAGAATTAAGAGTTTGGTTCTTGAAGATGCCAATGAATGGGGAAATGATTACAGGTTCACTTGTCTTAGGGACAATGCTAGAAGGTTCCAAAGGCGGGACAAATTGGACAAGAGTATCATATCCTAAATTCAAGATGTAGCTAAGCATATGATGATGCTAGCTGAAGAAGCTACAACTATTCGCCCGCATATCTGGCCAGTAGGGAAAGTGAGACCAAGACACATGTGGTTGATTAAAGAAATAAAGAAAATGGGTGTTCGGGCTAAGGCGTATTTGTAAAACATGTCTTCAACATTTGTAATAAGGACCTTTGTCATCCAATAAAAGCCACTTCTAGAGCAATTATTTACAGAATCAACGCCATTTTGCTTGCATTCATGCATTCCATGGCATTGTGTTTGCATTAGTTTATGTTTTGATTATTTCATACATACACGTATAATAAGAGATTAATTATGGCAAATTCCACTCAAGTAGCAAAGATTTCGCACAAATACAATACTCGTTCACAAACTAGAGCCATGGTTACAGAGGACAGACTGATAACTCTAGAAATAAACCACAAGAATATACAATATAGGCTCGATAAAATAGAGAAAGACTTGAAAGAAGAAATTGCACAAGCTCAGAGAAACAACACCAGCTAGATAGCGGCTATGTTGGGATTTAGAGACCCAGAAAGAGGAAAAACGGTTGAAGCTATTGTTGTTTTGTCGCCGCAACTTGGGTTGACCTATGAGACATTTTCATCGAATGAGAGGATCTAGATTCGTATAGTATGAACCTTAACCCATATTCTAGCAGAGTCTGGGATAAATCATAGGGAGAACCAAGACATTGAGGTTCTGGATCTCAATGAGGCAGCCAACAGAGAGTGAATGAGAAGCTAAAAGACGGCTCTGACAAGCTCAAAAGAGATTGCCAGAGCCCTGCAAGGAGGAAACATTTATGGTGGCGTAGACGCTAGGAATTTAAGTCTAGTGTCTAACTTGGTAGTTCCCTTAAAATTCAAAGCTCCTAACTTCGAGAAGTATGACAGGACCACTTGCCCTTTGGCGCACTTGACCGTGTACTGTTAAAAAATGTCACCACACTTGGAAAATGAGAAACTACTCATCTATTGTTTCTAAGATAATCTATCGGGGTCTGCTACTCGATGGTATACCCAATTGAGCTGCGTCAACATACAAACTTGGAGATGTCTATCAAGAGATTTCCTTGATCAGTACAAGCATGTGATAAATATGGTCCCAAGTAGGATCGTATTGCAGGATATGGAACAAAATCCCAACGAGAGTTTCTGCTAGTATACCCAGAGGTGGAAAACCTCCACTGTTGGAAAATGAGGTTACTCTAATATTCATAGAGACTCTAAATGGTCACTTCTATGACTGTATGTTAAACCATGCCACCAAGGGCTTTGCAAACATGGTCGTGAACGGGGAGTTGATATTGGCAGCCATCAAAAGTGGGAGACTCGAGAAAGGAGAATATTACGAGCAGTTATAAGTTGAACTACTCCAACAATGGAATCTTGTCACGAAGTAGATATGGGCAAGCTTGGCTGGAATTCGCCCATGCCTTTCTGGAATAATGCTTAACAATTGAACAATAGAGGATTTTCCTAGACGATGTTGGAGTCATTCTTAGAGCCAACCCTTTTGCTTTTGCTCGCGAGCATTAGGGATCTTTTGTAAGGGCTTTTATGTTATTGTACTTGTTTTAAAGATGCATTCCTTTATTTTCTCAAGTGGCAAACATTTTATTTTTGTCATTTTTCATCCAATTCTCTTCCAAAATACATTTTTTGGCTGAACCCTATTATTGATTGTATGAATGATTCTTGAATCTAATTCCAAGATAAAAGGGCAATAAAGTGTGTTTGAGATTAATAGAAAGATCTCATATACATATTTTGAGTGGATTTTCCTCTCAAACATTGTTGTTAAGGTCTTTGAATAAAGTGATAACTCTAAAATATCTACCAACTAAAGACTAATTCTCTTTAATGATATTTGTGTGTGAAATGATATTTGACATTCCTTCATTTCCTTTCACGAATAAGAAAATGAAAAAAAACCATTGATGTCACATTTGAGCCTGATACTTTTCTTGTGATTGAACCCTAACCAAGGATCACTCCCCATGTTGGGGGTAAAGAGGATAAAAGGTTGTTTTCAAGCGAGGAAAAAACATATCAGATCAAGCTGAATGTCTTAAATTTAAAATGAAATGACAAAGAAGGCAAAAAAAGAAGAAAAAGAAAAAAGAAGAAAGAAAAGCTAAAATACGAAAGAAAATTTGAAACAAGAGAAAAGTATCCTTCAAATGAGACGTGTGCCAAAAAAGGAAATGAACTCTAGGGTAAAAACCCAAAATGGTCAGTCTAGAGTGATCCAAAGAATAAAATAACGAAGATTTCATTAAGAAAGGTTGATCCTTGGTTTAATCACACTTAAACATGTATTTAGGCATATATATCATTTCTTTGTAACTTGAACCTAGCCTACATTACAAGCCTTTAAAGACTATTTGGATCACACATGAATATCAGAGAAAATGAGTTTGTTTTTAAAACAAATTCCATCTAATTGAGTTAACATTTCTCTAAACTTCTAATGTCTAACTAAGATTAGAAAAGAGAGGAGATTGAAATTTGGGTAGTTGGTGAGTTAAAGTAAGTCACCTAAAAGCGGGACATTATCTGGTTGATGGGTTCACGAATCATTCATACTATGAATTTTAGGGCATCTGACTTTTTTCTTTTCCATGTTTGCCATGACTTTTTCCTTTATATTCTCATTTCTAGCATTTTCTTGCATTTTACGAGTAGATTGGCATAAATTCATGAAAAACAAAAGATTTCTTCGTATTGATCCCAAACATAAAGAACCAGGAACAAATGTTCACCATCGCATCAAGGAAACAATAAAGTGGATATCCAATAAAGAAGATGACAATTGAACCTCAGATTGAATGTGGGCATCACCTTGCATGAGGAAGGTAAAAACACATATGTTGAAGAGTGTAAGGTCGACCGTGTTGTCAAGCAAGACCCGCACATGAGATGTAAAATCCCTGAAAACATGAAAAGGGCATAGAGTTACGCCTAGTGAGCAAACTATGCCATCAGATTGGGGCAATTTACATCGACCAAGGGTTCAAGATCCCTGACTTTGATAAACACAAAAAGAAAAGATTAAAGCGTAAAAGTCATTCAAAGACATTTAAGGTGGAGATTCCCCTATGAGTGATCCAAAAACTCACAAGGAACATTGAAGGTGCTTGATACTATTCGAGGATTTAGAGCTTTAAAGGCCACTTAAGGAAGCATTTCACTCAATATTGATGTATCAACTACAATGTTAATGAGTTTGTGGAAGTGTGAAACATTTGCGTGCAAAGGCTAGATGTTTTTTTGAAGTAAAGAGGTACAAAGAATGAGAATGGAGAAACAAAGACAGTGAGGATGGCTACTTGTTTGGGTTGAACGAGCAAATGTGCAGAGATAAGATGAAAAATAAATGGAATATTAAATACAAGAAAACCCTAAAATGCGACATGCATTCACAAGTTAGGCATACCTGGGAGTATGGTCATTGCAGTCATATTGCTTATTAAATTTTGACAGGAATATGGAAGACTATTTTTCAACTTGGCATCATTTTCCAGCATAGAAGCAGTAGGCGGACGACACCCTATTACTTCAGCATCATATCCAACAGAAGTAATAGTTTATTTTTATCTTATCATTTCGGGGATAAGACATCCTATTTTCTGAATGGGGCAGTAGTTGAATAAAATCCTTTGTCACTTCGCTTTCAACAAGAGCAATAGTTGATTTCCATCCTATCGCTCTGGCATTGTGTTCAATTGAAGTAATAGTTGATTTTCATCATATCACTTTAGGGATAAGACGTCCTATTTTTCGAAGGGGGAAGTAGTTGAATAAAACCTCTGCCACTTCACTTTCCAGCAGGAGCAATAGTTAATATTCATCCTATCGCTCCAACATTGTGTTCAATTGAAGTAATAGTTGATTTCCATCCTATCACTTTAGGGATAAGACATCATATTTTTCGAATGGGGCAGTAGTTGAATAAAATCCTCCGCCACTTCATTTTCCAGCAAGAGCAATAGTTGATTTCAATCCTATTGCTGCAGAATTGTGTTCAATTAGAGTAACAGTTGATTTTCATCCTATCACTTCAGGAAGAAGACATTCCATCTTCAGAATGGGGCAATAGTTGAATAAAATTCTATGCCATTTCGCTTTCCAGCAGGAGCAATAGTTGATTTCTATCATATCGCTTCAGCATTGTGTTCAATTGAAGTAATAATTGATTCTCATCCTATCACTTCAAGAATAAGACATTTTGTCCTCCAAAGGGTCATTAGTTGAATAAAATCTTATGCCACTTCGTATGGAGCCAATAGGCGAATGTCACCCTATTACTCTAGGATAGAACTACGATTATCGATTTGTACATCGGATGGATAAAATCAGTGTCTTTTGTTCTTTGCTCTATTCTTGTTTCATCAGAATGAGCTAAAATGTGCAGCTGTAGTCGCTAGATTTTTACCTGTCCCTTTTTATATATTGTATACTATTATTATTATTATTTTTATTACTATTTTTATTATTATTACTTATTAATATAATGTATTATTATATACTATAGTATTATTATTAGATGTAAAACTCAAAAAAATAAAAAAATAGTTTATTAATTAAATAAAAGTACATTTACATTGGTGGCCATTTTGGCCCAAATAATAAAGCCTAAGCTAACCCTTTTCCCTCCCCATGTGCAGACCATCTGTGATCGTTGGATATGTGCAAGATCCAATGGTCCAGATCAATCAAGATGACAGGCTCTTTAGCTCCCCTGTGTGCGTAAAAACCACGCGCCCGCCCTCCAGTTTTCAGACCGCTCGGTTCCCTCGACTGCTCCACTGCCCATTTGTTTTCTCCACGACAGATCAACGCCGGTGACCACCTCCGTTCCACCACCACTCGATCACCAAATTCGGGCAAGCACAAAAAAGGGAGTTAATCACCATATTTTATTAAATCAAAAGGAGGAAAGCTTAGGATTAATCGAGTATAGAAAGAATAAAAAGAAATCAGAGCACAATCGGAATCAAACACAAAAGGGACGAGAATCTGAATCAAACCAAATAGAAAATGCAACTACTGGGAATTGGGGGATTATATCATTTGTAATTAGGACATGTAAATGATTATATAAACTTGTTCAATTCCATTGTAATGACACAGGAATTTATGAAAATCAAGCAATAACATGCAAGCAATTTCTAGGTACATTTGCCTTTATATTTTATATATATTTATTTACTTTATTTTGAATTTTAAAAAAGAGAAAGAAAAAAGATATTTTTATTTATTTTTTTATTTGTCGTCGCCGCCGCGAATGGTGTCTTGAGGTCGCATACCCTATGATGGATGCTTATTTCTCCAAGCTGTTTAAATTCTACAGCCGAGTTTTGAATAAGAGGTTTTCGGAAAATCAAAACTTTTTTTTAAAAAAATTAAAAGTTTCTTGAAATCTGGTTTTGTTTGTAGAGCTTTGGGTGATCTCGAAAGGAGATTCAAGTTGTGGTTTAAAAAAAGAATCAAAAAAGTTTTTTTTTTTTGAGATTTCCTCGCCGACAAACGACGGTCGATGCCGATCAATGGCGATCGGCATGACAGACATTCGTCGAACAGCTTCAGAAAAAAGAAAGAGGGATGATTTGATTTTTTTTAGAAAATGGAAAGAGTGGTTGGTGTTTATGAAAATAGGTTTTATACCCACATGCTTTAAAACAAAAAGGTAAATTGCATTCATTAAATCCTTCTGCCTTACTTTTTCTCCCTTCGAAAGTATAAGTTTTCAGAATGTTCAATTGGGTCCTTGTTTTTGTATGATTTGGCTACTGATTTCAATTCTTTTCAATTTAGCCATCATCTTAAGTTTAATTAATTTTTTTGGGTTTTACCATTATTTCTTTATTCATTCTAATTCATGTCCCACGCTCTTTTAAAAATCATTATATCTTTTTTTATTTCCATTCCTTTTTATTTTATTAATTCCTATTTTCTTTCGAATTCTGCCCATTGATTAAATGTTAACCCAATTAAGGGAAGGATGTTTTTTTTAAAAAAAACATTTCATATCTCTTTTCTTTCTTTATTTAATTGTTGTACACATTTAAGTTTATGTAATTTAAATTTGTGTTATTTATGTTTTTTATTATTTTATTAATTTAATCTCTTTGAGAAAAAACTTAATGTTGACATCTTTTAATTAAATCTTTAAATTAGTTTAAAACCTAAAATTAGATTCTTTTAGTTTAGGCCTTATTTATTTTAGAATCCCTAAATTTGTTCTCTTAGAATAGATTTCCTAGTATAGTTTAGTTGTCTTTTCCCGTAGAATTAATTTCCTTTTAATTGACACTTAACTAAACTTGAATTTTGAAATAAAATTCACTTAGACCCTTCTTTTTAGGTCAAATCTTAATTAAGTTTAATAATTGGCTTAGACTAATAGAAGAAAATTTTAACCCTTAAATTAAATGAATCTGCTTCTTTGATGCCATGCTTAACTCCGGGACATATAATTTACAATGCGGTGTCTCACCAAAAGGGGTAAACATGTTAGCGCTAGAAATGTTGGCGGTGATTATTGTTTATTCTCCGGATGGTGAGACCGTTAAAATGAACTCACATTCATAAATGGATAATAATTTAAATTTTACACGAACTTGTAAATTCCCACATTAAGACAACTTGTAATCGGCTAGGTACCAATTTCTGGGTGTTGTGGGGGTGCTCACCCTTCCCCACACGTAACCGACCCCCGAACCCTTGTTTTGTGTTTTCGCATACCAAAATTGTAGTTTTAATAAAATAAAATATTTTTATTAAAATGACTCGTTTAGGTGATCGAATCACACCTCGAAAAAAATTGATAGCAACTCCGTTATTTTTATGTCGAGATTGAAAATGCTGCGACATCTGGCTGACAATTTGGCAAATAAAGGTATTTCGCACAAGGTAGATTTTTGCTCCTTTGCAGAATGAATCTGAAGGTATCGTTGTCTAGTTGTGTTGTACATGGGTCTCTTCTATGGATTATTAAAACCCATCTAGTGAATTGTATGGTTGTTTTCTATAACATTGATACATTCATTTTTTTCCCTTCATTTAGATTTAGAGAGATTTTTTAATGAGGCTCGTATCTTTGTTCCTCGTTGTATGATTTCTCGATATTAATCATACATTTATCTTTTAAAAAAAAGATTGTTGGTTTTGCTCATCACTCCTACTTCAATTCTAAAGAGTGAGGTGGATAATGACAATAAGTTTTGCTCTCTGCTTTTATTTCTCCAGTGTTTCATCTTTATCTTTGTTTTGCAACCCACTGGACATATTTTATTGGTCTGATGTTTCATTTTTTAGTTTTTTCTATTTAGATTTATTGTGTTTTGTTGTTTTTGTTACGTATTCTTTTCTTTTGGATTGTTTCTTTATTTAGATTTCTAATAAAATGAGTTTGCATATTATAAAAAATATAAAACTTTTGTATTTTCACATTCAAATTTTAAGATTCTTTAACTTAAACTCATGTGGAATTAATCATAAAATTGAAATATGTGTTAAATGAACAAGTTTCAACATCAAATTTCTAAAGCTAAAACAAAAATTAATCATGCTCTAGTTAAATAGTAATGATGATGACGACGATAATTGAAAATTTAATGTCTGATTGCTTTTCTTCTAGTTCTTTCAAAATTCTTTTGTTTGCATTGATTAATTTTGGTTAACATTGGTTGGTTTGCAATATAACTTCTTTTAAATGGTGTCGAAACCGTTGAAAATAATTTACTAATGTTTATCATTTTTTTAGTATTTGGGATTATTTCCAATTCCACAAAAAATATTTGATATTATTTTTGAATTCATGTTCAAATTTTAAAATTTTAAGTTAAAATTCTAAACCCTCCAAATTAAATTAAACACCAAAAATTCCTAAACCCTAAAATAAAATCATAAAAACCAATTGATTAGTAACAAAGCTCATACCTCTGATTCAACAGTAAACGATCAGAATCACCTCAAATTTTCACTGCAATCCTTATTTTGTCAGTTGATTCAAAGTGATTCGTGTTTTAAAGAGAAGATCTGATTCAAGTGATTCACCTTTTTGAAAGGAAGATTTGATTCAAAATCGATTTTTCCACGTTTGTTTTTGCTTTAAATTTTAATTGTTTTAAATATTTTATTTAAAGTTTAATTGATTTTATATTAAATTAAAATTATTCCACAGGTAAACATGTAATATGTTAGATGACATGTCATTAAAATGTATTGTTATGTGTATGAGCCATGCCCTTAAAATTTTAACGGTCTAGTCAGCTTGGTAGTTAAAAATGTGTAATTTGACAAAAAAATATAGGTTGAGAGTTAAATTTATCTTAAAATTAAGATGATGGCCAAAATGAAAAAAATAATAAACATTAAGGGCTAAAATTATCCTTATGCAACTTAATTAATTAGAAAATTTCTTTGAAAATAACATACACATTAAATAAGGCAGCATTTAATTCAACTATCAATTGTAGTTAATAATAATATTAACCCTATTAAATAAAATAAATGATTCCTTATTTTGGTTTAGGGTTAGGATTTTAAAGTTTATGGATTATGGATTAGGGTTTATGAGGATTTAGGGTTTAAAGTTTAGGAGTTTAGTATTGTTTAAGGTTTGGGGTTTGGGACATAGGACATAGTATTTAGTTTTAGGGTTTTTAAGGTTTGGAGTTTTAGAGTTTAGTGTTGATGTGTAGGATTTGGTGTTTAAGGTCATGTTTTTAGTGTTTAGGTTTGTGATTTATGTTTTTGTGTTTGGGGTTCATATTTTTAGTTTTAGGATTATGGTTTAGATTTAAAATTTTAAGGTTTAATGTTTTTGGTTTTAGAGTTTAAGACTTAAAATATTAAATAAGAAAATGTAAAATATACAATCGTGTTATCTTATTTAATATGTATGTTATTTTCAAAGAAATTTATATTTAATTAAAATCATTAAATATTCTTGACCTATGTCATAAAAGATTAGAAAATACGAAGTCTTGGGGGGCAATACTACATCCACCCACTGGGTCATCTACTTAGGTAAAGTGGCATATGACACGACAACTAAGATGAATATGATTGAAAAAATTAAAATATCTTTTACCAATAAACATTTTTAAGACCATAAATGCAATGTAATTAATACATCTTTTATTAATAAACAATTTTAAAACTATAAATGCAATGTAATTAATACATCTTTTACCAATAAATAATTTTTAAATTATTCAATTATAAAACTAATTACAACAAATAAAATATTTTAGGTAAAAATAGATGTCTAACGTTTCATTTTGTTAATTTTAAGTGCCTAAAATTTCAATCAGTTATCGTTTTAAGGCTGTGCTATTAAAGAAATTTATCACCCAATCGGTTACAATTTCTTTTTTCTTTTTAAAAAAAAACTAAAAATAAAATAATTTTAAAAGAAAAATAAAAAATCTCAAAATCCTCCAAAATAGTCTCAAAACCCTAACCCATATCACCCAAAATTTTCATTGTTGTCATCGCCGATAACCTTGTCGGGATTCACCACTACCGTCGTTAGACGTCATTGCCCATTTAGACGTCATTGCCCATTTTCTCCAATCACCCATCGCCAGTAGGTGTGTCAATCAAATTTCGTTCGGTTGAAATATTTCGTATTCATTGTTCGACGTCTGATTGACACATCTCCCGTCGATTACCGATGATGGGAGGTTGGGGAAAATAGAAGGTGGTGTATGGCGAAGACAATGATAGGGTCCAATGAGACTATCCACAGTGGTAGCAACGACATTTTTTAGAGTTTTAGATTAGAGATTTGAGACTATTTTGAGATATTTTAAAAAAAATTATTTTCAATTTTTTAAAATAAAAATAAAAAACATTCCACATGTCATGTTTTGATTATATAACTCATTTCTTAACAGTTGTTAACGACCAAACACCTAAAATCAATGAAATAAAACTTTAGGCACATATTTTACCCAAAATAATAGTTTAGGCATCTAAAGTTAAAAGGTGTATAGTAAGGGCACTTATTTTTTTATTAATCCTTTAAAATAATCATTTTAATTTTTATTCTTTGAAACAAATTTCATTTTAAGAATAAAAAACCATAACATTAGCAATGTACAACTGAATTACTCTATTCTCTTTTTTAGCACTGTACAACCATAATTAGTCGTTTCTTATTTCTCTTTTCAATGGTGAAAAAAGAATAATAATAAACAATATTCATTTCTTGCTGTTAAAATTTATTGAAAATGTAAATTTACTTTTCAGAGTTCGAACATTGTAGAATAACAGACAAATGTCATATTTGGCAATTAATGGATAGCTGATAGCGGATAGCAGATTATATTAGCTGATAGCGGATAACTGATAGTATTAGCTGATATAACTAGTGAATTGCATAGTTGACTGTATAAAAGTGTTTGGTAAAATTAACTGATAGCTTATAGTTGTTTGATTATTTGAACAAGCAAAATGACATATAAAAATACAATTATATTCAATATTTGTTTGAATAATTTATTGGTTATTATTATTTTGTATCAATTAATATTAATTATATTATGAACATTAATTATTTTAATATCATTACTAAACATATATGAAGGATGTATATATTATTTTTTATTTGTGAAATTATCATTTTAATATAATTTTAATAATTATTAAATATATATATATATATGAATTCTTTTTACAAAATTATATTTTGAATATAATTCTATTAATTATTAAATGTATATGTATACATTAATTTATTATTTATGAAATTAGTTTTTAAACTTTATTAGTTATTCAAATCTATGTTATTTAAAAAATTGTAATTATCAAGGACAAAAGAGTTTTTACAAGTCTTTTATCCAAGCCTCTAACTCAAAAAGCTCCTAAAGTGAGTTTTTCAAAATGAGAGGTTTCACCCCAATCCGTTATTACAATAATATATTTACCAAACATCTAAATTAACGGTTTTGACTGCTCAAACCTCTAAAAATGCTTTAAACCTCTAATATAGACTCAAAAGGGTGTTTATAAAACAAGGCCAAAGATTCTTCTCGACGAAATCTCAACTGTTTAGAGAAAAATGAGAAAAAGTTCTCTTATAAAAATAGGAGAATTCGAGAAACATAGAATGATAATAGAAATATAAAATTGAAGAAATAATTAAAGTCACTCTCTTCTTTCATAGTCGAGAGTAGATGGTCATAATCATTAAGTCTAAAGGGTTGTGCTCTCAGAGAAACTGAGGTGAGACGAAGCTTAAAACTCATGGTTCATATATAGTATTTTAATTTTAATTTGATTGTAGATGGTCATAATTAAAGTCACTCTCTTCTTTCATAGTCGAGAGTAGATGGTCATAATCATTAAGTCTAAAGGGTTGTGCTCCCAGAGAAACTGAGGTGAGACGAAGCTTAAAAACTCAGGGTTCATATATAATATTTTATTTTTAATTTGATTGAAAATAATAGTAACCTTATTTTTTGTTTGTTGGGTTATTTTTTTTATCAAAGTTTGTTGGGTTATTCGAGCTGGCAAATCAATTGAAATTTTCAAATTCAAGAGAAAAGAGGAACCTTATGTCGTTACTAATTGAACAATGTCTAAAGAAAAATACAAATTTAAAATACTAAAATCATGATGATTAAAATCTTAGGGTTTAACAAATATCTCGACTTAAAGAATTTCTAAAGAAAAATAAAAATTTAAAATACTAAAATTATGATGTCGATTAAAATCTCAGTGTTTACCAAATATTTCGACTTAAAGATTTTTAAAGAAAAATACAATTTTAAAATACTAAAATCATGATCCAATTATGCAAATTTAATTTATTGCTTACATAATTTATATGTAAAAACATGAAGATGAATAGTAAAATTAATTCATCTTAACATATTAAAATTTATCCTTTTATCTATATTAAAATATTAAATTATGTAAAGGTCAAGACAAATAAAGAGTAAATGAAAGTTGAATGTGTTTGAATGATTCATTCATTATCTTTTATGGTTATTTATGTAAGAATAATAAACATAGGCCTTGTTTGGCTGATAGCGGATAGCTAATAGCTGATAGCGGATTATATTAGCTGATAGCGGATTACATTAGCTGATAGCTTATTGCATTAGCTGATTTGACTAGCGGATTGTAGTAGCGGATTGTATAAAAGTATCTAGTAAAATTAACTAATAACGGATAGGTGTTTGATTATTTAAACAAGAAAAATGACATAAGGATATGATTATATTTGATACTTGCTTGAATAGTTTATGAGTTATCAATATTTTGTATCTATTAATATTAATTAGATTATAAAAATAATTTTTTAATATAACATTACTAAGCATATTTGAAGGATCTATATATTAAATTATTATTTATATAATTATTTTAATATAATTTAATTAATTATTAAATATAAATATAAATCTAAATGTGTGAGGATAAAAAGAAAAATAATAATAAGTATTACTTTACAAATGTCACAATGTAAATACGTGAGAGGTGAATAATTAAAATAGAAAATGTTAAATTTAGGTTATTTGGAGATTTTTTTATAATTGTTAAGGGTAAAAGGGTATTTATAACTCTTATGTCAAATCTTCTAATTTTAAAATATTTCTATTAGCATCTTTTTTAAAAATTAAAAGTTTCACCTCAATCATCTATTTAATTCACTATTCAACAAACATTTAAATTAGTAGATTTGACCAGTTAAACCTCTATTTTAGCCCAAACCTTTAATTTTTGTTTAAATTAATATTTACCAAATAGTGCCTTAATTTATTAATTTTTGCCCAAACCACCACATCGGCTACGTAAGTTAGCCGAGGGGTATATACAGTTTTCTCGGCCTTGGAGTAGTTTACTCAATTAGAACACACTAAAACTATGCATAAAAGATTAGTCGTTGGAAGTCGAGAATTGATTAATTGCGTTGATGAAACTCTACAAAATATCAGAGCAAAAGGTTTACATTATTTGTATTTTTGTAAGAATTTTTTACACAATTCTTTTTTTTATATTAATATATTTTTTGAATATTTTTTACATAATTCTTAAATCTTTAAATTAGATGCAAATATATATATTTAACCATGTTCAAACTTATAATATATAAAACATTATAGAGATATACTAATTTATCTAGTAGCTAAAGATGCTCATATTTTTTCATCTTATATGAATTCGAATTCCGACATAAAAATATAATGCATATATATTTAATAAAAAAACATTACAAGAATTACATAACCAATTAATCAATGAACAAATGTAAATATAAATCAAAATGGAGGCCAGGAAAAACTTTTATTTTTCAATGTAAAGCTCGACGTGTTTAAAGTCACGTCGAGCCTGATTTGACTAGGAGAAAATAGATTATGGATCTTTATCACCACATTATTTATGGTCTCAACCATTAAAAATTATATATTTCATTAATTTTTTAATGTCATTTCTTTATCAAGATCTTCACTTGGTAAAAACTATTTTTCAAATTTAATTTACAGTAAATATGAGTGAAGATTCACTCGGTAAAAAGATAACGTGAAAAAATTAATGAATTGGGTGATAATTATTGGTTAAGACTGTGAATGATGTGACGAGGATTTAAAATTTAAATAATACAAATCTAAATGGATCCAAATTTCTTGTCACCATATTATTACTCCATTCCCAAAAATTATGTCTAATAAGTTGTGCAGTGTCACCGCTTTTATATCTCATGACCTCCTATTTCTTTTTCAATGTGGGATTAATGTCTCCCGCTTCTCTCAAGAGTCAAGCGTGACATTCTCTACCATTCAACCGTGTGATGCCCTTGTCACGGGTTATTGTCACAGTTGTTCATTCTGTCTACCTCGTCCACTGAGACGTTCAGTGTAAAATCGAACAATCAAGAGATCACTTTGTTACCACATATCATGGAGCCATTATTTTCTTTCAAAGAGACAAAATTAATTAGAACTAAAATGATGAAAATTTTGTATATTCAACTTTGTCTGTCTCATTGATATATTTCCATTAGTTTGTGTTGAGATATTTGATTTTGATATAACTTAAAGAAAAATATTTTTGGACTTAAACTAATTTGCAAAAATAAGTCAATAAACTTGAAAAATATATTTGAAATGTTTTCAAAGGGTTTTTGACATGTCTTAAATGATTTCAATAGCCAAAAAGTCAAAAATAGGCCTTGAGTACCGGTACAGCTTGACCCTTACCGATACCCAAAGTGACGTACCGGTACAGATTTCTATGTACCGATACGCCCCTTTGTCCCCGAGTTTTGGCAAATTCCAGTAGCCAAATTGTGTACCAATAAGGCCTCGGTCATACCGTACCGTAGGGTTTGTACCGGTACCATGTATCGCATAATGATACCTCTGAGTAATAAATGCTTCAACAACTATTTTTCTTAAGGCATGTATCGATACCAGACCTCGAGTATCGATATGCCCTGCTCCAGAATTGCATTTGTGGCTAAAATTAAAGTCACAAACGGATAGTAACGGTCATGAAGCCATTAGAGAGTTTAAAAGACCTCTCCAAGCATCCATGGAATAAGAAGAAATAACACTACCAACATTCATGTATAGAGAAAGTGTTTTAGTGCTTTAATTATCAATTTCTTTGTAGAACACACTTGTGAGCTCAATTGTCATATATGTTCAAGTGTTAGGTTTTGGTTGAGAGCTTAATTGTGCAAACATATTTGCCTTGTGAGGTTTTTCATTTGTTTGCTAATTTGTATTCTCTTTGTAAGATAGGGTTTCCAGACTTTAGGTATAAGTCTAGGCTTGTGAGGGTTATCTCCTTGATCCTGGAAAAAGGAAAGACAAATTAATGGATTTGTGGAAAATCCTTAGTGTGGATAGCTAAGGTAGTGGAAGTAGACTCGATTGGATAGTCGAACCACTATAAATCATCGTGTCAAAATTTTTAACTACTTATCCTTTCATCCACCCAAGTAAAAATCTAATTCACCCCCTTTTGGCATTCAATTGATTGATACGAGCCTTCCAACAATTGGTATCAGAGCTTCATCTCTACATTGAATTAACATCCTAGAATTGATCCTTGAGATGCTCAATTATTCTATATAAACCAGAGATCATGGCGTAATCCATCGACAAACCTCCTTACTTCAACGGTGTCAACTACTCATATTAGAAGAATTGGATGACGTTCTTCATGAAATCCATTGACTATCTTATTCAAGACATTATTCTTGATAGATCGTTCATTCCTCAAAGAAGCAAGGTAGAATGAAATGTGGAAGATCGAAAGAAGATGCAACTCAACGATAAAGCGATGCACATCTTGTTTTGTGCACTTGGACCCAATGATCATGCAAAGACATCTATTTGCTCAAATGCCAAGAAAGTATGGGACAAACTTGAAGCCACATATGAAGGAACAAATGAGCTGAAAGAAACCAAGATTCAACTTCTCAACTTCAACTATAAAAACTTCAAGATGGACCCAGAAGAAGACATCAAAGCTATGTTCGATCTGTTCTCCACCATAGTCAATGAGCTTAAAGGATTTGGAGAGATGATTTCAGAGGACAAGCTTGTGAGGGAGTTGATTTACTCACTTCGCAACTCATGGAATTCCAAGAAGACCGCCATCATAGAAGTAAATAATTTGAAGGAGCTCAATCTTAATGAGCTTATGGGATCTCTGCTCACCCATGAGATGTTGATGTTCAAGGGGAAGAAGAAGAAAGAAGAGCAAGGCATTAAATACTTGAACGTTGTTGCTCTCAAATCATCCTCAAGTATTTAAGAAGAATCAAGTGAAGAGGAGAGTGAAGATGAAGAAAAAAAGATGGTCAAACTCTTCAAGAAGTTCACCTGATTCATGAAGCAACATAAGGAAAAATCAAGGCATGAATCGAGAATAAAGAGGAAAGATCCCATCATATGCTTTGGATGCAAGAAGCCGAGGCACACCAAGTATGATTGCCCTCGTTTTAACAAGAAGAGATCAAGCCATAAGAAGAAGGCATTTGTGGCTACATGGAGTGATGAAGAGGACTCAACCAATAATGAGGTAGCTCACCTATGTCTCATGGCCATCCAAGATGAAGAGGTAACTTTTAACTCGTCTAATTTAAATTCTTATACTTTTGATGAGTTACAAAAAGCCTATGACAATTTGGTTTTGGAATTCAAGGCTTCGTTTTTGAAAAACAAAAAGATGCTTTCAAAATTGAAAATCGAAAATAAATTGCTTCTAAAACCAATCTCGAACTTGAAGCAAAGTTTGAAGCTTTTGAGAAAAAGAATTTGGATTTACAAAACTTGCTTCTAAAATTTCAAGAAGATCATCAAAGGGAAATTGATGATCTCAAAAATAATTTGTTTAACAAAGACTTTCAAAAGTGTGAAATTGAAGATAGCTCCAAAACAAATTTTGTTAAAACAAATTTTTATTAAAGACAATCTAGTTCCCCTAGATTTTTTTAAAGGAAAATGTGTTAAAAATATTTGGGGTCCTAAAAGGACTAATTTGTTCAAACGAAAATGATGAAATTTAAAAATGAATTCCTAAGGGGACTAAAGTTTTTGGGACTAACTCTATTGGATCCAAATTACTTTATTGTCTTTTGTAGGTGTGCTTGAGCAATATTGATCAAAGTTGAAATTATGGAAGCTCATGACACACAAAGGAGGAATGACACTTGAAGAAGGAATGCTTAACATCCTACCTTGATTCAAGTGGTAAAACTTATTTCATGCAATTGCATATAGTTAGGGGGAGTCTCAATTGCACGAGTTACATGTTTTTGACGTAGTATGCTCATATTTATGTTTTTGGCCTTAAACTTGTAATGTTTGGTTTAATTTGGTGAAATTCATGCTTTCTATGTTTAAATGTGTTGTCCTAAGAAGCATGTTGTTAATTTGTGGCAAAAGTGATCAAATTGTGTATCTAGTACTTAATAGAGCCTTTGTATGAACTTAAAACTAAGTTGTAAGGCCTTTTATGTTGTTTTTACTGCATTTTTCACTAATTTCGTGCATTCGGTACCGATACAGCCCATACCGTACCGATACGGCCTTTAACGTGTACCGAAACGGCTTATGCCGTACTTGTACGCTTAGTCAAAAATGGACTGTTTTTGTCTCCTTTTTACCATGTCTTGTATGCTAAATGATTTATATTTGAATAAATGGCATGCTTGATTGAATTTCTTAGTTTATTTGTTTTATTTATTTGAAATTCAAATTTATTTCTCTTGAATTGTTGGACTAACAATTTACTTGATGCTTGAGTAAGGGGGAGCCATTTTCTAAAAATTCTTTCTTTTGTCGATTTTTTGGGTCTAACTCTCCATTGTTATCTTGAACTTAAATGTGATTTCAAACTTTCTGATATAACAAAAAAGGGGAGAGACGTGTTTGAAAAATTCAATTTCAAAAAGAAAAAGGGGGAGCTTTAATATTTTCTAAAAATATTTCTCTTTTTCTAAAATTAATTTTCTAAGGGGGAGTTTTCACAAAAATAATTTTTTAAGTGGTTTCGTTATATCAAAAAGGGGGAGATTGTTGAGATATTTGATTTTTTATATAACTTAAAGAAAAAAAATTTGGACTTAAACTAATTTGCAAAAATACGTCCATAAACTTGAAAAATATATTTGAAATGTTTTCAAAGGGTTTTTGACATGTCTTAAATGATTTCAACATGTCTTAAATGATTTCAAATAGCCAAAATGTCAAAAACAGGCCCTGAATATCGGTACAGCTCGACCCGTACCGATACCCAGAGTGCTCGTACTGGTACAAATTTTTGTATACCGATATGCCCCTTTTTCCTCGAGTTTTGGAAAATTCCAGTAGCCAAATTGCGTACCGATACAGCCTCAGTCATACCAATATTGTAGGGTTCGTATCGATACCATGTATCGCGTACTAATACCCCTGAGTAATAAATGTTCCAACGACTATTTTTCTTAAGGTAAGTACCGATACCAGACCTCGAGAACCGATACGCCCTACTTCAGAACTGCATTTATGGCTGGAATTAAAGTCCCCAACGGCTCCAAACCACTCCCAACGACTAGTAACGGTCATGAAGCCATTATAGGGTTTAAAAGACCTCTCCAAGCATCCATGGAATAAGAAGTAATAACACTACCAACATTCATGTATAGAGAAAGTATTTTAGTGATTTAATTGTCAATTTCTTTGTAGAACAAACTTGTGAGCTCAATTGTCATATATGCTCAAGTGTTAGGTTTTGGTTGAGAGCTTAATTGTGCAAACATATTTGCCTTGTGAGGGTTTTCATTTGTTTGCTAATTTGTATTCTCTTTGTAAGAGAGGGTTCTAGGTTTATGAGGGTTATCTCCTTGATCCCGGAAAAAGAAAAGACAAATTAGTGGATTAGTAGAAAATCCTTATTGTGGATAGCTAAGGTAGTGGAAATATACTCGGTTGGGTAGTCGAACCACTATAAATCATCGTGCCAAAATTTTTAATTACTTAGCCTTTCATCCACCCAAGCAAAATTTCATTTCACCCCTCTTGGCATTCAATTGATCGATACAAGCCTCCCAATAGTTTCTATTATAATTTTTCATTCTTTAAATAAATAATTGAAAAATGAATTTATGATTGCCATTTGCAAGAAAAATAAAAGAAAGAAAAGATTTTTTTTTTGGCTGTTTGAGTCACTTGCATCTCTATTTATCCGTTTAACGTTTAAGTAAAGATTAATTCTAACGAGCTGAATAAAACTATTAGAAAGATAAACTCTACCATCAAGCATTTCAATATAATTAATATAAGCTCACTATCTACGTAATTAATTATAAAGCTTTTGTAATTTCACATTCAAATTTGAAGACTCTTAACTTAAACCTATTTGGAATTAATCATAAAATTGAAATATGTGTTGAAATGAACGAGTTTCAACACAAAATTATAAAGCTAAAACAAAAATTTGAAGACTCTTTCTAGTCATTGCAGTAGTTTACTCAATTGGAACACACTAAAACCATGCATCAAAAATTAGTGGTTGGCAATCCAGAATTGATTAATTGCGTTGATGAAACTCCACAAAATGTCAAACCAAAAAGTTGACATTATATGTATAAATCTTAATCCTGCTTTTGGCCTTTTGTAAGAATTTTTTACATAACCCTTAAATCTTTAAATTATATGCAAATATATACCGGAGTGTATTCTAACTTATAATATTTAAAACATTACAACGATTACATAATCAATTAATCAATGAACAAATGAAAATATAAATCAAACTATTGGTCACGAAAAAATAATTTATTTCTTAATGAAAAGCTCGACGTGTTTAAAGCCGCGTCGAGCCCGTTTTGACGTGGAAACCGAGCTAGAATATGCAATGGGAGAGGTGTGAAGGGTCAATCGCCCATGTGGTGCTTAACAATGGCCTTTGAAAAAGAAAAGGAAAGCAATGTCTCGTGTAGGTTACATGGATGAGATAAGAACTTTTGAAATGATAAATTTGTGCAGAAGTTGTGGGGATGAATGTGAACAAGTTTTACAAGTAACCACTAAACAAGTCTAGAAAGATGGGTGGGTTTAAAGTTCACTTATTTGTGTGTTTTGAGTTGACTTTGTCACTTAAAGTTGCTGCTGGATATTGTATTTATGGTGTGAATATGTACATCGGCTTTTTTTGACTTCATTTGCACATATTCTATCATTGTCTAACACGTGCCTGAAATGGCTAAGGTAGTGGTGTGGTTTGACTAATCCATTCGAGTTGTATGCAGATAAGTTTATTTAAATTACATAAATTTATTTATTTTAATCTTAAATTTTAATTGAGGCAGTGATATTGAAATAGACACGATTATTTTATCTAAATATTATACGGTTTATGTATTAAATAATTTTTCTTTAAATAAATGTACTGTTATAAGAATGTGTTAAATGACTTTCGATGAAAAATACAATTTAAACCAATTTTATCTAATCTCACGATGCCTTATATCCAAATTTTACAAGTAAAAACTGAGTTGCTTTTCAAATTTTTACCATTGACCCATTACACATTTTTATATCTCAGGAGAACGGGCGAGTAAAATTCGACTCGATTCAAAAAATTTGAAATTTTTACTCGATTCGAGGTAAAAAAATTCCACTCGACTCGAAAAAATTTCAAATAAAATTTGAGTTATAAAATAGAAATTCGAATAACTTGAATAACTCAAAATTTTTAATAATTAGTAGATTATTTTTAAGTTCGAGTCGCTCAATTTTTCCTGATACTAATATTAAAAAATATGAAGAAATATACAGTGGCAGAGTCAGAATTATCATATAGTGGGGTCAGAGTAGACTTTGGGGTACGAGGATTCTCATACCTCTACAATATAAATATTGTTGACCCTATATCCAAACAAATTAAGTGGGGACAATTCTAATATTTCCATGAAAAATGGTACACTAACTCCTTGAAAACCTCATTTAACTCTTTAAAAATCCTATATCACAACAAATCAAATGGGGTCAATTGACCCCCCTAAACTACATGTGGCTCCGCAACTGAAAATATATGTCACATATGAAAAAATATATATGCATATCTTATATGATTAGAGAAAGTCATTTAAACTGGAATCGAACTATACTATAAAATGATAAATAATTACAATTAAATTTCTATAGGAACTTGAAAACTTGACTCGAATAAAAAAATTCAAATAAAGTTTGATTTGTAAAATATGACGCGTCAACTCTAATAGTTCGAAATTTTTTGACAACTCGATTCGATTGAACGCTCAACCCTGCTCAAGAGTTCGTAGTCCTTGAAGATTGAATGCAATAGGATAGTAATAGGGTAAGGATAAAGTACACAAATGGTAACTGGATTTTGTTTAAGAATTTAAAACGGTAACCAAACTTTCAAAAGTTACAGAATGTCAATTACACTTTATGTTTTGTTACAAAACAGTCACTCGACCGTTCACAAATATTAAGCGGGTAACGTTGTAATTACAGAAATTTGATTAATAGCACATTTAGTCCTTTATATTTATAAATTCAATTAATTTAATCCTAAATAATAAATAAATAAATTTAACCCTTTTTTCCTCCATCATCTTCGTCATCCTAAAATTCCTCCAAAACCCATAGCTGAAAACAAGGATGAAATCTGACTATTTCCATATCTTTAAAATGAATGAAAAGCATACATGAGATTTACCTAGAAAACAGGCAAACGATAGCTATATCAGTTCAATTTCTAGGTTTTCAAGTTCCAACCCAAGGCAAGGTGGCTGGACTGATCTTGGTTTTGCTTCAAGGTACAAACCTTTATACTTGGCCTGTTTTCTCTATTCATTTTTGGGACTCACTGCATTTTTTCTTCTTTTTTTAGGTTAAAGAAATAGAATTTGGGTGGAAGTTTGAATAAGTTTCATGGTATTCATTTTCCTCTGATGGGTAATTTTTATAATTTAATTCTTTATTAGAAATGAACCTTTTTTTGAACTGCTCGTGTAACACTCTCAACGTATATTCAATGATTAAATACACATTGAAGATGTTACTAAATTATTTAACTGATTTCCTGACTTGTAAAAGAAAAAAATTATACTATTCTTGCTTAACTAGTCCAGTGGTTGGCCATTTCTCGATTTTTAATTTAAAACAATGTTAGGCAGGTACACTGCCTAATCCCTTTCTTGGATTTAAAATTTCTATGCGATAAACAACAATTAAAATTTTATCTTTAAAACAACTAACGAATAAATTATTACATGCCCACTATAGAATATCATAAATTAGAATGACTTACTGATGTTTGGCAAATTGAAGCTTGACTAACATGCTTGACTCCTCTGCCGATAAGTTTCTAATAGCCTACATGAGAAACAACACACGCTAAGTATTCACTTAGTGAGGCAACTATAATTTAAAGTAAAATGTTTCAATGTATAGAATCATATAAAACAAACTTATCAAAATCATTCCTCTGTCATATAACAGTACTATACATTTCCTGCAAAATGACAAGTGATTCCAGTACAACTTATATCATATCATAAAATAAGTATAAATATCATGATCTCGGTATTTATCAATTATCATGCAATCATTTGCAATATAACCTTCCTTTAGAGATAGCCCAAAGTATATAATATGAGATCAAGGTACGCGAGTCATCTTGATAAGACACCATAGTGTCTAACATAACATGAACATGAGTACGTAGTCGATGACGCTCTTTGCTCCTCATAAAAGCACCTCGTTAGTGCCATTAGCACTATGGGCTTGGATCCATAGGGTGCACACCAAGGGCTTGGGTCCCCAAGGTGGAAGTGATATCGTAGTGCCTAACTTGAACATGATAGATGAGTACGTATTCGAGGACGCTCTTTGCTCCTCATTAAAGCACCTCGTTAGTGCCATTACCCATTAGCACTATGGGCTTGGATCCCAGGGTGCAACACCAAGGGCTTGGGTCCCCAAGGTGTATGTGACACCGTAGTAGTCACAAAACATGAAACATAACATAACTGACACGTTGTTGTTGCTAAGGACTCTATGGATATCCAACTATACCATGAACTCTCATATCATAATACTTGGGCATTTCATTTCATTATCAATCAATAATTATCATTCATGTAAACGGGCAATTCACATCCCATATTTCATCATAATTTTTCATATGTACTTGCCATTTCTGTATTATGCATCAATGTAAACCATATAGTCGATATTAGGCAATTCATACCCAATATCTAAAATCCAATTTATCTTAGATAAATCTTTATGCCATATCAATGTATCACATATGCCATTTAATATTTCATGCCATTTGCATAACTTTGATCAAGATACTTTTTCATTAATATCAAGGTTAACTCATCGCAAGTCTTTCTCATATCATATATGTAAAATAGGTAAAGATGCACTCACCTTGGCCACTTAACATGATGCCTCACTAAGTCCTAGTTCGATCCTTTCTTTCCTAGTACCTCGAACCTTCTCTGATTCGGTCTCGACTTCATTAATCATATAAATACAATAAAATATTTGTTAGACTCAAATCTAACAATACCTTAAACTTGCTTTTTAACATAATCATTCGAAAATAAAATTTTCAATTATTTTCCTTTCTTCCTTGTGCTTTTCGAAAACTCATTATGGTCCTTAATGACTAATTTGAACTTCCAATAATTCTTCCGAGCTGGCTAACTAACCTTTAAATACAGAATGTTTCAAATTCTATTTTTTGACAACTTGCACTACCTTCAAAGATTTACTTGTATAGGGCATAATACATACTGGATCTTAATTTCCTTCATACTGGAGAAACTAGATTCGATAACGGTTCTAACGGTATAAGCCACATAAATTAATAAAATATGAAAAAATTATGAAAAATCATTGAATTCACGTCACAGACTATCCTTGCAGAAAACTGCTCTGTAATTTTTCTGACCTTCATTCGAATAAAAATTCATATCTTTTAACACGGAACTCGGAATCAGTTTCTGTTTGTTGGAAACGAAACTAGACCGACATACCTTTATATCGGTATAAAAGTCACCATCTAATCATTTTTATAGAATTTACGGTGAATTTCTAAACTTACTGTCATAATTTAAATTCAACCTAACTTCCCATAATTACTCTCTAAATTTACCATAACTTCTCCTTATTTCTTTACTTGTCAATTTAGTCTTATCATTTTACTTCAAATGACTAAATAAAACTTGTATTCATAAGTTCTCTTTACATCTTTCATCAAAAGCTACATTGCCGGATTGGTCCCTAAACTTTTATACTTGGCCAAATTAGTCCTTCAAGTAATTAAGCTACTATTCCCTTCCTTTATTCAATTCATGTACTTAAATCAATAATCTAACTTAAGTACTCATAATTTTCAATATAACACTTCAATCCCTAAACTTCTTCATGTTTGTCATTTTGGTCCTTCTATCATTCAAGAACTTTATTTTAATCCAAACATCAAAATTAAACTTGTACAATATCAAACTCTTCAATTCCAATCACTTAAATTAATTCTCCAACATAGTTTTCATCAAATACAAGCTCAACAATCAAATCCTTAAACTTTACAAAGTTGACATTTGGTCCCTATTACAATCTAATTAGGGATTTTCATTCCAATCACCTTAAAACAACACATAGAATCATTTATCCTTCAATCATGTTCTAAAATTCCATACCCTAACATAAACCCTAATTTTTAAAATTTAGGGGTTTTGCATCTAGACATGAAATTAATTCAAATCAAAGCTTGTAAATATCATTTCTATACTTGATTCAACTAAATCAAGCCTTAATTCAAACAAATCCATAAACCCTAAATTTTTTCTCTCATCAAACCATGAACACTTCATAGTTCCATGTAAAATTACTACCAAATGAAAGAAAATTGAACCAAGATTAATTTTTCCTTCATGAACTAACCTTGATTTTACTTGTAACCCTTCCAAATAATTTTTCCTTCATGAACTAACCTTGATTTTACTTGTAACCCTTCCAAATCAAGCTTGAAATTTGATGTATTTTTTTCTCCCTTCTTCTTCTCTCCCACGGCATATGTAGGAATAGATGAACAAATTTTTGTTCATTTTGTAAACTAATATACTTGTTTTAATCTAATATTGTCACTTGTATAATTAAAATTAATTTTAAATTCATTTTAATCCATTTTACTAAATTGTCCCTCAACCAAACTCATATTTACAAATCTTCTTTAAAATTGCCATTCCATTACATTTGAACCAATTTGGTTCCTTCATAACCGGCCATTGGAACAGTCTCTGAAATTTCTATTCGATCCGATTTCCCGATATTCACAAAACACTTCTACTGCGATTTTACCTTTACCGAGCTATCGGATTTATTACGAAAATTCTATATTTCCATATTCGGAAAATTAATACTATTATCTCATAAAACTTCCTTTCCTAAGAACTTAGACTGAATTTTCCTAACTCAGTCTATTATTCCGATAATTATCGAAAATCCTCATCGAGTAAAATTTCTCTTAAAAATCCTTTATCGAAAATCCATATGAATATTCTCTACTCTTACTGAGTCCAAAATATCGATCAGAAACTCTTTTTTGGGGCATTCCCGAAAGCACTCATCCTAGTGTTTCACTGGTCTGGGCACACTTAATAATTTTATTCGATCCAAATTCGATACTTTATACTGCATTTTCATTCTCGGGACCTATATCAGATTTTACTCACTGACCGAATTTATCCATCTACAGGATAAAATTTTGTTATTAGGAAAATTCTTTATTAAGGATTTAAACTTTTCCTTTCTTTATGATTTAGCAGCCAACTTTTGAAAATTGCCATTTTGGTCACTAAACTTTAACCTTCAATTCCCATTCCAATTTTTATCGGATTTCAACCAAATTTTTCATGTACCCTAACCTGCTTATTCTCTATCTTATGATACCTTTAAACATCAAAAATTTCTTTTCTAAAGCTCCTAATTAAAGAAATCCTAACTTTTCCATTTTTGTCATTTTAGTCACTAAGTTAGCTTTTAAGCTACTAACTTAGTACCAAATGACCTTAATACTATTTAACAAAGTTTTGGGGTGTTACAGCTTGAATGGTTGCCTACACTTGGGGAGTGCTCCTAATAGATCTCGAACCCATGACCTATGGGGATATGAGGGAACAAAGATGAGCAGTTTGGCCAACCGGCCAAATGTGCTTGCTCTATTAGAAATGAACTTTAAAGAGTAGTATTCATGGGTTTGTTTATGGTTTCAGTCTGTCTAAGAAAATGATTACCTAACACTGTTTAAAATGATTGAAAAGTGGTGTTTGTAAAATTTTGTTAGGGTTCGTTTAGTAGTAGTTTCTAGCAATGACAATGGAATTTAGAAGTCTCAAATAGTAAAATAGGTTGTTATTTGTGGATTTTTTTTTCATAGACCGATGGATAGCAAATCTGACGGCGGGAATGGGCTTGGCAAAATTTTTTTTTTTCTCTTGGTCATGAAAAGAACCTATTGCAGGGAATGGAGAAGAGAAAGTTCCAACAAGCTATGGGGTTTTGGAGGAATTTTAGGAAGATGAAGATGAAGATGAAGATGAAGATGAAGATGAAGAGAGAGAAAAAAGGGTTAAATTTATTAAAATTTTAATTAGGATTATATTGATTGAATTTATAAATATAGAGAATTAAATGTGTTATTATTTAAATTTTGTAATTGCAACGTATCCCATTTAACGTCTGTTAATGGTCGAGTGACCGTTTTGCAACAAAACATAAAATTTAATTGCAATTCTATAACTTTTGAAAGTTTAGTTACCGTTTTAAATTTTTAAAGAAAGTTCAATTACCATTTTTATACTTTACCCAATTTATTATTGTTCCATAATTGATTTGTTCTGCTTCACCATTCATCTCGTTTCGTTATATAATTAGTGGCGGAATACAAGAGTGGGGTCATGGTCTCCGCAGGATTTCGGGAAATTAGAATTTTATTTTTTATTTTTAAAAAAAAAAAATTAATTTAGTCCCTTTAAAATTTTTAAAAATTAATATTAAACTTCAAAACTTTTAATATTTTTAATAAAAATCTCTCCCATGTTTTTTTAAAGTTCTTATTAAGACTCTCAAATTTTTAAAAATTTCAAAAATTTTAATTAGACCTCATTTTTTGAAAAAATATAAATTAAATCTTCAATTTTTTTTAAAAAATAATTTAAAACACTGTTTATTTTTTATTGTTTTAATTTATTTTCCAAACTCTTTTACCATGTTACACCATTGTATGTAACATTGAAAATAACTATCATTTATATGGATGTTGAATACATACATCCTCGTCCAACCTTTATAGATGTGTAATATTGACAATACAATAAAATCTGAACCTCTACAAATTAATAATGTCAGGACCAAGTAATTTTATTAATTTAAAGAGGTATTAGTTAATTAATAAATTAATAATTTAGTAATTTAAAGAGATTTTTTTTATTTGACGAACCTACATTATTCTTCATGAATAAAACATATACATTATATTGACTAATTGAATGATGTTCATGTACAATGTGACTAATTAAATATAATACACACCCTTAAAAAACAAAGTTCATTGTAGTGGGTGGTACTAGTTAAAACTTAATGCAATTTCATGTATGGTAAGGAAATCAACCACTATATAAACAACATCAAACATTACTAATTAGTCAATCCAAATCAAAACCAACCAACCATGGAATTATTTGTAGGAAGAAGCAAACAACAATAGAATCATATTTTACTAAATTGTCCTAGTTATATTTGTAATTTTATAGAATTATTAATTTATAATATTGAAGGGATCATAAATTTATATAAGGGTCTTCCGGAAAATTATTATCTTATTAATTTATCGAAATTATTAATTTAGACTTTGGGTCCAAGTCGGGAATGAAAAAAAATTATTATTTTAGAGAGGTTATTAATTTATCGAGTATTAATTTATAGAGGTTATACTGTATTACTTTTTTGTAATAACTCTAAAATTTAAAACAGTATAGTATCAAATACATTCGAACTCGACTAAAAAATTATCAAATTGAATTTGAGTTTTTTTTTCTCAAAATCAAACTTATTTTGGGAAGATGGTAATGGTCTAGTGACAAGTAGTATCAAAACGACCATTTGACTACCTTATTTTACGTCGAGCGTCCTAATGGGTAGAATATGCAGGGTGAACATCCATGACAGTAGCTTATGATTGAGTAGGGGAAATGACACGCCTTAGAGGTGGGGCATTAATCTTACATCAAAAATAAAAGATGTCTTATACGATAAAAACAGTGGTGTTGTACATCCTTATATATATTAATATTAGAAAAAGATGAGATCCACTAATTAATTGAGTGGTCAAAGATATTTATGTTGTCACGTCTCTACCGCAACCGGTAGACAAGAATTTCTTATAAATAAAAGTAGATGAGAATTTACACCTATTCTGACCCAGTGGACTTACTGGAACCTTGTGTATTGTGTAATGAATGGGCCGTAATATAATATGCAGTTATGCTTTGGGGTAGAAGGTTATCCCAGAACTCTGAATAAAGACCAATCACACGGTTTAGTATTAGGCCTAAACACACGGTCAGGTAAAACCGATCAGACGCACCAATTCTAGAACCAATCTCGGGTTTTGTAGACAGTTTAAACTTAAGGCACATAAAATAGGCTTAGCAAAGTTACAACACTTGGATGTGTCTCGTTAATTTTAAACTTTCCTTAACATTTGAGGGACATTTTTAGACCTGTACGAGGGTTATACTCACTCGAGTTTTAAATTTCGTTCGAAATTTAGAAGAATTTTAGTAAAAATTAGGTTTCAAAAATGGAATCGGATAAAAATTCAAACATTCAAATATAATTTGGACTCGAACTTCAATATTCAAGAACCGTGTAGGTAAAAAAAGACTGTTATTATAAAAAAAATCTCTCTCTCTCTCTTAAAGTTTTATCCTCTCCTTTCTCTCTAGGTTTTCAAATTTCTTTGTTTACTCGCAGCGACCGGCTACTTCTTCTTCCGGTGGTCGACCTTCCACCCCTCTTTTCTCTCTTTTTCTCTTCTTTTCCCCTCTCCCTCTCTACTTGTTTTTCGACTTTCCTGTCTTTTCCGATGTGGTGCTCCGACGCACCTGTTTGGGGCCTGCTCGATGAGAGTTTTCTCTAGCGACCTCGGCTTTGCCCCCGACCCATTTTGTGAGGTGGATTTGTGGAAGAAGAAGCGGTGGAGAGCTTTCTCCTCCTCATTTCTTTCCAATTTTCTCTCTTTGGCCATGGTCTTTGTTGGGATGATCAATCAATGCGTTTGGCCAAGAGGGGGTGAATTGGCAATTAAAAATTTTGGTGGAGCTAAAGGAAAAATATGAAAATTGAGACACAATAATTTATAGTGGTTCAAGCTTCTAAACAAGCTCCACATCCACTACCTTAGCACCACACTAAGGATTTTCAACAATTCACTAAGAATTCTTCCTTTTGAGGGCAAAGGGCTAACCTTACAAATTCCCTTAAGATTTTCTACCCAAAATCTTAAAGACACTCACAAGAGAAAGATACAATTCGCAAACTTGAAAATCC
This sequence comes from Hibiscus mutabilis, assembly GCA_019671005.1. Classification (NCBI taxonomy): domain Eukaryota; kingdom Viridiplantae; phylum Streptophyta; class Magnoliopsida; order Malvales; family Malvaceae; genus Hibiscus; species Hibiscus mutabilis. Next base: position 11,012,651 of record CM033738.1, on the reverse strand, counting down.
TTACAGTGATAGATGTTTGCACAATTCTAGATCACTCACAAACCCAAAACTTGAATAAAAAGATTACAAGAATGAACACTCAAGTGGGTTACAAAGATATGACTCTAAAAGCTCAAAAGAAGTTGATTATTTGCTTGAATATCTTTGGATAGCTTTCTTGTTGTTGTAGTAGCTTTGAGAGCTTGTTTAGATACCATCTCCATCAATTTTGGCCATTGAGGTTGTTGGGAAAATAAATAAAGCCGTTGGTGGGAGTTTTTCCCGCATTAAATGATGTTCTGAAGCCTTGAGTATCAGTACACGTATCAGCGTATCGGTACCAGCCCAATATAGAAATAGCCGTTAGAAAGTATGGCATACCTGTACTCAAAGTCGAGTATCGGTACAAAGACAAGGGTGCCGATGCGCAAAGCCCATACCGGTACATGAATTGCTCACTGGAATTTCATAAAGCATTAGAGTATTGGTACGCATATAGCTGTACTGGTACGTGTTTGAAGAAATCTGATTTTTTCCTTAAGGAGTATCGGTACGGAACAGGCGTACCGATACTCATCTTGCATTTGATGTTTGAATAAAAAGGTTTGAGTATCAGTATGAGTATGGCGTACCGGTACTCAAATTGCATTCGATGTCTTGAAGTCCAAACCGCGTATCGGTACGCTTGTTGCCATACCGATACTGGTTTTACATTCGATGTATTATGTTTATAATGGGTGTACCAGTACTCATTGTACCGCATCGGTACACTAAGGCATTTTTGGCCTATTTCACTTAGAAAAACTCATCAAATGTGTGTTTAAAACATTTCAAACATTTCATTAAGTTTAAAACAAAAATAACTTTGTTCGAATGCATAGTGAGTAATTCATAATGGTTATTTAAAATTTATTTTAAAATGATTTATTGTTTTAAAACCATTTGTTATATCAAAAATAATTTAATATATGTTTAGCAATCTTCCCCTTTTTGATATAACAAAATCTTAAAATAAATTTTAAAAGTCCCCCCCTTTATTTTTGAATAAAAGAATCGTTAAAAATTTAAACCCGAAATTTATCTCCCTTTTTGTTAGATCAAAAACACTATAAGCCATAGGAGAATATAAGCAATAATAACCAAAGCAATACTTCAAAGCATAAACATAAGTTTTTATATCCAAGCATAATAGCCATTGTTATGCAAAGACATAAAGCAATATAAAAAAATAATCATAAAACATATAGCATCAAATCCAAATATGAAATCTAGGATGCAAGCAATATGAAATAATAAAAGTACTATGGGGAATCCTCATCATCCCCATCCTCCTCCACAGCGGTGTTTCCAAAAGTATGCATCTTTCACTCATAATGAAAAGATGTTAAGTCAGTATTGATGTTAGTCACACGAGCACCAAGATGAGTAAAACAGTCATCCATTTGAGATGTAACCAAAGATTGCATGTAACCAAAGATTGCATCTCGTTGAACTGCCTGTCATTATAAGACCGCATCGCATCGAACTTGCCATCAAAATAGGAACGCATAGCATCATCGAAAGGCATAAGAGTCGATGAAGGCGTAACTGGAGTCAGAATCTGAGGTTGAGCTTGCACGTTTCCATCATCATCTAGCCCATGTTCTTGTCTAATCCACTCACCATTA